>KK120533.1:5981-109352 GCA_000611955.2 Stegodyphus mimosarum | reverse complement strand
TATAGTTCACCTGAAAATTTTAAGAATCTACCCAAACACGCTTTGCAACTGTAATATTTTGGGATTTTAAAAATTGATTCATTTTTAACTATTTATTATTTTATATCAGCATGTTAATTTCTTCGCATATGAAAGTTTTTTTTATTTGCCTATTTTTAAGCAATTTTACCATGATAACAGCAATCAGAGAAAAAAATATGAAAAGGCCTTGATAATAATTAAATCGTGCATTTTTTTAAAACTTTGAGGAAAGTCACAATAATTTACAATATTAGCAACATACTTCTACTTCATGGCATGCATTACAACATACTTCTACTTCATTCATACTTCTACTTCATACGTCTACTTCATGCACTTAACAACATACTTCATGGCAAGAACGTGAGTGAATTTTCATGTTTCTCGCTTCTAAAACCCTTAAAGCCTCTAGAGACTTGACTTACAATTTTAGCTCAAAAAACAAAATTAATTATCTAAGATCACTGGAGTAAAGTAATCGTTTAAGAAGTAAAGAATTCAAATCGAACATCGTGCAGAAATGTTGGTTCATTTTTCCTGACATTGATAACGAATTTAAAAATTGCATTACCTGTATAATATTTCCCCTTTACTTCCTGATTTGTATTTGTTTTTCTTACGTTCAGAAAATAGGGATATTCACTCATAAGAAATAAGTAAAATAATATAATATCTAGCAATCTTTATCGATAAATACACATAATCGAACACTTACGTGGAAAGATTTACTAAAATTATACCGCTGTATAGCATTAAATACTTCATTTTTCCCGACATCGCTTTTTTCTTATCCGACTACATGAATTTTTAATTCTTGAAAATTCTTTTGGTTCATTATTATCCCAGTTCTTTTTCAGTATTATGAACACTATTGCCACTCGTAAAATTTCTAAGAATTCCATTATCATTTTGCATGACAGCTCCCCTCTTGATTATGTTACTCCACCCATAAACAGTCATATTTACGAACAAACGGAGAGACCAGAAGCATATTTCTTTCCACGGAAACGAAATTCCTCTACTCCCAGTTCTTTTTTCTACAAATTCCAAAATGAAGGGAAAAAAAAAGCATAATTAAACAAAGGTTGAGTTTTTTATAAGAATATCAAGTTATTTTAAAAGACAACGACATATAAAATATTTAGAGGGTAAATTATGAAACTGGTATAACGTTTATGTTTAACATTTATTTGTTCTCGTGCCCTGTTTCTTCCCCCCCCTCCCCAACCATTTCAGTAGTTTTCGTCGGCGCATTTTTTGCAGCCATTCCATTGTATATTGACGACTTGTAGAGGATTTTAGATCTTTCTCACGAATCGTTTCTGAATTGTCTGTAGAAAGTCCAGATGCAGATTAAAGATGACACCAAACAATAACTTTCAAGGCTAGGAAATTGAGATCAGTATATAACAATTTTAGGTTCATTTTTATGACCTAATTTATATTTAATATTCCCACATATAATAACTTTGCAAATCTTCCACATTTTTCCTTTTCCCAGACGCTATTCTTATTTCACGAGATAAAACGCGCATATATATTTCAGTTCATAATTATCTAGTTTTCAGATTCAGCAATGCAATGTAACAGAATTTTCATATCTTACAAAGACAAAATATTAATTACACTCCTTTAAAGAGGTACATGATGATAATTTCGTTTCATTTCTAGTAACTATTCTCAAGCGAATCGATCAGATGCCATTACACAGCAGATTTCGAAACTCGTAATTTCCAGTAGTTTTGAGTACTAGTAATGTGCTTTTATAAAAAAACTGCAAAAAAGATATTAGATCTTAACATTTATGTACTAAATTCATGCAATTAATAAAGAGCTTTCAATTTGCGTATACCTTTAAGAATCAATGAAATAATCCAGGATAAATCACAAAAGTATTTTATACGTAGGGGAATAAAAAACTAAGCCTCCCTCTACTTTTACTGCGTTTAGGAGATTAAAATGTCTGACAGCACTTAATGTGGATGCATAGCCGCCAGGCTATAAGCTTTGATCTACTCAAGTTATGTGTGCTACGTCATAAGATGTTGTTGCCCGCATGACCAGTTTTGCTACAAAAGGCATCAGTAAGTGTAAATCTGTTGAACACTACGTCGTCAAAATGACCACAAAGAACATATAACTATGAGCACTTTTACTCTATGAATTTAAACTGGGATATTCTGCCCGACTTGAGGCTGAAAACGCTGACATTAAATCTGGTACAGGTACGGGTAATAAACGCACCATGAAATTTCATTCAATACAACACCTGAAAATGAGCTTCGTGGCCGCTAACAGAAACCCATGATCCCCGATAATCGAAGACTTTGGTTGGTCTTCTCAGAAAGCTGATTACCCGCAAAGTGCTCGGATCCTGAATTTAGTCGGCCAATAACAGAAGTTTAATTTTTTAAAAATTCAAATAAATCTCACGGACTGTACTTATCAAAATAATTTGAGTATTTAAATCGGATCGTTAACTGGCTCGTAATTACAGTGTCTTCAATTGCATCAAATTCTAGAAAAATATCCAGTATAAAAATCTACCTTCTTTGACAGCAGAACATTGAAGAAGGTTGTTATGTTACACATTCTAGAATAATGTACAATTTCTACGGTATTGAGATCTTATACATTATAAGGTAATTTCTCCCTTCTTTCGGCATGCCTTCGTGGAATGATGGGAGGCGCAGTCGCCGCGTATGCGAGAGGTTCAGGGTTCGAGTCTCGGTGACGGCACTGCACATTCTTCACGTCTCCAGCATAAAAAAAAACTTAATGACTCTACAACATATCAGAATAACGCACAGCCTTGGGCAGATGTCGAATCTTTTGTTGAAGCTAACAGAAAAGATTTACCTAGTGAAGGAAGAAATGTAAAATTTAAAAGCAATTTTCAAGGGCAATTGCTAAGGGTAAAGAATACTATATAATAAAGGTGCTTAACCCTGCCTTTAGACACACTTACTGAGAATAAAATTTAAATACTAGTGAAAATACCGCATTCCGAATTTTTTATTTTAACAGTTTTAAGGGCGTTAAAATAATTTGTGTGCATGTACACTGCGCAAAAGATAGGAAAAGTTCTATATCTCAGGTTCTACTGAGCAGATTGACGAAATTCAACTTGCGTTTTTCATGCCTCGAAAGCGCGACTTAGAATATGTATTATACACAGTCCAGTCACATTAATGTGACCACCACGTACTTTCCATGTCAGAGTTAAATAACCAATCACAGAAGGCAGGTGGCAGCACAGTGCAGTTGAGCGTATATAAAGGGTGTGTGAGGGCTTCGGAAAACATTTCAATCGTTGGCGTAATGCAGAAACGAAGCGATCTATCCGACTTCCAAAAGGGCATGATCATTGGCTTTCGGGCCAAGGGTGGAAGCATTTCCGAAACGGCTGAGTTTGTGAACTGTTCGCGTGCCGCCGTGGTAAAAGTGTACCGTGCATGGCAAAATGGGACTGTCCAAAATCAGCGACGTGGCAAATGTGGTGCACCACGGGCCATAGATGACAGAGGCGAACGACGGTTGCGGAGATGCGTTCGGGCAGATAGACGGGCTACCGTTGAGCAACTGACCACCAAAATGAACCAAGGGGCTACCAAAAGTGTCTCCCAAAGTACTATTCAGCGAACATTGCTGCGTCTGGGCCTCCGAAGCAGACGCCTGGTTCGTGCACCTATGCTGACTGCTGTTCATCGACGGCGAAGGCTAGAATTTGCACGCCAGTACAGCAGCTGGACGTCCACTGAGTGGCGACAGGTTGCGTTTTCGGATGAATCGCGTTTTATGCTCCATCGGACAGATGGACGTTGGCGTATAAGGCGTGAAACCTCTGAAAGGAACCACCCTGCAACCATTGCCGGAACGGTCCAAGCTGGAGGCGGGAGCATTATGGTCTGGGGAATGTTTTCCTGGCATTCTCTAGGTTCACTGATCATTGTGGAAGGCACAATGGATCAATACAAGTACGCATCTGTCCTTGCGGACCATGTTCACCCCTACATGCGCATTGTTTTTCCTCAGGATGATGGCATCTTCCAGCAGGACAATGCGAGGTGCCATACAGCTGCCAGTGTACGTGCGTGGTTCGAAGAGCACCAGGATGAGTTTACCGTCCTCCCCTGGCCAGCAAACTCACCTGACTTAAACCCAATCGAGCATCTGTGGGACCATCTCGATCGAGTTGTTCGCGCCATGGATCCTCAACCGCGTAATCTAGCGCAGCTGGCCACGGCATTAGAGTCGGCATGGCTCAACATCCCAGAGAACACCTTCAGGGACCTATGTGACTCTCTTCCTGCACGTCTCGCAGCAGTCCGCTCTGCGAAAGGTGGTTATTCTGGCTTTTGACAGATGGTCACATTAATGTGACTGGACTGTGTATTTATATTGTAAGATCTTGTGGCCCCAACTTGTCAGAAACTGGGGTAGTGACTGCTACTATGTGTGAATTTACACAAAAACGTAAAAAGGGGGTAAAGCCCTTTTTTATTTTATTTTTAAAATAAAAATTGCGTCCACTTGACGCTCACAAACTGCGCCGACCCGGCGGTTTAACTGAAACAGAAAGTAAAACTGGAAGTAATGACTGGATGAATAAATATCAAAAACACTACCGACGAGGCTCTGAGATCCTAAACTAACCGCGTGTCTAATTACCGCTGAGATTCAGCAAGATTACTGATTAAACAGTTGAAAGATAGCACTTCTGCAAAGCTAGGCACACAGGCCGACACGCGCCAATCTAAATTCTACCGAGCACTCTCACAAGTGTAATTCAAAGCAAGCCTCTCACAATCTAGTTTCCTTTCCTATTTAATTCGACTAGCTTCCGCCAAATTTGAATAAACTGCGCGTGCTACTACAATTTACATACTCTATCACGGGCGATTCTAGGGGAAAATGAAGGCTAAACAGGAAAGATAACTTAAAATAAATGTTAGTTAAAATAAATATAAACCCTACATTTGCCCCTGCCAGAATATTGAACACTTGGAAGCAGGTCCTACAAACGACCTGTTGAAAAGTTTCAACATTCTAACCTAAAACTCAAGAGCCCCGTTTACATAAAACAAACTTTTTGCTATCAAATTTTACAATGATATTTGTCGTTAATTACAATTTCTTCGTACTGAATCCTCTCTACTGTCGTTCTTTATCATTCAATCTTTTCTTCCTTCCAGGATCTGGAAGGAACAAGTATGAATATATTGAAAATAGATTACGTTTCACACTTTCTTAATATTCGGTAGTATTTTACTTTTCGATGATTTTCTTTTCCTTATTTAACTGTTTATTTCACATTCATTCATTCTTCATGCAAACTTTAATTTAAATTGCTTTGCCCTGGTTCTCCACCATATGTGGTGTCCAACGGGAATATTTCATGTTTTTTGTATTTCAACACTTCCCCTAACCACAATGATTTGTTAGAATTCAATCAGCCAACTATGACACACCCTAGTCGATCATACTAAAACTCGGTGAGCTATGTTTATCATTCTTAACTCAAGTGTGGGTGTAGAACCCTAAAAACCGCATTCATTGTACCCTTCCCCCTCATTCATCTTTTCACATGCAGGCTTTCGCTCCAACGCATGATTTTATCTCCTGTTTAACATTTAGGTTTTAACTCGTTTCTTTTAAGCATTTACTTTTAGCATCTAAAATTTTATGCTTTTAGACTAAATTCTACTTTTACATAGCTTTCAAGTATTTACATATATTTACAAAATTCTAATACATATGATTTTTACAATTTACAATAAGATGAACAAGAAAAAAAGATAAATAATAACATTTTACTTCACGCTTCTTCGCCAAGCTGGCGGCACTGAAACTAAATTTTCCATTAATACCTAAAATACGAAGCTATTTTATATTTGGCCAAATTTTGGTTTTAACATAACAGAACTAGTCTTTCGACCAACATGAACTGCTTGTTCTTAGACATTACACTTAAAAGAATATCTTGCTTTGCTTTAGCTAAATACAGTTAAACAAAACTAAGCCTCAACCGAGACAAATTGACTTCTGTCAACACATAGAAACTTCGTATTTACACATAACAGTTCAGAACAAAAAAAAAATTGTAGAAGGTTTAACTTATCTTTGACTTTCCGATGCTTGGAACTCAGTCATCCTCTTCTGTCAAGGAATTCATGGCAGTCAGTCTGCGTCTTTGACTTATTCGGCTCTTCTCTCTATGGTCCCCTTCCTTTTCCGACCTCTGTACGCCGGCCTTTTTGGGTGGTAATATTCGGGTTCCTGTCTTTTCCTCTTGGCACCTGGATGGCTGTTTCTGGCCACCTCCGGTCTGGGTTCTTGCTTGAGTTTTTTCTGCTGGTCCAAATCTTTTCGTTCCTCTTGTTGTCTCTTTTTTCTCAGGAACGGCGGCCTTGTTTCTTGTTTGTCTTTGAATATCCGGAACTGGACGCGGTTTCTTGACGCGGCTTGTCTGCTGTGGGATCTTGTTACTGGTTTTTTCCTCTTGCTATCTACCAAGGATTCTTTACGAGACGGAATTGTTCGCTTGACCCTTTTTCTCTGCTGGGGTCTGGAGATTCTCTTTCCTTCTTTTCGGGACACTTGAATAACTTGTAGAAGGGCTCAGTTCCTCGGCGGTTCTCTGTTTCTTGGGTGGCAGAGCTGATGGCCTTACTTCTGGACCTTCCAATTGTTGGGAACTTGAATCCTGCAAGAAACTTTTAAGCACTTCAAAATCATTCTTCTCGTAATACTTTTTTACCTGCTCGGGACTTGCTTTACAGGTTTCCCCTCTCTCGTTCTTAAGGTATAATATGGCTCTTTTGATTTCCTGAATAACATAGGGACCTTCAAATGTCGGAACCAATTTTGCGGTGAAGTTCTCTTGTGCCACTTGCTGGATGGCTTGGCTTTCTTCGAGAGTCAAATGGCTTAAATCCAATTCAGGTTCTTTCACCGGCTCCACCACCCGCTGCTGCATCTCCAGCGTAATTGCATTTTCCTGAAAATCTAATCTCGCTTTAGCGGACTTCAAGAAATCCATTCCTAAAATGACTGGGTTCTGTAAATTTTTCACCACAAAAAATAATATTTTAAGGGTTTCTTCCTTTATCTGCACTTTTAATGATAATTTCCCGACACATTGGCAGGTTTTTCCTTGAGCGGCTATAATTTCTGTGTTTCCATTTTTAAATAAACGTAGTCTACGAAAGTTGTCATTGTAGAATTTGTAGCTCAAGAAGTTTCCTTGCGCTCCTGTATCCATGAGCTCCTGTATCCATCTAATTTTTTTTCCATTCGTTATTAGTGCCCCTACCACATTTGGGGGCATTCCAACCCATAAGTCAAGCTGCAGATGGCTCTGAGTAGTCTTAGTTTTAGAAGAAGCACCTTGTGTGTATATACAGTATATATATATATATATATATAATCAAATTTTAAAAGGCAAAGCATCAAAATGTTCCAGATATTAAATGGTTCAAATGCCATTTTTTAAATTACTATAAAAGGTGTCATTGGAAATCAATTTTTGTGAGAGCGATTTTTGTAAGAACAACAATACATACTTAAAAAAATGAATTGAAGTAAATGTATTCAGTGGAACACAAAATATATGCACTGAAGAAATTACAGGATTGGATATAACCAACTTTAATTTGTTTATTCGTATGTATGCATCGCAAATTACACTGGCCTCTTATTACTATTAAAGCACTGCTTCTTGTATTGAGAATTTTTCAGTTTTATAGTTTAGATTCAATAATATACACAGATTATTTCTTATATAGAAAATAATTCAAAGACATGAAAGACAATTTTTTTATTTTTTTTTCCTTCTAGTAACATACAAAATTAAAAAGTACCACTTCATAAATGATCCAGAGATTAATCAAAAATACTGATGGAAGTTCACATAGAAAAATTTCTTCATTTAAAAACATGAATTGCAAAATGCACAAGTATCAACGCTGTAAAAAAATGTAAGTACTCCATCTATGACATATGGTAAGGATACAATTTTGTTACAAAGAAAGTATTTTACTAATTGTTCAATGAAATGAAAGGAACACATGTACAATACCTGATATATATTAAAAATATGTAAATTAACAACAAAATACACTTGAATCTATCCATAATTCTAAAAAAAAAAAGAACAAAGAATATCTACACAACCATGTATGTCAGTAAAAACGGCAATGCACGATAACATACCTATGCTCGCCAGGTCTGAGAGCCCCTTCCTCTGGTTTAATGTCACTCAATACATATGAACAAATTAATTTAATACAATTCATTAATTAGCCATGCAGAGACTTCTTTATTAATGTTTTAGATTTGTTTATGATTGCATAAGCTATAGTATCAAACAACTAACAATATAACAGTAACACTGAATAGCCTAAAAATGAAAAACAAGCAGCAGTTTTTAATTCTCATTACTAATGATATGAAATGATGTAAATAGGAAATGAAATACTGCAATATAGTGTCAGTTTACACTTTTCAAACACAGAAGTTATAAAAAAGTCTAAGAAATGAACGAAAATATAATGGAAAGCAAGACAATGAAGCATTATTTTATAAAAAATTAATTATTTTTTAAAACACATTGCAGACCTTTCATTTTAAACATCAAATATTTAATGTTATAAAAAAGATTTGAAGTTTTATCAGTTTAATTTACACACACAAATATTACATTTATCGCAAAACTTTGAACACACTTAATGCAAAAATTTCACTGCTATTCTCTATTTTCCTAAGAATACTTAGCCAACAAAGATGTAATTAATTTTAATAACACATTTCTATGCAATATAAATGCAAATCTCAATCTCACCAGAATTGGCATCTAATACGATAAAGAAGTACTGGTTATCAGGAAGCATTTTGGGATGTCACACATTGCTTATAAATCCAAATAATAGACTAAAATTAAACTGCACTGAAAACAGAGGGAGAAAACCTGATTGCACAGAAATAATTAGGCAATCCTCCTTGCAAAGAATTGATCTTACACATACAGTTTACATGTAGAATTTCAACTAAACAGTAAAGAATATGAAAATATTATCTAATGATAAATGACAAAGTAGCAAATTTAATGTAATTTGAGCATTACATTTGATGTTTTGTCTATTTTACACAGCTCCGCAATATGCAAAATAATAATCAAGTAAAATATAAACATGTCTTTTCTCTTATTACCTCTGTATTAATTTCAATATATATCACATTCAAACAAAGCTACGTTTTCTTTAATTATATGGCCATATCATAATATTCCCACAGAATCAGGTCTTGTAACTTTTTTCCCAAATGGCACACAAACAAACAGTTGACTAAAATCAGAAATAAATCACAAGTGCCACTGTGATGTGAGTTATTATTGTCCTTGCCCAAAAGCCATAAAACTTCAGCAAAATAAGATTTGAATCTGATCTCTGAGTTTGTAATGTGTTCATGGCCCACATTGCAAAAGTGCACACTAATTCATTAATCAGTTCCCATACTGGCTTTCTCCTCAACTGATCAATTGTACTGGTTTAACAATAAGAAGCATCCAAAATGAATAGGGTTTGAGGAGTAGCCTATATGATATACTCGGTACACTTCTAATTTTTGAATGTCTTCAACATATAACCATTATGTATCATATTTCATTTATTCAGGAGATTTAAAATTCTTGATTTTATGACCTTGTGTGACTTATAAATCTATATCTAAGTCTATTTTACACAGAAATGAAGTATATAGATATACTTCATTTCTGTGATGTAATTAGGAACATTAAAATCTGAGCTACAAATATTACATTGGACTTCAAGAAAATATAAATGCAAGTTAGGGACTATGTTTGGTTAACTCATCATGATTATAAACAGACTGTGATAATATAAAAGATTCTATACTAATCTACTCTTGTTATCTGAAAGTCACTAGTGTTTCCAAAGCAGTTCATCAAAGGCAATGTTGTACTTTATAAATGAATTAAATGCATTTCATGGTAAAAAAAAAGTCATATTTCTCAAAATCTGACAGTTGTTATCAAATAAAAGCACTTTCAATGACACTAAAATTATTCAGGTTTGTGAAATGTCTAGTCGATGGGTTTAACTTTACAATACAAAATCAAATGTTAAAACACTGTGAATAAAATAGGCATGGGAGTCAAATCATAAATATTTTGAAACAACCATATGCAGATGGTAAATGTACATTCATGGATTTCTTCAGTTTGCAGTTCATCAGTTTGCATTCAGGAACTTAATACTAATAAAGTTTGTTGTTTTTAATGAACAATTGCTTGAGTTTCTATCAATAAAGTGTAGCTGTATGGCCATCATTCCGCCCTACAAATATTAAGTAAAAACTTTTATTATTTCTAATAGCTGAACCTATCCAGAAAATATAAGAATGAAATAAACGAGAATTTTATATAATAATAAATTAAAATATCATTTATTTTTAAAAACATTTAAGTTGTTACTTTAATTTGGATTTAAATCTAAAGCATAAAATTTAAAGGAAATTGCAGATTTTTAAGAATATTTTAGAAAACCAAAACCCATCAAACTAGAAAATAAAATAAAACATTAGTCAAAGTACAAATTCTTTTGTTGATAGAGACATTAGTTTATTTTCATATAAGAAAGTAAAATTCGAATATATACTTTTATTTCAGGAAAATAAGCCTCTTTAATTGCACAGATATAATTATTATGCATGCTCTAGTATCTATAATTATGTGTTTATACATAAGCAGATACAATAACTCACATTACCATCAAAGCAATTAATCCTTCCAAGATATAAATAGGAAAATGAACACCCATTGTATATT
This sequence comes from Stegodyphus mimosarum, assembly GCA_000611955.2. Taxonomy (NCBI): domain Eukaryota; kingdom Metazoa; phylum Arthropoda; class Arachnida; order Araneae; family Eresidae; genus Stegodyphus; species Stegodyphus mimosarum. The sequence continues at coordinate 98,485 of KK120533.1, read as the reverse complement.
CTCAATTGTATAAAATATGTGCCAGATAAAACATTTTTCTTTTATGTTTGATATTATTGCCAATGTATCTTATTTTTCCATTTGCAGCTTCTTCAACAAACCTGAGTTGTAAATTTTTAATTGTGAGTAACAATAAAAAACATTTTTATCATCTGTTGAAATAATATGAATAATAATTAATAAAAATACTCTGCAAATTCAACTAATGTGAATCAATGTCTGGAATATCAAACTCCATACACGCAGATTTTTGATTTACTGTGAACAATTGAACAATCAAGCACAAAATTTACAAAGAGCTACATCGAAGAGAAGTGGTTTACTACCATTGCTACTTAATTTTCAAGAATACAGACAACATACACTACATTCATATGTACACACAAAAAAAAATTATACAAAAATGGTAAAGTAGATGTATACAAAAATGGTAAAGTAGATGAAAATTTAAAATACAAAATTAAATGTTATAAAAACTGTGACAAGAGCTAAATCATAAATGTTTTGAAACATATGCAAATGATACATGAATGCACATGCATTTTTTCAGGCTGCAGTTCATCAGTTTGTTTTTAGGAACTTAATACTAATTAGTATTGAGAAAATATTCATTCATATTTTCTCAAAGACATAAAACATATTTAACATACTGTTTTCAAACTTTCCATAACAAATCAATATATATTGCATTCAAACTAAAGCTACATTAAAAACAATTTTTTTAATTATATGACTATATCATAATAGTCACACATAATCAGGTCTTATCTTGTAGCTTTTTTTCCAAATGGCACACAAACAAACAGTCGAGTGAAATCGGAAATAAATCGCAAGTGGTGTTGTGATATGAGTTATTATTGTCCAAGCCCAAAAGCCATAAAACTTTAGTTGAATAGGATTTGAATCTGATCTCTGAGTTTGTAATGTGTTCATAGCCCACATTGCAAAATTGCAAACTAAAAGGAACGTAACCAGTTCCCGTCCTGGCTTTCTTCTCAACTGATCGATTGTACTGGTATAACAACGAGAAGCATCCAAAATGAAAATGGTTTGAAGAGTAGCTTGTATGATACATGCTAATGATGTTGCAAGTACTAGAAGTGTATTGTCATCGGTTGTGAAATGTCCACCTATAATGCTAAACATGGTGAAAAGATACAAACCACTCTGCGCTACAATTAGAAGTATATGATCAAGTTCAGTGTCTTGGTTTGAGTTGTATTTTAATTCTCGAACTTGGAGCAATGCTGCAGCAACTGCTATGGAAGTCAGAAGGTATAAACTAAGCTCAGTTATTCTAGCTTCCATTATTGCTAGAACTTTGTAGTTTGGTTTATTAATGAGAACAAAAAACAATATGATACTGATAATAGACAACACAAGAATTAAAATACCAGTGAACAGGCCCTTGTTTGCTTTAGTACAATCAACCTGGTAATACTGCCTTTGAAGAGCACTCAGAGAAGAAGTATTGCTAGCAGTGTTGCATTTTACATGCTTCTGCTTTCCTATATTCTTCCACATGATATATAAAATAGCTGCACAAATAAGGCTGTATTGTATAGTACAGGGGAATAAAAAATGACTTGCTTCTTGTACAAGTTCTCCCATTATATTGGATCTTCTGCACTCAAAGATAACATGGGAAATTTGCTCATGAAGTGAACGTTCTACTCTTGTGTGATTGATAGGTTGTTCAAATAAAGAGTTGGTGAAATTCTCTTCAGTGGCAACTAAAAATCAAATTTACATCAGAAAATTAGTGGAATAAAAGTAAACTTTAATTTTTAATAAAGATTAAACCAGGTTATTAATGGGAAAATAATAGTTTACCTTCAGCCACTACATTCAGTGGAACAGATGAAGACAATGGCAATGTGAAATTAACATTAATCAAGGTTAATATCCCATGTTTAGTTTCTTGAACTAAAACATGCAACCAGATGCAAAGATTTGTGGCTATCATATGCATGAGTCCAAATCTTGCCAGGACTTTGTATTTTTTTATGCAGACCTGTAATAAATTTGAAAGAAAATGTTACCAATGAAACTAATTTCCATTATTTTTTAGGCAAAATGTTTATTAAATTTTTCAAGTACGGAAAAAAGAACAGCATTATATTGTAACGAAACCATGAATGAATGAAATATTTTAAATGAATGCTTATAAGCTTAACAAATTATATAACTATTTTACAGTGAGTACAAATAAGCAATAAATTAATAGATACAAAATATTACAGCTTAATTAAGTTATATTTATATTTTCATAGCTTGTAAATAAAAGGAAATTTGTTAAAAAATTCCTTTCGTAGCATATATTTCAATCCAGTTTTTTTAGTAATAGTTGCAACCTTTTTAGTTGCTCAATAATCCCCTCAAAAATGAGATATACCTTGTAATTTTCCCTGCTGAAATTTTTAAGCAGTAAAATTAGTTAATTGTGTTGTGACTTATTTCGTCTGATATCAGAACAAGCCCATGAAATACACATTGGAAAGGAGTACAAGACTGCGCCTGTCGTTCGCAAGAGCCTTGAGAACCAATACAGGTAACAATATGACTTTGCTCAGTTCTGCCCCAATTTTGATCAAGAGCACCCCAGCGAGATAGATGTATTTGAGGCTCTTTCACCCCTCTTCACCTACCACCAACCTCTGGAGAGGGCTTTCGGCTCGCCGCATATTTAAGAGTGCCTCCCATGCTGCACAGATACTATACATTTACAAACATCCATGTTTTCTCAGAGATTCGAACCCAGGCCCTTTGGTACTGCAGTCAGCCTCCTTAACCGCTATCCTGGTTAGGGAGCAAAGTCAGAAAATAAAAGGAGACACTAGTAACCTCAGAATTAAAATAATTCATATTGTTTAAACCATAAACAATATGAATAAAACAATATTCATACTATACCATTAATTTATGTAATAAAACAAAACGCACTGATACTATCATAATGTTTTAAAAACTGACAGAATCGAAAATATGTTTCTATATTTTTGTGATTAATGTAATCAAATTTCAGAAATAACTTGAACTCTTTGTTTTTAGAAATATATATTGAAAGTTTTAGACTAATATTATGAGTGAAAATCTTTCTTTATTTCTTTTGTATGATTTGCTCCCATATATATATATATATATATATTAAGCTAGAAATTTATTTATCTGGACATTTATGATATAGCTTACTAGCAATACATGGTTTTTTTAAGCTCAACAGTGCCAAGCTGAAAGAACAGGCTTTGCACTAATGCAATAACAAAATAAAAATCCAGTGCATTAGTTACAGTATTGGCCAATATTCAAAGAAAAATTAATATTAAATATGACACATAATAATAAATTATATAGTAATAAATATGATACACAAATTGATTTTCATTGCTGTGTATGCTATGAAAATCACTTGATAAAACTATATATGCATATTTCAATTCTTAAAGGTGAATATCACAGCAGAGTTTTGAATTACACTTTTTTATACTTAAACTAAATTCACCACTGAATAATAGCATGCCATTGCTTGTTAAAAGTTCTAAACTTGAAAAAATTCTTCTATCCTTGCATGTAGGAATTTTTCAAATTCATTGCATGACAATTTTTAAATTGAAAAAACGTACAGTAAATAACTAGCATAATTTCATTTATGAAGCCATGCAAAACTCACATATACTATTTTATATACCTTAAAAATGTAAGAAAATTCAATTGAGAAAGATATTTATAATATTCAACAGATTCATAAGAATAATGATAAAGTGTTAAAAACCTCTGAATTTATAAAACTTTAATTTTTCATATTACTTTAAAAAATTATTTCATGCAAAATTATTCTTCTAAAAATTACTACATCAACATTACCAATAATTCGACAGTATTATTTGTATGTATGCTCGATATAAAGTAGAGAAATTCATGAATTTACAGGTAAATTGATTGTATTCAACATCTATTAAAATGACTTGAAGCGTTTTTAGCAGACTATAAACTACATTTGTTATACTAGGTGCTCACAAGAAAACTGATTTCCTTGTCAGTTTAATTATTGAGCTTGAAAATTTATGCAACACAAACTGCATTTTCTTTTATAAATTGTAAGAAAAGAAATAAATACATAATTCTTACTGATGACCAACTGGGCAGAACATGGAATATGCTGTGAATCTTTTTATTAAGTCTTATTCCACACAGAAATAAAATAAAAAAAAAACCTATGCAGTCTTTTATATTTTGACAGAAATAATTATATGAATTTCATAAATAACGAAAAAATTGCAAAAAATATTGTTAGCCAAAAAGAATGCAATATGAAAACAACATATTAAGCAGAGAATGTGTAATAAACAACCTTCCATTAACTGAGAGGAGAAAAAGAAAAAAATAACAAGAGATTAGATCAGATTAAAAATATATGCTCTTTCATATTTTAAATCAAAATAACATATTTTCAAATGTTCAGAAATTGTCTTTGTACCTGTTTATTATTAAACTGCAATTAAATTTCATAAATTTAATCTAACTAATTTATTTTGGTATATTACATCCAAACAGTAAAATCATAAATTTTTAAATTATGCTTCATAATGATACACAAAGTTTCAGCTGATAATATTAAAAGATTGAAAAAATTTAATAACATTGTAATTGAATATATAACTGAAAATATAGGAAATGTATAAAGTTTTTACAAAAATAGCATAGTAGCAAAAATAATTTTTGTACTTTTTAATGTTAATTGCTGAGAACTTATAAACGATAAATATTTTATGTTTGAAGCTGTAATATCTGCACTGAGTGTGCAAGAGCACATGCAAGCATTCTATATATTATTAGTTCCATTGCAGCTTACTAGGAAGAAAGCATCGCTGTGCACTAAATAACACAAGTGAAATTGCTTCCTTTTAAGCAAGAAAAATGATTTTTTAAGCGTTATCAGAAACTGAGAATGTGCAAAGATGACTGTTGACAGAGTTTTATACTTTGTTTCAGAGAAACATGTTAATGTGATTAACTTGGAAGGAAAGAACTGTATGTGATCTGAGAAGAAGATGATGTAGCAAGAACAGAACAACTGTTACAAAATTTCAATGCATATGGCGCAAAGTCACAATTATGGCATGATATTAGACATAAGACAGACACCTTGTGCTCCCTTCCCCCACTAAAATGACATCTACTGTTTGTTTATCTCTTCTATAGAATTGTAGATGATGCACTGCTGCCAATTTCTGTCATTTTAAAATCTCTATACCTTATGCCACATAAAAAAATTCATAATTGCTATTATTAATGTTTCTGTTATTAACATTCAAAGATTGTAAATATTATTTTGGCACAGCCTATAGTAATACTGTATTTATGATCAGAAGTGAAATGAGTCATATCATACCTTCTCTCCCATACCATTTTATCTTTTAAATATTCACATTTAAATAACAAATTTTTCATATTGAAAAATGTATTTTAAGTTTACATAAAGGCCACAAAAATGTTTTTAACTGAATGTTCAAGTCTAAATAAAGAAAAGTTATTCATATTGAAAAAAGTACTTTAAAATCACATGAAGACCAAATAAAATTATTTTAATGCTTATTCATGATTTAGAAAATTAAATGTATACTTATAACACAGTACAACTATTTGAATAAAAGAATAGTTACCTGTGAATTAAGAAATATGAAATACATCTGGATAAAAGTAAAAGCCATTCTTGTTATAGGACTAACTCCATATAAAATATTATAACAACTGGTTCCAGACTCTAATTCAAAAAACTGCCCAAATTCCAATCCAGAATAGATCATGCTTGCAATTCCAAATGCTAGGGAAAAAAATCTCAGATATTATCCTCAATTCTTTTTATTACACTTTGAAAACATTATAATGCAGTTCTTAACATACATTTTAATCACATAAGAAGAAAGAGGATCAATAACAAAAATACACTGCTCAGAACAATTAGAGATATCAATTAGGGAAACAATTAGGCTAAAATTATCATGATTTCCATGTAAAATTACTATGTAATCGGCAACTTTTTAATAAAAATAAAGTAGAAGAGGTTAAGAAAGAAAACTATACAGTTTAGAAAGTTAGGAATGTGCAAGTTTTGTCTGTGACGTTGGAAACTACACGTTTCATATAAGGAGTGAAAAACGACCTGTAGCATTCCTCTTAAAGCAAGAAACTAAAACAATTAACACAAGTCGAATGTTTTGTAACAGTGAATATGATGTCTCAGCAAGATGACTTATGTGAATTGGTAGCCTGAAGGGCCATTGGCTATTTATAGGCAGGCCAAACACAATCCGTTGTAGGGGAAACGTTATGAGTTTCTTCAGTGATATTTTCAGAATATGGAACCGGTTTTTGGAAACTAAAAATGTTAGCCGAAGATCGGGACATGGTCATACGCCTGCAACAACACAAAAAGAATATCGGTATTTAAAATTAATGCCCAGAAGAAACCGCACTATGAATGCTACTTTCTTGCAAAAGTACCTTCAGAAAGCTATTGATACCAGAGTTTTGAATCAAACTGTTCAAAATGGAGGCCACTATGTGAGTTTGTATGTTTGCAGACCTATGGTTTGTACTTTGTTGACACAAGACCAATGTGCTTCCCCCAGGAGGTGGGCACAGGAGCATCTTAGATGGGGACAAGGTGGAGCAACATGCTGCTCTTCACGGACGAGTCCCGCTTTAGTGAACAGCCTGACAATAGGCTGGTTCTCATCTGGATAAACAGAGTACTCCGGCATTTATGCATGAAAGTTACCGATTTAGCGTAGACGAATCGACGGTCTGGAGAAGTATTTCTATCAATGGCCACACCAATCTGCACATTATCAAGAAGCACTAACGGCTTAGTGATATAGGGATGAGATCTTACCTATTGTGGTTCTTTTTGCTACAGCTACTGGGGATGAGTTCATTCTCATGGGTGAAAATGCCAGGCTACATTGTAATCAGCTGGTGGACAATTTCCTTTTCAATGAAGGAGTCTTTCAAATGGAATAGCCAGTATGTTTGCCAAATATTAACCCAACAGAACATGTTTGGGGCATTCTAGGAAAAAGGGTTGTTAGTCGGTTATCATCCCAGAAACAATTCAGCAGTTGTAAAACTATCTTCTACAGGAGTAGGAGAGAAAGCTCCAGTTCCTGATGGAAAAGCTCACTAATTCCATTCCTTGCAGGTGAACCATATCCCTTATTAAAACTCATTTGTATCCAAGAAAGACCTCCCCCTTTTTTTTTTTTTTTTTTTTTTATATAATTTGTAAAAATTGTGCATTTTTTGTTTACTGATAAATATCGTTAATCAAATTTAATGACTCCCTGTTCGTTGCTTCTTCTTTTGTCATATCTTACTACACTTATACATTATATATCAGTCACCAAAACATTTCCTCATACTCATTTTTCATCCAAAATCATAATATCCCATAACTGTTTTGAGCAGTGTATTTGCATTTTTTTGCACAAAAAATCTTAAAAGAAACAGGTTTTTAACAATTATTGTTATATTTAAATTCATCACTACAAATTGCATAAATTATATGTAAATGCCTTTCCTATATCCTGATTATATGCAATTTTCAAATTGTCTACTATAATAAAATTTGAAGTTGAAATAATTATTTCTTTCCCCTGTTGTTCCCTGCATTGTTTTTGTCTCTAGACCCACCAGTTGCCAAATGAAAGACCATTGAACAATGAAATTCAGTTCATTATTTCAGCAAATAAGAAGGCTGCATAGGAATTGTATGGTTTTAACCATACGCAGTGCAAATACGATACGTTCCCTTTGGAAAGTACTCTATGAATTTATCCCTATTTCTACGCATTCCTTTCTTCAGCAGTGCTTCTATGCTTTACATTAATGAATTAACAAATCAATATATTACTATCTTTATAACATTTTAGCATATTTTATCAGAATGTGATTGGTACTATTCCAATTAACCCACTAAAAATTTTTAAAAGCAGAAAGTTACTCACAATCTCATCATATGTTTTAAGCTTAAGGGCATGCTTTTAATCACAGGCAGACTTAAATTATGGGCCTGCTTCCTGTTTTTATCATCTTTGAATGAATTTATCCAAATAATTATTGCAGGCTAGAAGATATGCACCACTTAACATTGAACATCTGAGATTCTTTTGCATTTTAACTAAAATACTAATTTGATGATGATGAATTGATGATGATTGATGACTTGAATAATGATGTGTTTGAACTTGCAATTGAACAGCCATGCTTTTCATAATTTGGTCGCGAGAGGAAACACCTACTTTGTTTGTTCATGTCATGGCAGGAAGACATCTTCATGGCTTATGGCAAAGAAATAACTGAATTTTGTACTACAAAAAAACCATAATTAAACACTCAAAATGCTGCAGTATGTATATGGTGATGACACATTTCACTGTGCATGTAGTTGAATGATAATGGCACTTCAAGTTCGAAATATATAAGTAATATAAAGCACATTATGGTAGGCTATGTGCTGTGGTGCATGTCAACATTTCACACCCATGAGAGTCACTGAACTTTAATTGTTATGCAGAAATTTTGAAAACAGTTTGTGTGAAGCCATGAGAGATACAAGACTGGATTTGCACAAGAAACTGGTTTTACTGAAACCTGCTGCTGCTGTGGCATTTTACAGTACTGTCCAAATTCAACCAATCAACGCTAGCTTACTCTCTACATATAATCTAGACTTCAGACACCTGATATCTAGGCAGTCCCAGCATTTAAATCACAACTAGGCAAAAGAAGTTCTTCTCCAAATAAGGAAATGAAAAACATCATGGCAGCAGGGCTAACAAGATATCACAAAAGAGTCTATTTCATGTTTTCAATCATTTACTGAACACTATAAAAAGTGTAACACAGAGTCAGGATTCAAATTTGAAAAAGGAAAACATAAAAGGACATTATAAGTTATCTGATTCTGAATAAGAGAATCAATCGTAAAATTTCTCAATCAGATTATGTAATATCCTTAGTGTAATATTAAACATACAACGGTCTGATTACCACCTAAATTGATGAAGCCTCGGCCTAAGCCTCCTATAATTCTTCATTCTCCCATTTCTTCCACATGCAAATGAAGAAACTGAATAATTGGTGCTTCTGAAAAATCAGTATTTTATTTGGGTTCAGAACAATGTTCAGTTTTTAAAAAAGGCACTAAATTGTTTAATACGGGCTCTGCAGATGAAGTTACAGGAGAAAGGCAATAATCACCTGTAACTCATGATCTAACATGATTTTATACCTCAAGGAAATTTACTACCATATGAATATGGTATCAAACGCATTTTACATTATTTTTTTCATTCACTATTATAGATACATTTTTATATTATTTTTATCCGTTTTCACTTGTTTTGCCTTTTAATCTATTTTCAGTTTAAAAACTCATTATTTTTCCTCACAATTAGAATAATAACTAGCATATCTATACTGTGTAAACAACTTTTGATATCATAAATTAAATTAACATGAATTTCATTTATAAAAATTCAAAAACACATACTCATCACTATAAAGACAATGTAGCATCAATAAGTAATGTAAATATTGATAATTTATTCTTTGATTTGTGGAACAGTACTAATGAGAGCTGGATATGATACTTTACTTTTGTGCAACTGCAAAACATAATAAATAAATAATAAAAAAAAAGACTTAGAAACCTAAAGCTTATTTTTCATAAAAAATACAGAAAAGAATCTTACCAACGGCACCAAGTCTAAGGTAAAAGTTTCCATGCTCTTTAAATACAGAGACTTTGTTTTGTTTTGATGGATGGTTCAAACTCTTGTTGCTGTTACGAAAACTACCATTTTCTTCCTCTGACTGAGGTAGAGAATTATTTGATTTACTCATTGATCTTAAGCAAGAGTTTATTCCCTTTTTGCAGACTAGACTTTTACAGCCCCTTTCAGATCGTAGTATGAAACAGTACATGAACAGAAGAAAAGATATGCTGCCTCCATACAAATATAAAAAGAAACCCTAAAATAAAGAGATGTCTTTTAATTCTATTTTAAGAAACACTGTAAATGAATAGCATAAAATCACAACCAAAATAAACATTAAAATAAATAAATAAACTGCTTATTTTTAAAAGTTGTTTAAACTAATAAACTGAGAAAAAATTATTAACCTAGAAAACTGTGAAACTGCAAGTTCCTTCACTTTATAAAGCTAGAGTTAAAAACAAAAAGTAGAGGATAACAAAAAATAACTTAGACAAAGTTTAGAAAGTAATATCATACACTTATCGCTAAAACGTTAAAGCTGGTTTTATTAATTATTAAGTCTGCTCTCTGTTTAATGTTTTTTTTTTCCATTTATCTAATGAAATAAAGAAACAAATTTGTATGAAATTCTGGGTATGCATACTCAAAGAAAGAGGCATTGTGAAATAGTTCATCTGTTAAAAGTGCTAAAACTGGCTGTCTCTTGCAGAAAAATTAAACTATTTCAGGAGCTCAGTCATGAAGAGGACAGACCAAGAAACGACTTGTTTGATACTGTCTTCATACTCACCTGTAAGCCTGTGTTGACACATGTAATGAAATAAGGAGGATAGAAATTATCACTGTGGATCTTCATGTGTACACTGAAGTTACAGAATACCCCTCAAGTGCATATCCCATCTCAATAGCTATCATTCGATTGGTGAGTGAATGGTCAAACAACTTTTTTTTTAAACCACACGTCACCAATTTATATTTCCTTCCACTCTATTCTCATTAAAGCCTGTTTCTTCTACTGTTTTCATATTATATAACTCATACATATCTTGTGTATTGCAATAAAGAGCTCAACATGTTAAGCCTAGTGATGCTATTAAGTGCTTGGAAGCTACTAGTATATTATCTGTGTTACGAACATAAATTATTCCTATTTCTACCATCCCTTGGAATGGTATATTTTGCTCTACAGTACAGTAATTGCATTTCTTTATTCCATCTTTCCCAAATTACCCTAAAATGTTAGAGTTCTTTACTTTATGGGTATGAGAGAAAGTATACTCTAGTGTACAATCTATTTTATACTATTTTATTTAGTAGTGCAGCATATAATGTAATATAGGGAACATAATACTTTTTTATCATTTTATGTGGATATGTCTTATTGTACACTATTTGCCAAGTAAACTTCACTTAATTACAGATGCTACAGAAATATTCCATTTTCCATACTAATCATCATTTAGCAACAGTCAGTTTTCATAGTCTTGGAACATATTACTCACAGATACAGGAGTATTACTGTAATTGAAGGTATTGTCGATAAGCTATCCAACTCTGTCATTTCATGTGATTGATTCAAAAACAGACATAAACTAGGTACACATAAATATATGATTTCTTGTAACTACAATGAAAAAACACAGAGTGACGATGATCACATTTTACTATTGCAAAATACAACAGAGCATGTTATTGTTGAATCAAGATTGAAATATCAATTGTCCTTTTCGAAAAATATTCTAAAATATTTTATATGAACTGTCAGAACATTTTACTGTTTTTATAATATTATTCATTATAAAGACGCTAAGCATTCAGAATTTGCTGTGCAATTTTCATCCTTTAAACATTTTAATTATTAACATATTTAATATTAATTACAATATATGATGATGCATGAAGAATATAAACCTCACATCAGAGTTTGTTTTAAAAGCAGTTTAAAGAAGAAAAAATTTCAAATGAAAACTTACTTTAAACAAGCACAATATTCATAGTCAATCCTACACTGTTAGTTTAATTATTATTTTTCATATCTGAAGTTATATTTTAGTGTTATCACTGTTTATTGCAATCACATAATATAACATGTGCTTTTAAAACACCTGAATAATATTTCACTATATTATCAGGACTTTATTCTGTTTTATGATTATACAAAAAACAGGTTCTCACAATTTTAATGTTAACCGACTATGGCATAACAATTTTTAACATATCAAATTATTAAGATTTCGAAAATAATGTTTACCAAGTGTTTACCAAAATAAGGCAAACAGAAAACATGAGTTAAATTAATATGCCTTGAGTAGTGAAAATCTATCAAATATACCAGGCCTTAATTCTAATCAAATTTTTCATATTTGCTAAAATATATTCTATTGCTTTGCCAACTATAATACATTTTTCTAGCTTGAAAAATTTAATTACATACTGAAATTAAGCAGTTTCGTATTTGTTATTTTCTCTTAATTTATTTTTGATTTCACTGTTTATTTGGATTTCATTATTTATTTATTTTGCATCAGGAAACCTGCATAAAATGTAAGAGAAAAAAATAGTACAGTGAAACCTCTGAACACAAACGCCTCATTTGATGATAAATTAGGTTCACAAACCACTTGTCTAAACCAAAAGGGCCTCGGATGAAGATCGGTGTCTCGAGTTACGAATGCGTAAGTAGGAACCTATGCCATATAATTAAAGCCCAGGGACGTCTGAAAATGTCATTTCAATATTATCCATTGTTGAATTTTCGTAACAAAGCCTGACAGCAAAGACCATAAATTCGGCCTTGACCATGAATTCGGCCTATGGCTATATTGATTTTCTCTCATACTCTGAGCTTTAAGACTTCGAGCACTTGGACTCTTATTTTTTTTTTTAATTATTTTTTTGTCTCTAGGCAAAATCATGAGTTGGGAAGTTAATCATTAAGATATGGAGAAGTTATAGAATCAAAGAAAAAATTAGCTGAATAAGAAAGAAATACAACTATATTTGAAGCAGCAACATTGCAGATCAGAAAAAGAGGAAGGAAGAAAAATTATTCTAATTCTCTTATCCGCGACATTTGTGCATAATGGGATGAGATACAAAGCTATCATTTAACAATATCACTAGGATACAGCAACAGCAAACTACAGTACAAGCATTTTCAATGACAATGTCATGTCTCACTTTAAAAACATACCTAAAATGTAGACAACAACAAATCACATCAGGAGTAATGTTTAGAGAATCAAAAATAAATAAAGATAAAAGAAGATGTCCCCTAAAGACAGTAACCTGACATTTTTATGGAAAGCAGTTTCAGTAACATTTTCTCCATAATTTTCCACTCATGCCGTCCATTCTCGTTTATATAGGTACACCAAAATCAAATTAAGATTTCGCCTATTTAGTGTGTTTAATATTATGTTTGTTTGCATTATTGTAATTCCTATTTCCAATCCTATTTGTTTTATATTTAATGGCCATTGGCTTTGGTTTATGAACTTAATATACTCTTTTAAATTTTCAACAAGGAATCGATCATCTGTGATCCTGACACGAATTAATCAATTTTAAATTAATTCCTACAGGGAGAATTCTTTCAGTTCAGTTCAGATATTTCGGTTCATGAACGGCCTTCAGGAAAGACTTAAATCTGTGAACACAGGTTTCATTGTATTTATGTCATGCTAAAAATAAATGTTTATGACTGACACCAATGCCGTTCTAAAATATTACTATTATTTATATGAGTTCAAAGTTCAGGCTTCTAACTTTATATACCCATACAGTTTCAACAAAAAAATCCTTTTTTTGAAATCTGTTCCCCCTCCCCCACCAAACGTAAAATCATCGGCAAGTATTTAATAATATGTAAACTGATATCTGCATAATCTTACTCGGTATTTATTTAATATTTGAATGTCACATTAATCCAACGGTTTATACATTTTGTTCAAAAAATTAAAGAAAATTACCTCATAATATGATACAGGAATCTTTTTTGATATCACTTCTGCTACAGGAAAACAAATCCCCATTACCACCAGCAATTTAGCATAAATTCCACTCAGCATGATAAGCAATGAATCACTGCAGAGGAAAAAAAAATCATTTACTCACTGAATGATGAGTTTAAAATACTGAATGATGAGCTTATAATATATATATATATATATATATTATAGATATATGTCCGTGTATATGAGTATGCATGCATAAATACACTCTTTTGTAAAAAAATCGAAGCACAAAGAAGGACTTTTGCGATCGTGACGAAATTTGCTATACAAAAACATCTTGATTGAACATGCAAATGATCAAAGTTCCAAGGCAAATGAACAGGAATTGCGATCATAGCGCACATTTCTAGTGCGCAATTCGCAAAGTAGAAAACCATTAACAGAGGCAGGAAATTTATCTATTTTTGTGGCTGCCATTGTAATTCCGTAACTAAAGATGCCATTACGACGATATCGAAGACCTTACAGACAACTCTAAACGACTTCGAACGTTGTCGCATTGTAGGGTTGTGTGAAACTGTGTGGCCATACCGAGCAATAGGCCGCCACCTGCAGCTTGCAAACACTGCTGTGCAAAGATGTTGGCAGCAATGGTTGCTACAAGGAAATTGCCGACGAAATGAAGCCTCTGGAAGAGCAAGTAGCACAAATACGAGGTAAGATAGGATGATTGTTCGCCAGGCCTTAACCGCTCCAACGGTATCATTGTCGACTATTCAACGCATTACAGCCACGTCTATACCTCCAGTAGTACCGTTCACCATCTCACGGCGCTTGTCTAAGGCGGGGTTACGCTCACAGAGACCTTTAAGAAGTTTGCCTTTGATCCCACAACATCGGCGGAGTCGTCTGGAGTGGTGTTGCAACCTATCATCATGGCTGCCATCAGACTGGCATCGTATAGCGTTCAGCGATGAATCCCGTTTCACTTTTGAAGCAGATGACCACCGTGTTCTTGTCTGGAGAGGACGGGGCCAGCGGTCCCAATCAGCGTTTGTTTTACAAAGGCATACAACCATAACCCCTGGTGTGATGCTGTGGGGCGCTATTTCTTATGATAGCAGGTCATCTTTAGTCATCCTCCGTACATCTTTAACAGCTCAACGATATGTTGATACCATGCTGCGGCCGTTGCATTACTCTTCATGGCACGTCATCCTGGGGCCATTTTCCAACAAGATAATGCTAGGCCACATACCGCTCGCATATCTCTGGACTATCTCTGTGCGGTTGATACTCTTCCTTGGCCAGCAAGGTCACCAGACCTTTCACCAATTGAGCATGTCTGAGACATGGTAGGCAGCCAGATTCGGGCACCACAAAATATCACAGATCTCAAGCGACAACTGATGAATGTCTGGTAGAATGTGTCGCAGGATGACATTAGGGACCTCCACCACTTCTTGCCTCTACGAATTCAAGCATGCATTGCCGCCACGGGTTGTTCGACCAACTACTAATTTGAACACTCAACGGGTGATTGTGAGCCGTAAACAGGTACTATGACCTTGATTTTGTAATAATTTCATTATCTGTGTATGAACTATACACATATTCAGTTTCAACAAAAACAACCATTTCCTTCACGGTGCTTCGATTTTTTTCCTAAAGAGTGTATACATGATTGCAAGTGACAGATTCTGAATAAAATACAGATATGAAAATCCAAACACCAGTTAAAAATATAAAGAAACTAAGATTATAAAACAACAGAGCATACTTTTTAGCACTTAACTAAATTTATGAATATAGTTAAATGTGAATAAAATTTCCATGATTTTATTCCCAGTTTCCCTTTTATTTCTGAATTAATGCAAAAGGGGGGATACAAGACATTAAGATCACCCGAAAATGGTTCTGTTCCACGTACCACCAAAACAACTCTTACCTGTAAGTCACAAATATTAGACTTTTGAAAATAAGGTGGTGTTTGGTGCTAAACCTTTTACGTGGTTGAAATCGGGCACAGGACTTGCAGTTCTAAAACATCCTTTAAGCACTCAAACTGATTAATGGCTGAAAAACCTTGAAGCCAGTACAAGGCCAACGTACTGAAACCCATCCACGTATTTGAAAATTTATCATCGAATAGTTAGGGAGTGTAAGGCAAAGCATTATCATGTTAAAAGAAGATTATTTCCAGAAAGGAATTCCACTGTACGGAAAGTTTACACTTATATTTAACAGGTGATGGATAATGAAGTTAATTTTTTTGCATATGAATGAGCAGTTCTAGAGTGTTCTTTAACAGACAATTTTGAGAAGTACTTCAGCTCTTTAAAATAAACTCTTCGATCTCGCAATGCATTATGATTTCAAAAATTTCATCAAATAAGCGGTGCCGACGTACCATGCCCTCCATTAGTCGCAAGCGAAAATGAAATTTATTAGAAGAGGCAACTTTCTTATAGTTGCATATTTTTAAAGCTTGCACACCAATGTAGGTTCTTACCAACATTAAACCAAGGTTAGTAAAGGCACGCAGATTACTTGGTACTTTGCAGTCCAATTTTCTTTACAATCGATACACATCAAGATATGTATTAAATTAGGGCCCGTCAATAGTTTAGTGGTTAAGAAAGCTGAACATTGTTAGTTCAGAGAACTAGTAATCGTGGCAAATGGGCTGACTATTTGGGTTTTTTTCGTGGTTTCCTCATGTGCAATACAAAACACGAGCCAGTTTCTCAAAGAAATTCCTTCACGAAGACGTCCCTTCCTTTAGGCAGCCATCCCTCGTGCACGTTACCGTATTAAAAAAAAAAAGAAACCCATTAAATATGATTCTTAACCAGCAGTAAAACTGTAGAATATGAAAGGGAAACACTGTGTGCATAAAAGAAAATGACATGACGCTTACAATGGTAGTGGTTTCTCATTATTGCTCGCTTGATACAGGCCTTTCAATTCATTTAGCGTTTTAGAATGTAGCCAGCTTTACGCAGTCCCACTGCTTACTTATATCGAGTAGGAAAACATCTTCCAGTAACAAGCAAGATGAGCTGAACTATTAATTCTTCAGACCCTAGGCAAGACTTTCCGCTGCCAAGAAAACCACAGATATCATTTTCTAGGCCGCTTATTCTATCTTGTCTATAATATTCCTATGTGCAGCCATTAAGAGTTCTGGAATCGGAAAAATTCTCTGTTTTTCAGATTACAAGATTGATATAATCAACACGACAGGAATACAAGGGAGGAATGTACTTCATTTCTTACATACATATTCTCAAAACTGTTTAATTACTAGACCTACAACGATATTCACTGCATCCACAATGAGCTAGTTATACATTAATTGTTTCTCCTACATGCATTAATAGACTTCCAAATGAAAGTCATGCAGACTTTCATTTGGAAGACTCACATAACCGACTTTACACAACCAAAAAAACAATGCAATTTTTGAGGACACTGCATTAAAAAGAAATATCGTAATCATTCTTACAATGTTTTACCCGCGAATACATATGGCATGGGTTATAAACAATTTACTGTTTTGCAACGTTCTACACCTTTCTCTATCTATTTAAAGAGAAAACTTATAAAAATACGCAATTCTGTGTTAATACGTAATTTTTAATCCCACCTGTAAGCTATAACCATTATTTGTTTTTCATATTAAACGTAGAAAACTTATAACTCGATATAACAATATTTATTATTAAGTTTCTAAGTCATGCATACATTATATGCAACAATATTTGAAGAACTAAATATAATTCTGTGATCAAATAAAAAAATGCAGATAAAAAAAAATTAGATTTAATTACATCTAAAATGTTTCCTCCTTTCTCTCCCATTAAAGCTCTGATGTTCGATATTATACATATATCACAAAAATACAAAAATCAACTTATGAATATTACGAAAATAAATTCGCAAAATAAAAAAAAAAAAAAAAACACAGAAGGCAGGATAATTGAAGCGTGATCACTTTAAACAGCATATGATATATAATGAGCATTTATACACATAAATGTTCAAATGACAAACATTGCACTTTTATTGAAAAACAAACTGAGCTTTAATTTAATTTTTGGTATAAAGCCCTTAAATATTTTATTTCATGAATGGAGAAAGATGAAAGTATGAAGAACATAGGCTATAAAATACACTAATAAATAAATATATAAACATAAAGAAGAATTCAATGACATTCTCTTTACTTCTTTGTAACAACAGTGTTATGGGAAACTGAACAAATTTAACAACAAATTTTGTTTCATTTAAAAAGGAATACGTCCTCCTTATAATTTTACAAGGGTTTCTCTTATTTCATTCGCTCAACATGCATATGAAATAGAATGTCAGAAATAGCATATATGGTGAAAATTAGCAGCTTTTTAGACATACGCGTTGAGAAGTAAGGAACCAAACAATAATAATAATAAAAACATGAGAAATATCAGTTTTTAGTCATCGTACTTTTAAATGCTGGTATAAAACTCAACTTATATTTATGTATAAGGATCATTATACAATTTCAGTGTACACCTTGCACAAAATAAATAAATAAATAAATAAGTAAAATAAGGGGGGACAGTTCTATATCTCCCATTCTACTAGGCCGATTGAGGAAATTTAACTTCTAATTCGTGTGTCGAAAGCGCGACGTACGATATATATTACATTTATGTATAGCTTTTTTCTAACATAGGTATTTTGACATAATATCGGACTTTTTCTGAAATGACATACCTATTTTTTTTTCACTATTTCGATTCTATGACTCAAATTATGCCAAAGTGCCAAATTTTGTAAAAATCGCATAAATAATTTTTAAAAAATTAGCTCTCAAAATTTTAGCACCTCAAAGCTAATTGAATATGGTATATATTTATTAAGATCTCTTTTTTACTGAACTTACTGGATTTCTTCTTTCACAATTCCAAATTTAGGTACAGTCCAAAAAAAATTCGAAGCTATTTTTTGATTTGTCTCTAAATAAAATTTGTATTTTTTAGTGATTTTTATAAATTTTTCGAAAACATTTTTGAGTGATAACTTATAAAATTTTTACCATCCTCTTAAAGTAGATGTATTTCTAGGCATACCTGCAAGAAATTAGAATTTTTTATTCAAAATTTCCAATGACATACGGGAATTTATGTATTGGCGCGTTTTGAAATTTGGCATATTTCTTATAAGCGATAATAACGCCAAATATAGTTTGCGCATTTTGTTAAAATCATTTAAACGAATGAACGATGCAACTTTTATTCCCGTGCACACTGAAAGGGAAAGGAAAATTGGTTACCATGAATTAAGAATTTTGTTAAGAGAATTAATTTTGGAACAAACTAAAAAAAAAAAAATGCGCCAAGACAAATGCTACAAATTCTCTAAATTTTTCATCGGTTTTTTTTTATTTTTAATTTAATATTTAGGTATAATTTGAGGCGTACAATCGAAATATGAAAAAAATAGTTATATCATTTAAAAAAAAGCTCGATGTTTTGTCCAAATACCTATGTTAAAACAATGCTATATATAAATCTAATATATATCCTAAATCGCACTTTGGAGACATGAAAAACACAAGCTAAATTTCATGAATCGGCAAAATAAAGGGTGTCCCAGAATTAACGCAAGATTTGAATTTGCTACTATTCGTGCAGTAATCTGTTGGCTACTTTATTAAGAAAAAAACCTTTCGACAGCTGATAGATTAGGGTTAGTAGAAATGAACACGATAGAACAACGTGTTTTCATTGTTGAACAATATTTAAAAAATAATGATAGTCTGACGGCCACAGTTCGAAAATTTCGTACAAAATATGGTCGGAACAGGGATTTAACTTCGTCATCTATGAAGAAAGTAATTGAAAAATTCAGGCAGACTGTATCAATTGGTTATGCTAAACACAGTTATCGTCAAAAAACAAACCGTTCAAATGTCAGTATCGAAGCAGTGCGTGAGAGTGTTGGTGAAAGTCCAGGAACATTAATTCGGCGTCGTGGACAAGAATTGCAAATTTCAAGAAGCTCTCTACAGCGTATACTCACTGAAGATCTGCGTCTCCATGCTTACAAAGTTCAAGTGACACAAGAATTGAAGCCTAATGGCTTTCCACAGCGAAGACAGTTCGTTGAATGGATTATTGAACATCAAATGGATGCCAATTTTTCGAACAAAATCAATGAAGCAGATTTTCACCTTGATGGCTTTGTTAATCGTCAAAATTGCCGCATTTGGGATTTAGAGAACCCACATGTGATTATCGAAAAGCAAATGCATATTCAGCGTGTCAATGTTTGGTGCGGATTTTGGGCTGGAGGCATCATTGGACCATACTTTTTCGAAAATAAAGCTGATCAAGCAGTGAATGCTACTGGTGCTCGATATTGCGACATAATAACACAGTTCTTTCTGCCTAAATTGGATGATATTGATGTGGACGACATGTGGTTTCAACAAGACGGTACCATATGCCATACAGCCCTGTGAAACAATTCAGTTACTACATTTCCTGGCTGTGTATCCTCTCGTTTCAGTGATGAGAATTGCCCCCCTAGATCGTGTGATTTAACACAATTAGATTGCTTTTCATGGTGTTATTTGAAGTCAAAGGTCTATGCCAACAAGCCCACAAGCAAGGAAATGCATTGAAGGAGTACTGAAGGAGGAAACGCAACGCTGCATCAACGAAATTCAGCAACATTTATGCAAAATGTTAGAGGAAAATTTCGACAAAAGAGTGCGCATCAAAGCCGTGGAGGCCATTTGCCCGATATGTTATTCCATACCTAACCCTATCCTGTGTACTTTACGATTCAATAAAAAAATAACAATTTAATGGGAAAAAACTGTGTTTTTCATTTAATTCAAATCTTGCGTTAATTTTGGGACACCCTTTAGAACGGGAGATATAGAACTATCCCACCCTTTCTTTTGTGCAAGGTGTACCTCATGTTTTTGAAAGCAAAAAAAAAAAGGTGAGATGCGAAGGACTCAGCCTTACTTCAATATTATATATTTTTTAAATGCAGAGGAAAAAACAAATGCTAATTAACAAACATTCTACGACAACAGTAAAGACTCAAGACGAATTCAAGCATAGCAGAAAGAAAAAACATATGCTAATTAACAAACATTCTACGACAACAGTAAAGACTCAAGACGAGTTCAAGCATAGCAGAAAGAAAAAACATATGCTAATTAACAAACATTGTTTAACAGCAGTAAACCTTCAAGAGAAATTCAACCCATACCAGAAAAATAAAAACGTTTAAAATGAGATGTTTTATGTACGTATTATTATATCAGGTAATCATACTTTAGATGCCAAGCATTACACAACTTAAATAAACTTTACTTCGCTGGCGAAACTTTATAAATAATCACAATTAAAACAGCTTATTCTACACCTTAAGTATTAGTTTAAAACGCATTAGTCTTTTAAAATTTTGGCTGCAAACATTGAATTTATTTCGCTTGAAAACATATTGACATTAAAAATTTCAGTAATCAGTTTCAGAAATAATCATATCCATTGCATAATTTTTGGCTGTTTTGGGTTCCCACTCAACTTAATTTTAGGTAGCACTTGAAAACTCATGCAACAATCGTTTTCTTTTATTGCATGCAATCTTACCTGGTGTATTTCAGAACACTTTGAGAAACGGGGGCATATTTAAGAAAGCCAACGGAATGAGTTCCTATACTAGTGAAGGAGTCTCCTGAATTGTGAGGGGCAGCAACTGTAATAGCAGCAGGAGTTTCAAGAAGAAAGACATTTGAATTTCCTTGCTCAGACTGCTTGTGATTTGGGAACACTTTTGGGGCATCATTCAGGAGAGAAGGTAATGCTGTGATAATATTTTTAAAAAAGAATTGACTTATTACTATACATATAAATTATTTTAAACTATTACTATAATCTTAAGACTTCATCTAACTATTATCATTTAATTATTTATTTTTATGACCCTAAAATTTCAATCCTCTTAAATTAATATGGGTACTAACATAAAGAAACATTAATCATTAAATTAATCAATAAATACCTAACAGATTTTTTTTACCGAGGAAATTTAACTGGATATTAATATTAGAGCATGTATATCATATTACTTACACATTTCTATTAAACATAATGATTGCATTAATTTCTGACATAAAAAGGAGTCTAAATCAGTTTTACAGATAGCAACTTGCTAAAAGTCTTATTCCATTTCTTAAACCACTAGATCATAGTATTTTTATCTATGATCATTATATCTTTATGACAAAAAATAACATTTTAATCTATCTATAACAATGCTCACTGGTCGAAAAAATAATTATTTATTTAAAGCATTCTGTCACTCACGTGTTGCAATAAGCTAAACTATTTTTGCTAACATTTAATAAGCTAAGCTGCTTTTGCTAACATTTAAACTTTTTTCTTAAAAGT
This sequence comes from Stegodyphus mimosarum, assembly GCA_000611955.2. NCBI lineage: Eukaryota > Metazoa > Arthropoda > Arachnida > Araneae > Eresidae > Stegodyphus > Stegodyphus mimosarum. Next base: position 76,288 of record KK120533.1, on the reverse strand, counting down.
CTCTATTAATATACTAAAGTTCATTCATTTTGAATAACTTTACTTTAAATACTTGATTAACTTAATTACGCATATATACATATACATGCTGAATAAACAATTGAATCTCACTCTGTTTCCCACTGTTAGTCCCACTTTCACTCCTCTTCAACTGGTGAGAATCGCTTTTATCCCTTCCAACAATATTCAATTCTGAGGGCACCAGTGTTTGAGAATCACCTGATTCTGGAGGATCCAGACTTTCCCATCTAAGGAAACAAAAGTTAAGACTCTGCACAATTTTATTCAAATTTAGCAAAATAACAACTGTGCATGCTTATGATAGTTGAATGAACAAGCAGATTTTAATTTATTTAAAGATAATTACATCATTTCTTCAATAAATTTTAATTTATTCTCGAAACTCCTTTAAGTCGACGAGCAGATAAAGAAAATTTTCTCATATCATTTAGAATTCAGAATTCTTATATTTGCCTATTTTTCTTCTGCTCTTGAGTCAAGCATTAGAATTATACTGAGTTTATACAGTTCTCACTTTTCTTATGATAACAGACATAACGAACAATTCGTCAAACACATATCTTTTGCAGATGACAGCCTCTTGATCGCCATTTTTTCAAAATTGTTTCTGAGCAACAGATGCAATAACAAAATTACTTATAAGGATTAGCCCTATGAATTTCTCAACTACATATTACGATGAATTCAGTTATCATTAGATAAAAGTTCAGATTCCTGAATCTCTCGGTTTTGAACATTAAAATACAATAGAGTAAGTATACATCAACAAGTAACGCAACACACGCAGTATGAATCTCAGTGCAAAGTACATTTAAAATGAGAGACAAATTCAAGCAAGCATTAAAAAATAACATACAGAAAAAAAAGTTGCATGAGTCAAGATGACTACCTTGGGAACTTTCACTTAAACCTGCCGAGCACTACCACTCAGCCATTGCAGACTTCAAGATTTTTATTCTGCCCGTTTTAGAAAGCAAAGTTTTTTAGCAAACTTTACTCTCCTTAGCAAGGAAATAAAATATTTTTTCGGAACTGAGATAATACTTTCTTTAAAACAGATCTAAAAATCCCTTTTTATGAACTGAAATAATTTCATAAAAAAAGCATGTTAAGGTCAATTTGTAATGATTTGGGTTTCGAATGCGACTCGAACTAGCTCTGGTTTCAGTAGCTTCAATGTTGTAGCAATAAACGCGCTGTTACGCACGATGTTTCTAACCACTGAAGTCTGCAACACTCTCTCCTAATATCGGCATGAACATTTTTCGATAGGATATGCTTTCATAAATTAAGGACATTACCTCTCTCCCTGCGGTACCAACTCCAGGCAAAATGAAATCTGTCTCATTTCAGTACAAGAATGGATTCATTCCCAAAAAATGTGTTACTCGTAAAGATTCAATATCCTTAACTCTTAAAAATTGTTATTTGCTTTCATTCTCTTCACTTCTTCGCTCCCAGCGTATCATATATGGAAAGCTTCAATTTCTCTTCATGAGCCCACCGTATCATATTTGATACGCTGATATTTGATACGAAACCTTTTATTTCAAATTTTAAATGGGCATAAATTACATCAGAGTGCTGCGAAATTTTATTAAATGGAATCTCTTGAGTGTTAACCTTGTTATTATGAATATTAGTTACCATTTTATTCTATGAATGCAAAGCGTATGATACTTAACAATGCAAGTTCAGAATTCTGAAACATTTCACAAAGTGCAAACGGCTTAAAATGTTGTATGTAAATATGGCAACAGGATATAATAGGTACTGATATTTGAATTCTTAAGTTTGTAGGGACTTATATTTAATTTTAATAACCAGTTAAATTTAAGTTTATGTTGTTTCATATAAGCCTTCATTCCCCTAATTGCCAATGCCAGAATATTTAAATTTGGTAGCGCGCGTGAAGTAATGCAAATTTACCTAGAGGAGAAAAGATTTAAATACCGAGTTCTAGAAGGGAAAGTTAGAGAGTTTGGGCAAGTGCTGTGCTTTTGTAGCGTGAGCTTCTGTTTCTGCATTTATTGCTGGTAACAGCTATTGCTTAGCAGCCACTAGATTTTCGACGCGGTTTTAGGTAACAGGATTATCTGAGCCCTGTAGAGTAATTCTACTACAGGTTAATATCTTCGAATTTTTAGTTTAGTTCTTGTTATTTGAGTTACCGCCCGAGTGAGGCGTAGTGTGTTAGCGTCAGGTCGACGCATTGTGAATTTTAAAGAGTTAATACTTCACCTGTGTGGTTCCTACACGTATACTGCATATGATGAAAATGTTCATGTTTTGGCAGTGATCAAATTTAAAAAAAATTATTTTGAACAAATAACGAAATATTGCGTTTAATGCGATCTTCCGGTTCCTATACTTATATTTCGGAAAGTTTTAATACTCGTTATGAAAAAAAATGCAAGAAGTTTGACTACTGACCACGAAAATTGACCGGGATATTTAATTTGAAAATTTGCAATTTTTGATGTCATTTTCAATTTGCTTTGAAGGATCAGTTATATCTATAAACATATATAGAGATTTGGTACTGCCGATTGCAATAAAAAAAGGGATGTTCATAACTATATAGATGTTATAGCAGTTATATACACAAAATTTAAACGTTCCACGACTTATTGTTTTTGAGCTACAAGAGGTACGTATGTACAGATGTCACGAAAAAAATCCATTTTACAATCCGTTTTGGAATAAAAAGTTCTTATTCTGTCTGTATGTACAGATGTCACGGAAAAAAAAGGTCAAAATGGATATTTTTGTTGAAATCTCATAACCGAAAATTTTCGCACTTTACTTCTTTACTTCGAACAAGGAAGTAAAAAAGACTGAAATACATTTACCATGGTTCATTTTCTGTTCAGACGTATCATCAGGAGTTTTTCATACCCTCGGAACTTTGTACTACCTTTTTTACTGCATATAAAACTGTTTAAATTTTTTTTTTAATTCGAGATACATTATGAGACAAAATACTGTCAAAAATTCTTCTACAGTATGCTATTCAGAGGGCAATATTTTGCATTATCGCGCCTTTTTATTTTAATTTATTAATGAAATTATATTTCAAGATTTCTCACAGCCTCACTAAATAATCACAGAAAATACCACTTACGATAATAATTTTTAAAATGCAATAAAAACATTGAATTGCTCCCCAATAATTAAATGTGTTATTACATTAAACAACCACGACCAAATGCTATGCGTGTTTATGACCGGAATCAATATTAGATATACAAGCTTCTAGACCGATTTGTTATGTCCTTAGAATTAACAACTTTCAGTATTTTTATATGGTTTTGCTTGTTTCCTTTGATTCCCTTTTTAACAGCTAAACTAATCCTGACAATAGGTTACAATAACGCTGTATGTAATTCTGCATATATAAATAACTCAATGATCTTAAGTCCGAGAAATAGGGCAAAATTTCATGCTTCACTCTATATCTCTATTGTTTCAATGTTAGTGATGTGTAAGTGCATACAAGCCAGTTTCCCTTAGAAAGTCCTCCACGAAGGCATCCTTCTTCTTAAGCAGATAACCTCAACGTGCTTTGCCAAAATCAAACAAACCAATTCAACGCAAGTGATTTTTTTGTTGGCCTGTGCAATATGTGCCCAAAGTAATTCTTTTATCGTTATTCTTTCTTCCCTCATGAAATTTTCAAGAAGTTTTAAGATTTTCCAATTGTAATGAATTGCTTTAATGCCCTTCATTTAACTTCGTATTGAAATGTACTTTCGAAATTGATCAAGAGGCGCAGGCATCACTAGATGCAGATTGACTAGTCTCTGCTATCTAATCATGTCCGCGCGGTAAGGTGCGGCGTCAGAGGGCACTGAAGAGAAACATTTATTTGGTGTTGAAAGTGATACTTTCGTGTAATAGTATCCTTGAAAATCGTGAGTCAGCCGGCATCGTTCTCAGCGTCACTGAAAACATGCATTATAGTGAAGGAAACGGAAAAGCAACCGAAGAATCGTATTTATATAACAATTACAAAGTTAGATAATCGTGCTGTGATGACAGTCTTCGAAGACGCACTTACACTAGCACTTAATCTTACACTTAAGTTTGGACTCACAAAAGTTTCTTCCTTACAAGCTTCTCAAAGTTGGCGTATTCGCTGCTCATCAGAATAGGTCTCAAAAGTATTCATCCAACTTTGATGAGATTTAATCCCTTGTTTAGTTCTAGTCGTAATGTATTTAGTTAAATTTCTTCAACAATGCTTTGACTCGCAAATTTCCGAAACTGTAGAACGTGGCTAAGGGATTCCTGGCTAAGGGAATTCACGAATTCTACGACGTATTACAAATTTAATTATTTTGCCATTATAAGAACTTCATTTACTAAAAGGTTAGGTTAGGTTATTCAGTTATGGCAAAGCACACGAGGGCTATCTGCCTAAAGGGAGGGATGCCTTCGTGGAGGATTTTCTAAGGGAAACTGGCTCGTATACACGTTACACATGGGGAAAACCACGAAAACGCCCATTCGAACCTCAGACCGAACTACCAGTGTTCAGCGTCTTTACCGCTCGGCCGCTGGTGGGCCTCATTTACTAAAAGGAACAGGGGATCGGCTTGCAGAAGTTATCTCTCTGAAAACAAAATGGTACATATTCTTCGGAATACATTTCATTGTCATTTGCTTACCTTCACCTCGAGAGTCACCTATGATTGTGATTGTATTTGGTTTAATAAGGCCATTGACCGACAATTCTCTTTTCTGACCCTACTCAAATTGGCCCCCCAAAAAAAAGATGTATATATTCCGTACTTATAACCTTATCGTTTGGCTGACGGAGCATTTTCCCGTCGCATTTTTGTTATTTTGCATTTATTTTGTTAATCTGTTAGATGTGGCAGCATGAAAATAATGTATAAGTTTACCTTCTGATAATTGGCAACTGGCATATTGCACGATTCGAAGAACGCTTCATCGCAAAATTTACTCGCTGTAATAACTGTTTCTATTCTCGTTAAGAATAAATAACTAAACGATATTGTTAATAAACGCATCTTGTTCCTGATTACGCTAACTACGCATACATCCCATGTTTTGGATGTTGATCACTCCTTGATCTGTTGGAGCAGATAGATAATGTTTGGAAGGTGATGTCCACTTTCAACCGGTGGAAGTTCAGCCGAAAATTATCCCCCTCCTCATTTAAGGAAACAGGCACGTAACAGATACCTAGCAACTTCTGTGTTTCCGTTCGATACCGATATCTTAATAATTTTTTTGTTCCTGATTTCATGAAAATTTTTAATTTCCCAATAATCGAAAATTATCTCAGAAAACTTCTGAATATTAGTTAAGATACTTTCCTTTTGCAAACATGAAAAAGATGGATGCGTAATGCAATTCTGATGATGACGATGACGGTAATCATCAAGTTTCAAGAATGTCTTTTTCAAAATCAGTTAAGTTTACTTAAAATATTTTTCAGAGTTTGAAATTCATCGATAATGCTAAATAACGGACTCTCACCCAAGAAATTAACTCTCTCGAAATGGCTAGTAAAAGTACAGCAAAATCGAAACAATCGAGCTGCACTGTGTACGACTTAAACTGCGTCCAAACAATTGAATGCAGTTTTTAGGCTAATGACGATTTTAATTTATGTGTCAGGTTGAAATGCTGAAGACGCGGTTTTATATGGGTTACATTAAACGACGCCATAAAACAATTTCAGTTTCTGAAAATGAAAGAAATGTAATACTTGAATGCACGCGATGGGTCAGAAAACATAATTAAAAAAAAAAAGAAAAGAAAAAGCAGCATTTTTTAGATAAACTACAAATACGATTATACGAAAATTCCGTAAAATCAAAGAATGTTTTACGGATAAATTCACATTCTTTTCTAAAAAACCTCAGTTTGAGAAGATATCGAAACATACTCCGCCAATTAGGCAAAGCAGTCAAAAGTAGAGTAGAAATATTTATATCTTGGGGAATTCACATTCTTTTCTAAAAAACCTCAGTTTGAAAAGATATCGAAACATACTCTGCGAATTAGGCAAAGCAGTCAAAAGCACAGTAGAAATACTTATATCTTGGGGAATTCACATTCTTTTCTAAAAAACCTCAGTTTGAAAAGATATCGAAACATACTCCGCCAATTAGGCAAAGCAGTCAAAAGCAGAGTAGAAATATTTATATCTTGGAGAATTCCCATTCTTTTCTAAAAAACCTCAGTTTGAAAAGATATCGAAACATACTCTGCCAATTAGACAAAGCAGTCAAAAGCAGAGTAGAAATTTGCAATTCTTGGGGAGATATTTTTTTTTACTATATAAAAGCCCTAAACACCGTTCACTTAATTTGCCAGTTGGGCGCATCGTTGCAAGTTGCAGATCAAACAACAGATGGCGACACAGACGTTAATTTGGCCAATATTCTAGTGATGAAAGACTCATGAATAAAATTTGCACGAAAATGAGAAAAAAGAGGGAAAGCGGAGAAAACCACACGTAATGCATGAACAAATTGGGGAATGAAGTTGTAATGCTGTATTTTAAGCTACTAAAAAATGCGCATAGATTTTACATAAAATTAATTTCCCGCCCTGCCTATGATTTGGGTCCTTCAAATTGAAATAGCAAATTGTTCAACAACATGGTGTCGTCCTGTTCGACAATTTCTACACAAAATTGGTTATATGATTTCTCTTCCAATAATCGTAAACGAAATAAATAAATAAATAAAATAGCAATAAATATTAAACATTTTTCTCCTAAATATTTAATTATCTTAAATCTGCATATTTCGTTGCCGCAAAGCAAATTTCTTTGCCAAAACAAGAAACATCTGCTCACATTTAACACCTACTTTTACTTCCAAATTAATTTTAACTGCATAAAGTTTAGATTAAGTATAAAACTTTAAAGAAAATAGTAAATTTCTCATTTTGCCACTTAAAAAAAAAAATAAATAAATAATGGTAGTGGGGGGTGGTCAGGGCTCGATTTACATTCATTTTAATTTTAAAAGTGAAGGTCCAGGGCGAAAACTGTTACTGAGCCTCCCCTCTCAAATGTTTTCCAAGTAGAAGTTACCACTGATAGAAATTTTATTTCACATAGAGTACATTTCCTATAAAGTATTCCGAAAATAACCTTATAATTTAACATTTTTCATTCAAAGTTATATAAATAAAAAAATATATTCCATATTTCCATTTTTTTTGCACGACTTGTTTGAATGCTTTCAATTTAATATACGTTACATAAAATACAATCTTAGACATTTTAAACCAGGATTAAATAATGCAATGAAACTTATTTATCAACTGAATAATCAAGCATATGCATAAAATACAGATTAAAAAAATTATGTTTCTTTCACACGAAGAAGAAATCATGTCTTCTGGATTCTGCTTCTAATTTTATATTTTTAAAACCAAGAATTAAAAAAAATTTCAAATTTTAAATCTTAAAAGAAAATTTAGTGCTCCTTTGATTCTGCGGTGGCACGTGCCCTGCTTTTCTCTGATGAAATCGGGCCCTGAGAGAGTACATTAAAATTCTGAATGAAAGGCAAGATATATTTAACCAACCATATTTCATTATGGATACTTAATTCGAGAGAGGAAAAAAAGTCATTTTTAAAATAACCACGAATGCTGTTTCTAGAACATACACCACGAATTAAAGTTAAAGAAATAATGACTTTCATCAAAATGCTTAAAAGCGTTTAGATTTCTCTCGAGATTAAGATGAAATCAGCATTTCATAATTTCACACTAAATAACTTTTCAAGAGAAAGGAAACCAAATCTAACAAGTTTTACAGTCTAGATCTTTTAAACTTAATCTATACAAATTAAAGACAAGCCATTGTTCAAAATGAAAAAATAAGTACCCCCTTCACTGCTATATTCCCTTCCCCTCTCTTTTCTCTTTCCCCTTATTATTTTAAGTTGGTGAAGCTCTACGATTAAGGAACAAATTTATGAGGAGCTATTTCTTGACAACAACTTATGTATCTTAACCATAATCCTAGTCATGCCCTGTAAAAAGAGTTGAAAAAGAATCCTTCTTTTTGCAAACACTAATGAACTTCTCTTTTCAATCCGTCATCACCCCAATGCGGAGATCTTCTAAGAAAGCACTGATGCACACGTAACATAAAACCGCTTAGAAAGCAAGACTTGAAAAAAATAGGACGACCCTTAGGAAATTCGCGGAACTGAGGAGGGTACAGAAGAGGGTGACACCCTCGTATTTGCTTTACTCATGCTGAGATTTCCAAGTTCTTTTATCCCCATAGTCAACACCGTTTCAAAGACAGCAAGAACAGTCTAGAAGGTGTTACCACAGAGCGTCACCCATAAAAAAAACTTCCAGGTCGTTGCTTCAGTAATCTTATGATTCCGGACATTCTGAAAATTTGGCAGCAAGGAAATAATAATTGAAATGTTTAATAAAGTAGTCAGTTCAGTTTAGCATTTATTTATTTAGTTAGAGCTAAAACGCATTTTTAAACACATATATATAATCAGAACACATTATTCAGCTTCGACCAGGACCTGATTTATGCGGTGGCTTTGCATTGATTTATGCAACAGCAAAGGACCTCCAAATCTTCCTGTACTATTTTAAATATATAAAATGTTTCCCATTTCTATGTTTTAAAAAGTAAAATTAGAAACATGGTATCTTAGCTTTTCGTGATTTTCTTCAATTTGATCTTATTTCTGTAATTTAATTAATTAAAGTTTCAAATCAATAAAAAATTTTTCTCCAGTTTCGTACAAAAAAATAAGAACCTGGTTTAAAACGATTATTAGATCATTCAATTACGGCAAAGCACACGAGGGCTATCTGCCTAAGGGGAGGAATGCCTTCATGGAGGACTTTCTAAGGGAAACTGGCTCGTATACACATGGGGAAAACCACGAAAACGCCCATGCGGCCAACCCGTTCGCGGGATTCGAACCTCGGACCGAACTACCAGTGTTCAGCGTCTTTACCGCTCGGCCGCTGGTGGGCCGGTTTAAAATGAATAAGCTTATATTTTGTATGATACATACTAAACTCAAATTGTGAAATGAAATTTTTTTTGATTAAATAAAATGAAGCCAGTACTAAATTATTTGGTTATTTCATGAAATGTTTTGCATAATGCGCCCAGTAATACTTATTACATTAAAAAAAGGGCTCCACACGGAGATTTGCTGGAAACCTCCATTTTGCAAATCAGTTCCAGGTTACAGAATTTATTTCCGACATTTGCAAATAATCTCCGAAACGGAAAACAAGAAAGAAAATTCCTTCGAGACTTTAATATAAAACTGCCAGTTTTCGTACTAATAATAATCGTTATAGTTCAAACAGCCAGCCCGTTCATCTGGGCTTTAACTCGAGGTCGAATACCACAATTCGAGGGTCTTAATAGTTCGGCCACTGGTGAAGCCCAGACAAAAACAACTAATATATGAACTAAAAAAGAAAATTTTTAAGTTTTACACGTAAGTCTTTTTTTAATTATTGTAATTAATATCATTATAATTACTTTAATAGGTGCCTTCGTTACAATTTTTTATTACTACCACCGCAACAGTAATATTGCAGGTGTAATTCTTGTGCTGTGTCGCATTTTCTACATGAAAAGTTCGTAGTTCTATTTATCTTTCTATGAATTTGATTGCTCAGTCAGAATAATACAATTTAATTGTAAGCTTTTATTATATAAGGTACAAAAATACTAATTAAACAACTAGAAATGTGAGCAAATACGCGTATTATTGCAAAAGTAGTTCTAACTTTTGTTTATTCACATGATCGATTTTTTTTTAAATAAAAACTGAATGCTTATCCAAAGTTCATCCATTCATAAAAAAATTTAAAATTTCCTGAATCTGTGCAAAAATTCTCCATTAGACATAAATGAGACCAGATCTATAATTTGCAAATGCTATGCCCAAAGTTGAAGTATTAGAAATGAAAATTTCTTTGCTAAGCTGAATCTTTAATAACTGATATAAAACTTTATTATTTTCCATTTAGATTTTAATTTTATTAATTGCCTTTACTTCACATTGGCACTTTTGATCCGAAAATATCAGATAACAGGATTTAAATTATGTTTCTAAGTGTTTGTCAGAAATTAAACTTGACAATGATTTATATGCAAAGCTGGATAATAAGTTTTAAAAGGGTAAATGGGGAACAAAATAACGGAAGATAAAAATATTAATGTTTCAAGGAACACAATTTTCTATTTTTCTAAACATTATTCAGTAAACTCGAAGCTTCACTTTAAGAAGTTGGTATTTAAGATAACTTATATGATAACTTGAATAATTTTTAACATTCCCCATGAAATAAAACGATAAATTACAATGGAAGAACATAAATTAAGCTTTAAAGCGATTTTATTTCTTGCTGATGGATATAATGAGCTGTACTGAAAAAGCATACCTATTTGCTTCAGTCTGAAAAAGCATTGTGTAATACCAAAAACAATTCATGTTTAATTATAATAACAAGATGCATATAAATGTACAAATATGAAAACAGTATTTTAAAACAGATATCACGGTTCTTTAAACGTTAATAAGAATATTCATTACAATAAAATAAATTATAAACCACCAACTGCACATTTTTTAGCACCCAAAACAACAGAAATTTTTAATATACCATTACCAGGAAGTCATAATATGTTACACTTTTACAGCCAAAATTTTACACTTTTACAGCCTTTTTCAAATCGGAAATGAGAAGATGAATATTAATACAAATATTCATTATATCAGTTTTAGTGTTTTTCATAGGTATCTTTCGTAATTCTTCATATTAATTCACCCTCAATATAATCTTACTTCACCTTTCTTGCCGAAATTTTTTTGCAGTTAGCTATTCTTTAGACTGACTTTAAGCACGTAGAACTTCTTTATTTTTACCAAAGATGAAACATAATTTCTGATGTTTCCAGCTTATTGTAAAGTTTACGGATTAATATTTAGATCACTAAAAACGGGAATTATTTGCGTCCCTTATGATTCAGCTTCACTTTCATAGATTTGCCCGTACATGATTATTTTTAGTATTATATTAATCCTGAAATCATTAATGATTACAGTTATTTTTACAAACATAAAATTGCCATACATTATAGCACAAATACGTAGACATTCGGAGTCGAAATGGGACTAAAACTGTGTACAAAAATTTACAATAAAAAATAGTAAACTTAACTGAAATTAAAATTCCTTCTGGTTATGATATATAATAAAGTATGAATATTTGGATTTCCAATATTACTTACAAATGCCATATTAGTCAATTTTTTCTAAATTTTATGAAAACTCGTTGACATTTGTTTTGCTTTCTTTATTATACAGGGTATTTTTTATTCAACGTCATAACTGCGTTCACTTTAATATGAGTAACGTTAATAACTGAAAACACTACGCTTACGAAAATTAACAATACAATAAATTAACAATACAAATACAGTAAATAAAATGTAGTTCCGGTTAAAAATAAATAATTAAATCTATGATAAATTTAAATGGAAATCAGATATCATAAACATGCACACTTGTGTGCTCGTAATATATCCAGTTAATAAGACCAAGCCCTCAGTATTATTTGTAACTTTGTCACCATTATTGCTTTCGTACCCTTCCATTAAGCAGGATTAAGTGTTCGTACCTATCAACTTCTTATGTATAATTTTAGAAAGCAATAAATACATTTAATTTCATGCAAAAGGAAAATTAATGGCTACTTTGATCATTTGATGTATGGAAATTATTTGTAAGTTTTCCGGTTACAGCTGTTCCATATAACATTATATCATGATTTACATTATAGAAAATTCATAGTTCATCATTTAAATTTTGTGTAGAATTAATACCTCATCATTGAACGTTTACATCATTGTGCCCAATGCATGCACCTATTACAGGATTAAAAGAAGAATGGGGTTCCAATACAATCAAACTTTGATAAGTTGAAATTGGAAGGATCAAGATGAAAAAAATTCAGAAACAGAAAGTTCCAGAACAAGATTTTCAGCAAATTGCAGCTAGAAAAGTTCTGTGGTTATTTAATTGAACTCGTAGATGAAAGAATTATATGTAGTTTAAGAATGAAGTTAGGAATTACTGCATTCATTAATGATTAAAACTTACACTTATACTTGATACTTAACAGATATTGATGCATAATTAAAATTAAGAAATTCATCTTTACGAATTTTGGTGATCTTATTACAAGAGATAATGATGGTTCTGATAAAAATTCATAAGATATGGCTAAGTGGTTCAAATCCAGAACTAGCGGCTTGTTGTCCACTTGAAAAAAGCAATGAAAGTTAAAAAAAAAATTTTTCTTGCATCTAGTAATATATTTATTTTTCTTTTAGCAGCAAAAATGTAATATTTATATATTAATGTAATCATAGTACCAAAATATAATATTTTTAACATATTTCCTTTCGGTGTCTTAAAGAAAATATATTAAATATTTTAAAATATCCTCATGACAAACCATAGTGGCATACAACCTTTTCGAAGCATTATTTTAGAATGTTCTTTTAGGTAGGATTTTCCAGTTTTGAATACCAATGAGCTGAAAATCATTTTCAACGTCCAGTAGCCATTTAATCCTAGTTCTTCTGCGCATTCTGATTTCTGTTTCCCGTTGCTTTTTACGGCTACAAATTCTGGCAGTTGCTGATTTTCCTAGGTTTATTCTTGCAATGTGTTCAGCAAATAAATTTTACAAGATTTATGATGAGAGTGACATAATACAAATGTTTTAAAACACAAAATAAATATTTGAAACATCAAACAGCTCAATTTCGTTCAACTTCAAATAGAAATATCGATTCCGTTTGTCAAATGAATTAAAAGATTCTTTAAAATATTCATTTTTTAATAATCGAAATAGTAAGAGTTTGACTGCTTGTGGAGACGAGTAAATGTTACCAGAATTTCTTTCTACTTAAGGATCCTACGAAAGAAGCCGGATATGTATCTCTCAAGACAAAGGGATATAATTTGATTTCAATTTACCGAAGGTAAGGGGAGAAAAAAATATAAATCCAACAAACACCATTAAAAAAAGTTTTTATCAGATTTCGCAGACTTTATAAAACACGTTTCATTTTTTTTTAAAAACCTAAGCAAAGATAGCATTCATTTTTAATACATTTTCAGAAAGCATTCAGTTCAATTTACAGAAAATTTCCAATTATCTAAGTCCGAGTAATCGAGGTCTTACTATATACACACATAGTAATACATGCTAGATCTTAGTTACATAGATATACGTTAACGCATAATTATGTTTTTTCTCTCTTCTCACTACAGAAATTCCTCTAAAAAAGGAAAAATGTACAAGTTTCAAATACGTTTTTAGTACTGCACCTGAATGAAAAGACAAGTTATTTTCTGTAAAAATACGTAATACACTGAAGTGACAAAAGTCATGGGATACTTCCTAATATTTTGTCGGTCCTCCTTTTGCCCGGCGAAGTGCAGCAACTCGACCTGGCACGGACTCAACAAGGCGTTGGAAGTCCCCTGCAGGAATATTGAGCCATGCTGCCTCTATAGATGTCCATAATTGTGAAAGTGTTGACGGTGCAGGGTTTTGGGCACGAACTGACCTCTCGATGATGTCCCATAAATGTTCGATGGAATTCATGTCGGGCGATCTAGGTGGCCAGATCATTCGCTGGAATTTCCAGAATGTTCTTCTAACCAATCGCAAACAATTGTGGCCCGGTGACATGGCGCATTATCATCCATAAAAATCCCATCGTTGTTTTAGTACGTGAAGTCCATGAATGGCTGTAAGTGATCTCCAAGTAGCTGAAGGTATTCATTTCCAGTCAATGATCGGTTCAGTTGCACCAGAGGACCGAGTCCATGCCATGTAAAAACAGCCCAGACCATTATGGAACCACCACCAGCTTGAACAGTGCCTTGTTGACAACTTCGGTCCATGGCTTCGTGGGGTCTGCGCCACACTCGAACCCTACCGTCAGCTCTTACCAACTGAAATCGGGACTCATCTGACCAAGCCACGGTTTTCCATTCGTTTAGGGACCAACCGATATGCTCACGAGCCCACGAGAGTCGCTGCAGGCGATGTCGTGCTGTCGTAAAGGCACTCGAGTCGGTCTTCTGCTGGCATAGCCCAAGGAAGACAAATTTCGCCGCACTGTCCTATCGGACACGTCCCTCGTACGTCCCACATTGATTTCTGGGGTTATTTGACGCAGTGTTGCTTGTCTGTGAACATTGACAACTCTACGCAGACGTCGCGGGTCTCGGTCGTTAAGTGCAGGTGGTCGGCTACTACGCTGTCCATGGTGGGATGTTATGCCTGAAATTAGATACTCTCGGCACACTCTTGACACTGTGGATCTCGGAATGTTGAATTCCCTAACGATATCCAAAATGGAATGACCCATGCGTCTATCTCCAACTACCATTCCGCGTTCAAAGTCTGTTAATTCTCGTCGTGTGGCCATAATCACGTCAAAGCCTCTTCACATGAATAACTTGAACACAAATGAAAGCCCTTCCAAAGCACTTCGCATTTATACATTTTCTACGCGATACTAATGCCATCTGTATATTTGCATATTGCTATCCCATGACTTTTGTCACTTCAGTATATATATTTCTAATTTAATGTAATCGGTTAAGTTAATGTTATCTGTAAAGCTTCGTTGCTTACATTCCTCCCACACTGTCAAACAGAAACTTGAAGATTCTAGCGTAATTTTCTTTCGAAGAGATATTCCAAGGCACGAGAGACCTAGGTTCTGTCCGACATGTCATCATTTGTCCATATAGGAGTAGGGTTCCTTATTTGCGTTAGAAATAGCAACTCAAGGAATTCTCCCACAAGAATATTTCCCGAAAGACTCGATTTTAGAATTCTCACTTCCCTAAGAAAATGCAGACCTGATCACAAAACTACTCGGAACAGCATGTCGAAAAAATAAATTTCAGTAGAGCAAAAGTCAGGCAAAAAAAACAAGGGACAATAAACACAGATAAACCCCTAAAACAAACTGTATAATTCCGATTATAAATCACAAAACTATTATCGTACGCAAATAATTTTACTTAATATGCATGAGATTTAAAAATATTCTTCACAGTAATTATGCCCATATGAGCCTCACTGGCATGGTAACACACAAAAAACTTGAATGTTTAACGTATACACCAAGTTAATGCGAAGAACATAATATTCTTTATAAAAAATTAGTAATAAAGAGCGGGTTTTCAGTTTTTTACGATTTTAATAAGAATTATAAATCACATTCGGTGAGGCAAAAGATGCAAAAGAAAACTTGAATATACAAGCAATGAAATAGTTTAAGTATTAATTACTATATCCAATATTTAAATCTAGTATAAGGGCGTAGCAATGCATAGCTTAAATTCCACTTTAAATCGCACACTTGATCACATTGGCGATAAAGAAACAAGGTACTTACAACTGACAGAGATACAAGAGTCCAGGCGCCAGCAATTAAAGTGGCGTAGAAATACATAACACGTCTAGGCAACCGTTAATCAGCACCTTCCTAAGAAACTAGTTAACGTAAAAAATTTCTCTATAGATCTGTCCAGTATAACAGCAATAAAAAAAAAAAAAAAAAAGAAACACTTGATTTAGTAGAGAGTCATAATACTCCTCAAAAATATACGGAGAAAGCTGGCCATGACCCAAAGTGACATTGTATAAATCAAGTGTAAACTGAGGGGGTGAAATGTGCATGTAGTATTTTAAACCATCATGGAAGGATAACGAATCCCCTAGCATTAAGTCCTTTTTTCAGTCAACAATTACAACAAACTCAGAAATGTGTCACTTCTTCAAATTGTTAAGCTCACATCAATAGCAAACTACGTTTTACTTGTATTTAATTTTCCTTTTAATTTAGTTATGACAAAGCAAACTACGGCTGTCGACCTAAGGAGAGGGAAACTGGCTCATATTTTACATTATATAAAGAGAAAACTAGGAAAACACTCGCCCATATACGCAACCCGTTCGCGGGGATTTGGAACTACAACTAAATTTAAGCTGGCTATTAATAGGCTTTAAAATTTGCAAGGATCTGAATTTAGTGGTTAAAATTCATATGCCGAACGCAGATGCAACTACCAAAAAAACGCTACGGTTGATCTAAATACCTACAGACGGCTTTAAGGAAGTGAAAACTGAAAACAAAAAAAGTGTTTACGTGACTCCGGGTAAACGCCAGTGAAAATAAGAAAAGGACGGTGAAAATTACGCAAAAAAAAATTTAAGAAATAATTTTACAGCAGTGCCAAATAAAATATTGTCATGCAGTGAAAAAATATAGCTGCACAGCATATTATTAGGACCATAATGAATACTCCACTTTGTGCGCGGGAAGCATCTAGGTGTTTTCAGGAAGATCAGTGCGCGGCTTTGAAGAAAAGTTAGTTCGGGCGTCGGAAAAGTCGTCGATTGAAGTAGTGGTTCTCTGACCTTTTTGCTCTGTACACCCTTATCATTATTAGATAATTCACCTTCCCCCTTCTTTACCAAACGCGAAAAATAGATATACGCTTATTTCGATTTAGATTATTTTCTAACATGTTTTTATAAATTAAGCAACAAAAAGGTACAAAACTTGTTGAAAAATTTCTGAACTTGAATAAAACTGAAACTAGGAAATTCTCCCTAGTTGAGAATTCCTAATATAGAGACATCTTCAGTAAAGATAAATCAGTTTTTAATGGTATAAACCTTATTATGTTATGTAGAAATGTAAATAAGGATTAGAAACTTTCCCAGTGATGAACCCTTTATGTTGTTTTTGCATCTTTAGATATGTCAGTTGAGTCCTTATAAAACACAGTAATAAATGAAATGCAGAATATGAAAATCAGTAACAGATTATTTGAGTATGGCAAAGCATATCTATCTGCTTAAGGGGAGGGATGCATTCGGGAATAGCTTTCACGGGAAACAGGATAGTATTCACATTGCAGGTGGAGAAAAGCATGAAAATCAACCATGTAGTTAGCCCGTACGTCTGGGTTCGAGCCCTAGCAAACTATTAGTATTAAACGATCCTGACCACTTGGCTACTGGCGGGCAGTGATAGCATGGAAAATGTTTACTAATGAATCAACAAGTTATCAATTATTTTTTTCTCTTCAAAGAAATATAGAGAGCAAGAAGGAGACTAGTTTATTTAATTAATCGTAAACATGGTATCACTTTATACAGTCATATTTTAACGGTACTTACATGCGTTTATTATTTAAAACTTCAAAGATTTTCAAAACAATTTTGTGAAAAATATTTTCGGAAATGACTGCAATAACAAAGCAACACAAAATTACAGTTCCGTTTGTGAAGACTTTCATCGCAAGCTAATATGTTTTTCAAACTTAACTTGCTTTCATAGACCAATAACTCCACTAAGTTAATAATAATCCTTTCTTACCCTGATGAGAAATGACAATAATATTCAATCAAAAGACTGAGACGACAGTAAATATAAATTGATCAAAATGTATGCGCGACAGAACTGCAAGGGAAACGGCGATGTCCACTTTCAGTCGTAGAAGTTCAACCGAAAAGAAAAACTGCATTTTTAGCCGAAAATTCTTCCCTCCACGTTAGGAACTTAAAGAGCCCCCACTTAAGGTCCCCGAATACTAGATTTCCTTAGTTTTGGTTCACATCTGACGACAACTTGCTACACTTGGAATCGATAGAGCAAACGAACAATGGTCAAATACAATTCAAATAAATTTGATCATGTTTAATCTTCCAACAACTAAAAAAAACACCAAACCAAGGAAAACTACCAATACTTGTTCTGTGTTTTTAGAAATAATACTCTATGGGGTTTTACTTATTTAATTCCAATGTTCAATCTTAGAACCCTACGAACACTAATAGGCGAATAATCGCTTAAAGTGTGTGAACAAACACGTAAGACGTAAGAAGGGTTAACTACACTTTATTTCTCAGAATAAATACAATCAACTCCTAACTCGGAGTATACACAAAGCCTCCACTTGGGCTTGAACTTAAATAATTATGAAATTAAACTAAACTGAGCTTAATTAAAACTATCTGAAAGATATAGCCGAAGCTATCAGGTTTCTTAGTTGGCCCCTAAGTATTAATTAAATCGGCGAAGCCAAGCAAGGGCCTAAAGTATGGCCGAGCGTAATAGCTAAGAGAGAACGTAACCAAAAGGCAAACGCGCTCTAGTCAGGGAATCAGACTCTCTCTCTCTCGAAGTCGGTGAAGCATCGACTTAAATAGTACTCTTACTCATTTGCATTAACTGCGTTTCTGAAATTACATTCTGGTAGGAAATTGTAAGCTGAAATTAGAATAGATAGAAAAGTTGAATAACTTAAAATAACTGTTAATAAAATTAGGATAAACCTTACAACTCTTTTTGAAATGCACATATTTATAACTGAATTTTGAACATAGTTTAAAAGAAAGCTGGGTAGACAGAATTATTTTGACTGGCGACTGAAAACAGACCCCACCCCCAAAATGTGGGGGGGAAGCTGTATAAAATAATACTTATGTTTAATTTTTAGAATGTTGAAATGGAGTGCAAACAATTTCCTAATGTATTTTATCTCTAAAAACTAATTTCTAGCTAATTTTCTTTTTTCACAGATTTTCAACGGAACTTTATTTTCACATCCTCTTTTCTGGCTACATTTCTGCTGCAAGGTCTTATGACATTACACGTTCGTCTTATTATATATCCAGCGAAATATGCGAAAACTTACCCTATTATTTATAATGAATGAATGAACAAAGCAGAGAATTATAATGTTCTTTTCTATGGAATAAGAGGATCAGCATGGACATAGAAAATTTTAATATTAGTGAGTTACCCTGTCTGGCGGGAAGAACTCCCTATGGTTGACGGGAAAATATTAAACCTTATTTTTCTTCCCTATAAACTACGAATATATTTTAAAATACAAATTTCTAAAACGAAAAATATAAAATAATTACAGGTGAAAGAAAATAGAAACGAAAAGTCACATTTCAATTATTATTATTATTTTTATTTAAATTTGGCAGATTTCTTAAGCAAATAGGAATATATTTCACTCTTTTAATCCTTCTGTAAAAGCGTTTTCTTCGAAGTTACACTTAAGAAAGTAAATTAAATTTTTCTTATTAATCTTTATCTGGATAATCCGCTGACTAAAAAATTCAAATAAAGATTCCTTTTTATGCTACAAACTATCACAACCTCAAAGTTAAAATTTAATAGACATAGCACAACATTACAATGTTTTCTTGCACACTGTAGTGCAGATGACAAAATACATTGGCTGTCCGCCTAACTAATTTTTGGACTAAGAAGAGACACTTTTACAAGTTACGGTACACAGTTGTTGTTCCAAGCTTAGGAAAACACTTTTAGCTTCATTATAATAAGCTATAGTAATTAAAGCATCCATAAATTAAAATGCGAAAATTTTTTAAAGAGTTTCTAATATGAAAAATTAAATTTTCTTTTCGCATCTTTCAAAGCAAGTTGAAAATAATCAAATCCACAAAACCCTGAAAAATATCTCATACCTCTTGTTAATGCATTGGAAATTACAGGGACAATTCTATAATTTCCTACAAGCGTGACAGAGGTACGAACAATTGCTCTCAGGAAATTTTTCAAGAAGGCATTTAATCCGAATGTATTATGTTGTGACATACAGTCAGTTCCCCGATTTGCTGGAGCAATATCGGGAAAAACTTGCACGAATTCAAAATCACGCCTAATTCAAGAAAAGTTTTAAAGAACATCACAAGAAAAGGAATAAACTGTATTATAATTAAAGAAAAATACTGTATTTCGACTGGAGACAATGCGAAAGAGAAGATTAATGGCTGCACGGTTTTTTTTTTTATTTTTATGATTCAGCAATTTGTTTTTAACGAAAAATTTAACAACATTTATAAGACATTAAAACATACTATTATAGATGAAAACGTCCCTGCTATAGTAACATCATATGCTATCACTGCTGCTATCCTACATATTTTTATTTCTCCTAGACAGTTTTGTTTTGCGCTAACGGTTTGTGATAATACTTTTTTTATCGTTCTGCAATAAATGAATATTTTTATAGACAGAGTCATCCAGATATATCGAAAATGAATTATACCATTTTATTTTACAATTTGATAAGAACAAACTTTCCAGTGAATCATGAATTACCTACAATTTTAATTGCAATAGGACAACGATTTAAAAACGATCGAGACGTAGTGAAAGCACCATTTCTTTCGAGTAGAATTCATTCAGGCTGTGGGAGGAACTGCTAGATGAACACAGAACAAAAGAAATCTATACCCATCTGAATGAAAGAGCTATTTTACAAAAAAGAGGGGAAAAAAACAATGTTGTTTCTAATCTTAGATGTACGGAGAGTTCTGCTATTCGATCAATATAGCACGTAATGCAACTGAATGGCAATTATTTTTTTAAACATTTAGGGACTGCTATCTACCAAAAATTTCTTTTTAAATCCATGTATTTGCTCTTTACACTTATAAGAACTTACGACATTTAACACTATTAAGTTAGTAAATTGGGCGTAGTGTTCAAAATAAAATTATTTCGATTCCGACACTGTAACAAAGTGGAAAACCCAAGCATTTGCATATTTGAACCAAGAGGACTTTCTCAAAAGCAAAGAAAGTCATTAACATTTCCACAATGAGATATATTGTAACCTTTTCTACGTCGAAGAGACAGTGATCAACTGATAAGTATCACTAAAAACTCCTCCAGTTACCCTTGGGTAAAGGATATCATGTCAACTCTTGTTGCAGCGGAAATATCACTTTCTATTTTATGAATCATACAGGTCTACGACTGCGTGGGCCATTTAAGGAGAAGAAGACCTTTTTACGCCTCAAAAAATCGATTTCCCAATTTTGATTTTAAAAAACAGAGTTAACTTTTCTGATACCAAAAATATATAACATGTTTAGGTTTGTAGTGCTAGACGCTTGTAAATTAAGATAAAAGATGTAAAAAAAGAGAGACGCGCCCCTTCTTAAAGAGATAATTTTCAAGAAGTGACTTTTAAATGGCTTTTAACCCAGACTTATCAATATATTTTTCTTTCATAAGCATTTCTATTCAGAATTACAAAAATACTATTCAGAGATCTGAGTTAAGAATCATTAACTTGAGCATATTCATGGATGGATCAAAGCTTTTAAATAGCTCTGAATAGAAATGCTTATGCATAATACTGTTTATGCCAACAATATCATGCATAAGCATTTTTCTATTCAGAATTACGTACGTTAGCAACAAAAATACTTCTCAAAGATCTGAGTTCGAAGACTCATGGATGCATCAAAGCTTTTAATAATAGGTTTGCTGTAGTAAAATCTCTAAAAAACTGAGAAAATTCTACAGATATATATTTTGAAGAAAATATGTTTTGAAAATGAAGCGCTGAAAATTTTAAAGATTAATGCAGATGTACAAAGAAATTCGGAAAACTGACAAGAATCGTCTGAAATTGACAAGATCGAGCTGAAACAATTATTCATAAAATGAATCTTTAAAAAACAAAACAAATAAAAGGAAACATAAAGCTATACAACCGCTATTGCAACATTATTATGGTGGATAAATTTTAAAAAATCGGAAGGAAATGTACTAACAGAACAAGGGGTTTTTTCCCCCTTGCATTTTTCTCAAAATTAGTATTTTTAATATTAAGGTACATTTTTCTAAAATTCTAGCCATAAAAGAAAACCTTAAATTTTATTCAATCATGTTTTAATGAACTTATTTAAATTCATCTCCGAGAAGAAATGAGTTTTTGAGTCCCTGATTTTCCTTAAAAATATGCTATATGTTTTAAGAACTGCACATTTTTTAACTTTACATGTTAGAATAAAAATACGTTCGCTTAAGTTTTTTGAAGATATCTGCAAATATCAATGCAATTTCGAAGTGATTCTATGCATAAGAAAACATTTTATGTGTACCTGCGCGTGCGATTATGTATCTGAAATCTGCTATTTCATGGGCTTGTCACGATTTTGTTCCTAAAAGTATAATATTGAGAACAAAAATAAAAATTTTACTTTAACATAAAAATGTTTAGTAAAATTTTTTACTGAACATTATTTATGTTAAAGCAAAATTTAGTTTTAATTTAAACTATAATTTAGTTTCTATAAATAAAATATTTTGAATCTGCAATAAGCTTTGCTATGATTATAATGATAATAATAATAATAAGGGCATGTTTCACGTTTTTCTTTGTCGAAAAGGTCTTACTCCACTAAAGCACTCAAAACCATAGAAACATTCATTGATAACCATTGATAATAGCATAAAACACACTAACAGCAGCAAAAATAATGTTCTGAAAGCTCTCAAGTGTAAGATTTTGATGATCACAGGATTTAAATATTTTTCAGATAAATCTGGTACAAGAGGTTTAATACAAAGGCAATCCGTTCAACTTTCTAAATAATATACCCTTCTATAAAACTTAGTTACGTCAATAAAATGAATTAATGTCAACTGCACATGAAGGGACAAAAACTTGATAGAGAAATTCAGATCATCAGCTACATAAAAATTATTCAAAAAATTACCGAAACTGCTGCAATTGTAAATTGTTCGAGCAAATAATAAACACAACGTTTTTTTATACTACAAATACTTTTTAACTTCTTCCGCTTTTATTATTGAAAGTTGACATTTATCATTTTAACATTGTTGTGAAATAATAATAAAAAACTGCTTCGAAAGTCATAAACACACACACATTGGAATTATTGCGATTAGCCCCCTCCCCGCGGCGTTTAATCAGAGTTCAAATATAAAAACGTATCTCTGGATATCCGTCTTATATAGGTCCATTCGGAATTGTAGGTCATCACTGACAGCAAATTTACTTTTTTTTTTTTTTGGATTGGGGGAAGAAGATGTAGTGCATAAATACCTTAAAAATTCTTAGCATATTAATTCTAAATTTCACTGTCAATTAAACTCGCAATTTCCGTAATTAACTAGGCATTTAACATGTGCAAGTAAGTATACTGTTACAACAGACAGAACGTATTTTTTAACTCAATCTCCCTATGTGTAAGTCACAGAGCTATAGAAACCAGATACTTTTTTTAAGTTAGCTGATTGCAATATCGGTGAAACAAGTATCATGACTTTTCTGAATACCCACGAACATTACAGCCCTAGATATGCAAATAATAATAGTAGCCCTAGATATGCAAATAATAATAGTAGCCCTAGATATGCAAATAATAATAGTAGCCCTAGATATGCAAATAATAATAATAGCTACTTTCACGTCATTCATCTAGAAATGAGTTTTACCCAAACAAATACAGAGAATAAAATTTTAGCACAAATTTAACAAAAGTTCAGACATAATTCGATATCTCCTATCTTTTAAGGTTGTAAGAACTTCAAGTTACTCCTTCAAAAATTTCTTCATTTTGCTATAAAAAGCATACCATGATTCCTGATAAATACAGTAATTACGAAATCATTGACGAGAAATTCTAATTGCACTCTTATCACAAAATAATTACTTTCAAAACACTAGCTACATTTTTAACCTTATACTTGGAATATAAAAATCAGGCTTTTATATGAATGCGTAATAAAGCAAACTGGAGCTCAAACACCTAAGAAGAGATTTTTAAATAAAATTATTTCGGGAGACACGTACAGACAGAAAAATAAAATCACTTAGATTACATAATAGATAATCACTTAGATACATGCCTACATAAGTGAGCCTTCTGAAAATATCTGCGTAATGATTTACTTTTTTTTTCATTTCTTCTCAAAGCTTTCATTGATAAAAAATAGGAAACAAAACAACAAATTGTAGAAGAAAGAACAGCTATAAACTTTTATGATGAAAATTAAGTTCATTTACCTTGTTAGAATGTACACACATTAGTTTAAAAAAGTATTTGTTGCTTAGTATATTTACAATTTACAATTTATTTTAAAGCAAAATCAGCAATATTTATACATGCAATGTATCTTCTTCCCACTGAGAATTTATTCCTTTGGTTTTTGTTGCTATTTAGCATTTTCGTGTGAAAGGGAGCATTTTTATTATCAAAGAAAATACCCCTTTTCCCACGAAGAGTAATTTAAAAAGTCGAATACTTGCACTAAACCTGCTAAATAATAAATCAATTATCTATTATTAGAAAAGGTTTTTCGTATATCAACTCCAAGGAACAGAAATTTATATATATTTATTTATATAGGAAACTTAAGTTAATGCAATAACCAAGCTAAAAAAAAACTAATTTAGTCATTCCAAATATTTATTTAAGATTCCAAATCATTCTAAATACATATTGAAAAGATACACATATTTAGTTTAATAAAGTATTTGTTGCTTTCTATTTTTGTTACTTATGATTCATTTTAAAGCCAAATATCATGATTACTCTTCAGAAGTTACTATCACTTAGGGTTTTATTTGTAGCTGAAGGGGCTCCAAAGCCATTAGCGTTAATTATAAGCGCATATGCACCATTTTAATCGACGAGAAATGGAACCCGCTTGAGTAAGCTTAGGTTATTTGGATTATGGCAAAGCACATGAGGGGTATCTGCCTAAGGAAAGGGATGCCTTCGTGAACGGCTTTGTAAAAGAAACTGAATTTCGTATTCATGTACTTCATGGGCAAAATGCGAAAACTCTCATGCAACCAGCCTGCCCCTGGGATTTGAACCCGGGTCGAACTACAAGATTTCTGCTGCCCAGACGGTATAGTGGTTAGGGGAGCCTACTGCGATACTGAGGCCCGGGTTCAAATCCCGGAGAAGGCATGGATGTTTGTACATGTACAGTGTCTATGGGGGAACTCTAATGCGGCTACCCGAAAGTCCTCGCGAGAGTGAGTCGAAAGTCCTCTCGTGTAGATTGGTGATAGGGGAGAAGGGTGGGAGACCCTCGGACCTCCCCCCCCCGAGGTGCTCTCCTTCAACACTTGGAGCGGAAATGAACGAAGCCGTACTGTCACCTGTATGGTGCTCAAGCCTTTGCCAACGACAGACGCAGTCTTGTTCTCCTTGCCATGATGAATTTGGTGGACTTGTTCTGATGTCACTGGCAGACAAGTGAGATTAGTCGCACAAAACTACCAGATTTCAGCTATTTTACCCTACAGGGAAAGTGACATATAAGAGATAACCAGATTATTACAAGAATAACCTGAAATATGAAAAATTCCTTGAAATAAATATAACACTAGAGAGAGTTCTAACGTGAAATTGCTTAATTTAAAGCAAATTCAACATTATTTAGACATATGCAATTCCCACTAAAAATTTCTTCCTCTGCTTTTTGTTGCTGTGTATATTATATGTTACTGTATGGCATGTTATTAAGTATTCTGTATATACATATTCATTATGACATATTATATTCATACACGCATGCAGTATGACGCATTCTATTCACATACATATGCATCTATATACAGTGTGGTTCGAATGTGTATGCGGTAACACCGCCAGCAGAGAGCGCTGATAAGTGCGGTGTATAAAACCGCTGCACTGAAGAATACTAAACACAGTAGGGGATAATCCTTCGTCAAGTTCGAGAGCTGTAGGATGTGTGTTGGGTATGATCCATGCAACTGTTTCGAGGACTTTACATGAAGACGGAATGCATCCGTATCATTTACAGCGAGTGCAAGCAATGACCCACGACGATTATCTTCCACGTCTCAACTTTGCCCGTTGGCACCTACAGTAGACTGCATGCAATCAAACTTTCTCTGCAGGTGTTTTATTCACTGATGAGGCTACCTTTACCCGGTCGGGTATGTTTAACATCCATAATTCTCGCCTGTGGGCTCATAATAACCCCCATGGCAGAATAACACAAGCTTACCAAGAAAGGTTTTCCATCAATGTTTAGGCAGGCATTGTGCAGAATAACTAGTACGACTGCACATTCTACTTAGTCGTTTAACTGGCCACACGTACAGCATCTTCCTACAGAAAGTCTCACCTGAACTTTTGGTCGATGTTCCTGCAGCTGTTCGCAGATGAAATGTCAGGAATCACCTGGTCGATGTCTACGGCCAGAATTGGATATGATAGAGCAGACCAGTTCCCTGGCCACCGCGTTCTCCTGACTTTAACCTGCTTGTATTTCTTCTTTTGGGGTCATATTAAAAGCCTCGTGTACAAGAGTCCCGTCACATCTGCAGAAGGTCTTGTTGCCCGTTTGTGTATTGCTGCTGGACTCGACATGCGTGATATCTTTTCTACTGTACGCCGCTTTACGCGCCGCCGCTATGAGTCTTGTATCGTTGTTGGTGGCCGCTCCTTCAAGTACCTATTGTAAACTGTTAATAATTTTTTTGATTTTTGTCTTTACTTGTCTTTTCAGTTTCCTGTGATTCATACCACTTTACGTGCTAGCGCTTTAATGCGGCATTACCGCACACACATTCCTATACGAAATCTGCTTATTCAGGTCCTGTTGAACCTTTTTAAGGTCTTTTTCTTATTCCTATTTTTAACATTTAACATTTAATAAATAATCTTTGCTTACCTTTATTGATGATTTAACAAGACGCTTGGAATTCTTTGCCATTTTGTTTTTCACACAAACTTTATTTTTTACAGCTATGTACAACTAACCATGTTTACATTAGAACGTTCATTATTTTACTTTGTTGCCACTACACTTTTATCAAAAAATCCGCAATGCGGTAAAGAAAATATAAAGAGCATAAAAATGAAAAGCTGCGCCAGCTCGTGGCTAGCTACATAAACTGTAACAGGTCCCCTCTACCTGCCTTTACATTTTTGACACATAGTTTTCAACCAAGATCTCGCCTCAAAAAAATTTTTTTTACGCGGCATTTTTAATGTTTACCAGATTTATTCCACTCATCATAAAATATTCTGTAGAGAAAAAAATTATTCCAAGAAGGTAAACTAAGTGTTTTTACCACCTGAAAACATACCTTAACAGAAAACGCACACAGGATATAAAGAGGATAATAAATTGGTTTAACAATGAGAAAAATTTCACACCGACTGACAACAATGCTTCGTGATATACTACGATATCTGAGTCACAATTTGCATTTGAAACTCGGCGAACAACTGTCCCTCCACAGCAGTGTTTAACCACCTAGTATAACTTGTCAGCTAACTGAAAACACATTACGCAAACTTATAACGGTAATTAGTTCAAGTTCCCAGAATCGTGCAATGTAAATACGGATATCATTTTTTCCCCACAAATCGTTCCGCATGAGCAGAAAATTTATGGTTATGTACAATTGAATAATGAAAACGGAAATCGCAGGTGTTTTAAGCCATATAGTCCTCTGATAATTATGCGAATTCAGTAATAGTGAAATATTTGTTCTTGTGGTCCTCTGTTTTTCTTATTTTCTGTAGTACTAATTTTTCTAGTTCAGAATTTCAGTGGAAATTTATATCATGAGAAGATCTTGTTTTCTGAAACACTAATTCTTCCAGTTTAGAACTGAAACAGAAATTTAAATCCCGTGAGCATGAAATTTAAACAATACTGTTCCTAACTGCAATTTACGAAAAGCGTTTGCTGCTTCCCAAAATTTCTCGTGGCCTTGCGTTTTACTTCTGTGCTGTCTTTGGTAGTGATCTACCAGTCGTTTAGATTAAACGAGCGTTGCGTTTTTTTTTCCTGTTATTATAGCTAGCTTATTTTTTGGTATCTATTGGATTAAGCAATTAAATTGTAAATGTCAGTAATTTTAAGCCAATTGCTGCAATTATCCGCAAACTAGTATCTCTTCACATTTATAATGAAATTTAACTTAAATTACCAATCAAAAACAGAGGGAAGGAATACAACTTTAGTTGTTTATTAAGTCGTTTTGTTTAATTCTTTTACTGGCGACAACTGTCCTTGCTATTAAGTGCAGGTTTAGGTTAGACATTTAGGTTTAAGTCAGATTGGCACACAAAATTTTAAGTTACAGATAAATTCTTATCAATAAATTAAATAACGTTTGTGTCTTCCTGATCGGTATAATGGTTAGTGCTCCTGGCTGCTTACCGTTCATAGGACTCGGGTTCGAATTCCGGAGAAGGCATGGATGTTTTCAAGCGTGTGCCGCAAGCGGGCACTCTTAAGTACACGGTGAGCCGAAAGTCCTCTGAAGTGGTTTGGTTGTAGCAGTAGGGGGTGTGAAACCCTCGGAATCGTCCTCCATAAAAATTGGGATGGAGCTGAACAAAGTCGTACTGTCACCTATATGGTGCTGCATATATGCAAACGACAGACACAACATAGCACTCCTTGCCACGATAAAGTTCGTGGACTTCTGATAGGTCAGAGTAGCAAGACAACAATAAATACCATATTAGAGTTGCACAAAAGTGCAATAACAAGCAACCTTCGATTTATATGAGAAATGCATAACAGATGCCTAAACAAACTGTCGTAATAGAAATTGAAGTAAATGGAGAAGACTGCAATGGGAATTGAATAGCATGAGCTCCCGTCTCCCGGACATTGATGAATAATATAGTGGCATTAAATTTCTGGAACGACATCAACATATCAAAGGCAATTCATTAAATACATTTGTAAAATTATACATTATTAAACCCGGATTATTTGTGGAAATAAATTTGCGTGAAAAACTGCTGTAAATTTAACTAAAGCATTTTTTTTTACTGAAAGTTAAATTCAAATTGACTAAATACAAATAAATAAAGAAACAAAAATTAGAATTCATTATTGATGAACGAATGAAACAAGGCTGACGATTTAATTATATTAAAATTTAATTTTCAGCAAAAAAATGTTTGCCTTAATTAAAATTACAACAGTTTTTCACACGCATTTATTTCCACAGATAATCCAAATTAAATTAATTAATAATATAATTTAAATTTAATGTTTAGCAAAAAATGTTTTGCCTTAATTAAATTTATAATACACTAATTTTTATGCAAATTAAAACACCATGAAGGAATTAAGCAAATTGAGCCAAATTTACAGGAAATATAAAGTGATGTATGACATGCATATGATTAGAATTACAAAGCGATTGCGCATGCGTGGAAGACAACCGGCCGTTTGTTCCATGTATATAAAGGACTGAAAAGCTGCACTGAAATATGTTTGGACTGCTGCCACACCCCTGATAGGACAATCTGTCATCGTATCCTCACCCGCCAGTGAGATTTCAGAGACAATGAGTCTCAATGTTTTCTTATTTTTATTGTATTTTATCATAAGATACGCACCTTTATGGTGGATCAATTTGATGAACCCTTATGTGTGAGGCCCCTCGTGGGATTCCTGATAAACTCTGGTTAGAGCGGAATTAATTCTCACTGTAAACCAGAATATGCAACCAAAGCATCAAAGCATGAAATATGTTTATCGTCCTCTGTCTGCGGTGAACATTTAATTAGTGATCAATATGCCTCGTCAACAGCGGCGGGTGCCATACTAACGACTAACGGAGTTCGAACCGACGCTGCATCATCGGTACGCGAGGGGGTGGACTTGCGTATCGAGCAATCACAGCCAGCAGGCAGTGTGATGCCCACAACAGTGATGCGTGTTTGGAAGAAATAGAGAAGAACCAAACAAGACTGAAATCCTGATAGTGTGGTAAGCGGCAAGGAACGATAGACACCTCATCCGCATAGCTGTGACGGATCGCACAGCGTCATCTCGTGTGTTAGCACAACGTTGCAGCACGGCTACAGGTGTTGTGTTGTCTAGCTCCAAGGTTCGTCGCCGTCTGCTAAGCCCCAAACGTATGTAATCTCTGTGCATCAAATTTCATTTACCAGTAACTTTATTCCGATATTCTGTATCTGTATATGAGTATTTGGGTTGTAACGCGAATTCTGTGAGTTTAAATTTTCAGGACTGTAAATTAATTTCCTCCTGTTTTTAAACATTCAAATAACGTTAATATGGACGGCGAAGATGAATAACATATTGATGATTGGAATTGTGAATCGCTGAACGACATTAATATTTCTGTTTATGATTTTTTAAGATAACAAAAACATAATACAATCTTTAATATAATTCACTTTACAGGATGGTTTAAAATAATTATATTAAAATGTTGAAAAATTTTGCATTAAGACAAAAACAACTTCTAATCTAAAACTGAAAGTAGACTCACCAGCAGCCAACGGATAAAGTGGCTGAGCACCGGTTCGATCCAGGATCAAATCCCGGTTTTCGAGGATTTCTATATGCCTAATGGGTTACCAAACACTTCTCCTAGAAAGTCCTCATCGAAAGTATCCCTCTTCTTACGCAGATAACCCTCGCGTGCTTTTCTGTAATCAAACAATCCAAGACAAACCTAAAACTAAACGTCTTATTTAAAGGCATATAAGACTTCTTGTAACACCCACGTTCTTTTTTGAAGATTTTAAGTTTTGTAAAAAGGAGCGGTGTGGGGGGGAAACCACGCGGTTAATAGTTTTGTAAAATAACCATAATGATAGTAAACTAGTGGCAAGCAGGCTACATGCGGTCTCTTGAGTTCTTTTCCTGGGGTATTATTTAGAAACGATTATTTTTATTATTATTATTATCATTATTTACTGACTGCGGGCTTCTTGATGCGTTTATGCGTTTGTGCTTTCTTTTAATAGCGTACAACATACAGATACACGGACATAGAATGCACGTGCATGTTTCTGATAGCGAATAGTTGAAATTTGATCCTAGTGAGTTGTTTCGCATGAGCGCCTACAGTATTCTCAATAACAGGTATTATGCTTGAAGGACATAAATAGCTTACGGAAAAGTGTATTCTAAACGGCATTTTGATTTTTCTTATGTGGGTAATGTTACACTTCATATTTATTTAAAAAAACTGTTTACAGTAGGTGATTGAAATAAATATAACTAACATTTTGGAAATATTCATGCTTATAATTCCAAAATGTAATCTTTAATATTGGTTAAACAAAACACTGTGGTCCCACAGCATCAACACATATCTAAAAATTAATCCCTGTGCGTACGGAAATTGGATCCTTTGCTCTAGCAGGTAACAAGTGGGAATGAAAAATTTAAGTATAACGTCTCAGTGTCATGAAGATAATATATTTCTATTTTAAATTCATGCAGTTGTCATGAAGATAATATACTTCTATTTTAATTTCGTACAGCTGATGGCGCTTTAAGAGATTCTCCCTAAAAATTAATAGGCCCTTCAACGTTGTTCATGTGAGTATTGCGAGCAGCATATAAAATCTAAGATCGCTTAATTTGTTTAATTGATGGCTGAATCATCAGTCCACTAGATAGTTGACCTATGATTTAATACTGTAGAATCTGTTTAAGTTTTTCTGTTTCTACTTTTTGAATGTGGCAACAAGACTAGTGGTTGATAAAATTTTTCTGTTGGTGAAAGTCATGTAGAATGACTCGTTTATTTTGTATCACGTATTTCACATCGTATTTAGAATTGGTGTAATTAATTAAAAGTGAAGGAAATACAGTCCCTGTGTCGAGTGAGTTATTTAGTGAACAAGCCTCAGTGAAACATGTTAAATTTGTGACATTTTTTGTTTTTAAGTCTAGATGGAGTGCTAGTGAAGATAGTGATTGATTATTCTAAGCGCATTGTAACTACGCAACTACACATGTTGGCGGTGAAAAATTACTTCAGTTAAAGAAGTAAGTGGATGTTGAACTAAAGAATTAGAAAATGAAATACATGATGTTCAGGAGTATGCAGATAAAATTTATTTATTGAAATTTAAAGGTGAAAAAAGATTTAAAAATCAAAGTATTAAAAATAAATCTTATAGTGTAATTTCAGAACAGGATCTTCTCAATATTAAATTACCAAAGTTAATATTACCGACCTTTGTAGGTCATATTACAGAATGGATATCTTTTAAGGATCTGTTCACACAGATTTATCAAATGCTCAAAAATTGCAGCATTTGAAAGCGTCGTTGAAAGATGAAGCGTATCGCATTATTCAAACCATTCAAATTTCGGGCTGTAATTTTGAAGAACATGGAATCTTTTAGACGAAAGATACTCAGATAAAAGAGAACAAATTTTTGCAAATATTTAACGTTTCATAAGTTTAATAACTATTCAAAATGAACCAGCTAATTGCTATTTTTAGTTGACAACATTAATGAAGTAATTCGCTCATTAAAAGTATGGAATAAAACTATTGTTGATTTTGGTGACACTTAATGACTTATTTAATTTTAAAAAAAATTAGATCCTTCTACAAAATTATGGTGGGGAACGTCAGCTAAAATGTAATGAGATTCCAAAACTTACCACATCAATTGAATTCCTAAAGAGTTATGCAAGAACATTTAAGATAGCAATTCAACAAATAATAAGGTACCTAAATGTGTATTTCAGAGTAAGAATAATGCTTTGGTAGGTACTTGGGGTTGTGGTTATTGCAAAGAAAATCATAGTTTAGCTAAATGCTGGAAATTTGAGATAGCATGGGATCTTTTATATGAAAGATATTCAGATAAAACAGAATTTGTCAGATTTAGAGATATATCTGTTCAGAAATATGTTCAGAAATCTGTTATATTTTCAGAAAATATTATTGAGGAATAGCTCAGATAAACAAATACAAGTTTGTTGTTTAAACATAGTTAAGTTTTGAATCAGTTAGCAACTGATGAAGGAGGGAATTTTCCGAAGGCAAAGAATGTAGTCTTAAGTAATTTTTATGTTGAAGATGTACTAGTAATTTGTGTTAAGAATACTCCGAAAGGAATTGCCTTGATAGCAAAATTAAGCTAAAAAATGAATTTCAGCAACTGCTAAAAAGGGTAGCTTTGATCTCCATAAATGGTCGACAAGTGTTGATTGTTATCATTGTTAAAAATTGCTGGCTTAACAAACACAGATAGTGATATTCTTCGTGTAATAAATAGAAAATAAACCATTAGAAGTTCTGGGATTGGAATGGCATTCTGTCAATGACGAATTCAAATGTAATTGTGGTGTATTAGATTATCAAGGTGTTGCGACTTATTTTGCCATTTGTATCTAGGTTATTAGATTCGTTGCAGTGGATACCTCCTTTTGTAATTCTCGCTAAAATTATCCTTCAGCAAGTGTGGAAATTACATTTGACATGGGATGATCCTATACTAGAAGAGATTGATCAAAATTTCATGTACAGAGCTTCTGAATTCCATAAATGTAGCTAGAAAAGTACTGTTACCTGATTACTTTCAATGTGAACTTCACGAATTTTGTGACGCGTCTGAAAAAGCCTATACAGCAGTTATTTACGTCAAAACTTGTAACAACTCTAACGTTTATGTAAAACTTGTAACTGCTAAAACTCATGTAAACCTATCGCAATTCCAAGACTTGAATTACGCGCAGCAGTATTATTAGCTCGTTTGATTCAGTATGTCACAGCTGCATTCGTTATAAAATTTGATTCAGAGTACGCATGGAATGACTCAGAAAGAAAATCCTGTCTATCGCGCTTCGCGTGGGTTATTTCCTGCAGAACTATTGTCTCATGAAATGTGGTGGACTGGACTTCCTTGGTTAAAGTGTAGTGAAGTTCCCTTGTACGAACATATTCCTATAGATGAAAAGGCATTACCAGAAGCACGTAAAACAGTAACATTTGTAGTTTCTGAATCTGTACAGAAACTTACTATTATATCAAAGATATCCTCATTTTTCGAAGTTACAACGCATATTTGCTTGGATATTAAGAATTCATGTCGAATTCAAGTGTAGCACGTCTAGACAAAAATACATCGTTTTTATCTAGTATTGAAATTCGAGCTGCAACACTCCGTATTATTCGAATAGTATAACGATTGAACTTCAGTAAAGAAATTCAGAGTTTAGAGATGTGAAAAGATTTATTTACAAACAGCAATCTTTTTAGCTTGCGTCCATTTATATATGATAACAAAGTGTTACGAGTAGGAGGAAGACTGAAAAACGCGTATCTATCAGAGAATAAAAAACATCTAATCTTATTACCGTCAAAACACAATCTGACAAAAATCATAACTAGACACCTTCGTGGCAAATATCTGCATGCAACACCAAAACTTCGTCTATCTTTAATAAGAAAGCAATTTTGGATTATAGTTGCTATATCTGTTGTTTCAAACTTAGTAAAAACTTTAGTTGCATGTTGCAAACGTAGAGCTCAAATGGCAAGTCAAACAAATGCTTATCTACCAGCACCTAAAGCAACAGAATCGCGACCATTTCATCGAGATCATTTTTCAGGTCCGTTCATGATCAAACACTGCGCAGGACGTGGACAAAAATCATTTAAATATTACGTGTGTTTATTTGTCAGCCTTGTAATCAAAGCAGTATATCTTAAAGTTGTAGAAGATTTGTCAACAAGGACATTTTTAAGTGCATTGAAACGATTTATTTCAAGAAGAGGAAAGCCAAGTGAGATTTACAGCGACTGCGGTACTAACTTTAAAGATGCAGAGAAAGAAATTGGAAAAAGCTTTTTGCAGTGCAAGCAAAATCAAGAAATTCACGAATTTTTTGTCTTTAGAGGAAATTAAATGTACATTTAATCCGCCTTCATCTTCCCATTTTGGTGGACTATGGGAATCAGCTGTCAAGTCAATGAAATTTCATCTAAAGAGAACTGTTGATGATACCGTTCTGACGTATCCTGAATTTCAAACTTTAATAACGCAAGTTGAGACTTGTCTCAACTCTAGGCAGCTGTGTCCTAGCAATCTTAGCGTATCCTTTCCGCTTTCAGAGTGATACTATGCTTCACGTTTGTTATTTGATGGAGCATTTTGGATTAATTAACTTTTACCAAATCAAGGAAAACTCCATACACTTGACACGTATAATGCCAAAGACAACTGTTTTTATAATTTTTTTCCTCCAGAATATTCGTAGACTGTTCTGAGTTAGTGCAAACTAGATCAACACCCGTCGAAGATTACCTGCGTTGTATCTCGCTCCTGATACGAAGTTAAAATAAATTAAGAGGATAGCTCAGAAATTCCTCATGAGGTATTAGTTTTAATCTTACTAGATAATGTTTCTATTTATTGTTCTATAAATTTTGCGTTCGATCTTAGAAACCCGTCATCTTCGGTCTTACTATGCCGAACGAGTTTCTCTTAGGACTAGAACTTTCAGCTAAATTTGCCGACACTTTTAGACATTTTTAGGACTTTTTTTCTGGTTGTCTTTTCGGTCAAAATACATTGAGATGTTTGACATGTGTTTATTAACACGCTTTACGTATTATATTATATGTTATAATATATTAACATGTCTGTAATGTGTTTTACAGATTTCTTTATAAGTCTGGCATTTTGTAAATTTTTGCATTGTATAAAATACGAAAAAGGCGACTTCTAGACTAAAACTGAACGTTGACCCACCAGTGCTAAACACTGGGAGCATCATTGTTATCAGGTAAAATTATTTTTATTAACTTTTAATTAAAATTAAGAATTTCATGTTCCCCAAATCGCAAAAATATGGCCAAAACTTTTAATATTCATGACATAAATATTCAAAGATAATACGCATTTTCTTTTCTTTTGTCTTTAATTTTAAAATCCGCATAGCATTTTCAAAAAAGGAAAGAAAAAAAAGTATTTCACCCTTTTTTAGAATTTTGGTAACAGCTTTTTACATGACAGATTCTTAGCGCCAATGAATTAGATGAACAGAATATCGCAGCAAACACAGAAAACTTATTATTTGCGGCACACGGACTAATTTATTAAAAGAACCATTAATGTATTTGCTAATGTCCAAAAGAGCTAACTAGAAGAAAACAATTGGTCTAATGCTACACTCAAAAACAAAATAAACAAAATAACTGCTTACTTAAAAACAGCCCTACGTGAAAAACCTATGCAGATATATTTAAGAAATTTCTACATGTGTGTAAAAGTATTGAAGAATTGTAAAAGTAAGAAAATTGTATGCTATCACATTTAAGAGATCTAATAGATAGCCTTAATAAATTAGCTCACGGTGTCTTAAATTATTCATCTGAATTATATTTTGTGCTTAATTATTCGCTTTAAACTTTGTTGGTTGAGTTTGTACGTGTTAGGATAGCTATGTATAGAGTCATTAAAATCGTTAACTAATACGTCTTATTCAATAACAGTTAACATTTTTGTATACTTTCAAAACTAAATCTTGTTCCTCGCTTCGAATCGATCAGCTTTGCTGTCATCACATTATTATTATTTTTTTCTTTTTTTTAAATAATTTGATTCTTTACTTTGAAAAAGAAATGCTTCTACGGACAAATTTAGTATTTGTTAAAAAAAAAAAAAACAGAAAAGAACCCTCTCGTTCTTTTTTTAAGCCGTTACAGAAAGCTGATAAGCAGCATGGTTGAATGAAAAGGCAAAGAATAACGCGGATAAATTAACCACGCATGTCTTATTTCTGCGGGAAGAGGATAAAGAGCGCATAAGCGTTACGTGATTGTTATTGTCCATCCCTTTTTGTATATCTTCCCACACATTTCAACGACATTTTCGTTAATCCAGATATATGTATTTAAATGAAACATTGACAAATGTAACGTCTTTAACACAACGCATCAACTAATTTCGCAATCGGCGGAGTGTTTTGGCTAAACTTACAAAATGTGAAAAAGAATTTTATATGTAGTAACGTTATACGATTTTATGGACTGCATGAACTACTTTGAGCTGCGAAAGTTTTTTTTTTAATTTATTTTATATTTATTTTTTTCCTTTTCATAACATTACATATCTCTTTTATTCTCCAATAACTAGGCACACCTATGGTCGGGTGGCCAAAATCGTTGAACACTGGTAGTTTGCCACGTGCTGCAATCTCGGGAATCGCGCTGTCCGCATGAATGTTTTCGTAGTTTTTTCCGTATGTAATGTGAATGCAAACCATCTTCCTTACAGAGTCGCCCATCAGTGGCCAAGCGATTAAGATTGCTCAACACTGGTAGTTCGACCAGGATCCAGAGCCTCGCAAATCGGCTGCCTGCATACGAATTTTTACGGTTTTTCCTCCCATGTAACGTGAAAACAAGCCAGCTGCCCTCAGGATTGCCTCTACGAATACATCACTTTTTAGGCAGCTAAGCCTCGTGTGCTTTGCCTTAATCCTAGCCCAACACTTAGAAAGTTCTCCACAAACGCACCTTTCCCGTTATGCAGATAGCTGTAGAATACTTTGCCATGCTAACAAACAAAAACGTCTTGCCATGTGGAACGGAGTAAACAATCTACTTCAATACTGATAAATAAGGGTACATAAGAGAGCGGTCACTACATTAAGAATCTAAGGAAAGTTCAGATAAATAAATTCCAGAGACTGTGGACTTTTTACAATAACTTCATTACGTAAAAACATTTAATGTATAAAATATGGATATGGTCTACTAATATTTAAATATAGGAAGTACAGAAAAAGAGGCCCACCCAATGAATAGAAGAATGCTCCACTTGTATTCAATTTTTTTTTATTTACATGATGAGATCTGCTTTTTAAACATAATAGTTTAATTGAAAATGATAATATAACTTTGTGAATCAAAAGATAAATAATTCCAAAATCAATTCTAGATTTTACTGCAGAAAATCGTCAGTAGATTTACTGTTTCAGGGAATGAAAACAACAAGCATAGTATTTGTTTACTAATAATAATTTATGTTTTATTAATAATAAATTCTGACTTTATATACAAAATCTTCTACAGGTTTGGTTTATTGAATGATGGTAAACTGGAAGGATGCCTTTGTAGAGGACTTTTTAAGGGAAACTAGCTCGTATACAGGTTACACACGAGGAAAACCACGAAAATGCCCATAAAGCCAGGCCGTTCGCCTGGAATCGAGTCTAGGTCAAAAATACTAGGGTTCAGCGACTTTACCGCTGGGCCGCTGCTGGGCTCAAATCTTTTCCAGAATAGCTTTTCAAATATAGATTTGCGTTACGACCAAAAGAGAATCTCAGAGTCGATGCTTGAAAAATAAGCGCATTTACGGGAAAAAAAAGTTTTGCATTGATATCCATGTTTAGTTTCAATGCTACTTCTCGTATTTGAAAGTTTGCAACTGCGACATTTAAGTCTCTTCAAAATAAATTGCCAAATTTTAGTTGTCAAGCAGTTTTGCGATCAACACCAGGAAATTTTCTTCCATTCATTTCTTTGCTAACGAGTGTTGCATTCGACTGATTTTACTCGTCTTTCAAAACACTTAAAACAGTTAATTTCACTTTCATTCATTCAAATTTGAAGAATTTTAATAAATTTTTCAAGCCCTATATTTGGTATTTGGGAGGATTTGAACACTGGTGCTTATTTATGATCTTTATCTATTTATTTTATTTACGTATAGGATGAAGTATTAACATTAAAAAATTCATCAGCAGGTTGACATTCATAAAAGCCTTATATACCACTGAATTACCGACCCATTATTAGGAACCGAAAAATAAGTCTTATTGTAAGGAATGCAAATACTTTTTTATAGGTACGTAATTTTCACAGTGAACTATTTGGTAAATGGCTTTTTATTTTTACTGAGAATAATAAATAGGAAGCTTAATAAATAACAAAGCAGACAGCTTCAGTCTCTGAGTTTCTGTGTAACATATTTAAAAGATGCCATAAAGAAGCTAAAGGTGAGCATAAGGTGATAAAAAATATTCTGCGCGGATAGTTTGCGTCGACTGTAAATGTAAATTACAGTTCATGACCAGAGGGGCAATTGCGATCGTGTTTTCAAGTCGAAGTGTAAAAACAGATATTATTTGTTGGAGCGTTTGCAAAAATGTGTGTCTAGGTACTTAGTAAAGAAATAAAGAGAGAGACCTTTCTGGATTTAAAATGCAAACTAGAGAGTAAAATTACAGAGTGTTTTCCCTCTCCCCCCCCTCCCTTTGTGTGTGTATGTGCTCACGCGCGTGTTTTCAGCGATTAATTTAAGTCTAAATGGCAGTTAAAAAATTGTTCTGACTTTCTTTCCTTATAATCTTGAAAACTTTAGGTGCAGAGAAGAAACAAAAAAAAAAAAATTTTTGGGGAAAAAAAAAAAAAAAAAAAAAAAAAAAAAAGAGAGAGAGAGAGAATGAATGAATAAATGAAAGATCACGTTTATTTTACACGTACATGTTCTATTCAAATACTATGACAAATCTAAAACGATGTATAAAAGAAATTAAACAAACAAGCAAAAAAGAAACAGTTTTTCACAGACAATTAAGTATTTCGCATTCCATTAATTCAGTTCTCACTTCGCGACAAGGCAAAAATACATAAGAACTCATCTATATTAAAAATTACGAAGTAAATCGTAAACACTTATTTCCTCGAATAAATTCCAGAATGGATTAAACATAATTTAATTCGCAATAATAAAAGAAGGCGTTATCTTTGTTGTTGCGATGCTTAGTTTCTCTAGATTGGCAACAAATCCACTATTCTCCTAAGTTTCAAACGTAAACAAATATGGCTGCCATATAAAAAATAATTAGGCTTAGCTGCATTTAAACAACTTTTAAATTGTTGATAATTCTACAAATCTTGTATGTAGATTTACTAAAGGCATAAAAACTTTAACCGGAAGATAAGAACAGCATAATTCAACCCGTTTTAAAGCAAAAAATGCACAATTTACCAATATATAAGAATAAAAAAAACTGAGCTCACTGAGCCGAGTAACAAAGCGGATATTTATATACATATATTTATATACTTTGAGTGCGACCGATTGCAACCAAAATAAGAGGTGCACATCTATATGTTATGACAGTCCTCTATACAAAATTTCAACGTTCTGAGGCTACTCGTTTTTGAGTTATGTGAGATACATACATGCATACGTACGCACAGACGCCACGAATAAAATCTCTTCAGAATTCATTTTAAAGCAGTTTTATAAGTTTTGGGAGGAAAAAGAGTCCTTTTTCTGTCCTTACGTTCAGATATCACGCAAAAACATCGTTAAATTGCATTCAATAGCGGTCAAAATGGATATTTTCGTTGAAATATGATACTCGAAATTTTTCGCGATTACAATACTGCCTTTTTTACTTCGTACAAGGAAGTAAAAAGAAAAAGAAAATTAGGTTCCTATAAATTAAGAAGTTCGCCAAGTAAATTATTCTTGGCGCAACTGAAAAAAATACTCCAATATAAATTTTTGAATTTCTGCGTAAATTTCGCACCAAATTTTTACAAAACTTCATAGTTAGGCATAATTTGAGCTGTAGAATCTAAATATGGAAAAACATTGGCATGTCATTTCAGAAAAAGGTCCTGTTTTGTGTCAAAATACCTATGTTAGAATAATACTATACATAAATCTAATATATATCCTAAGTCGCGCTTTCGAGACATGAAAAACGCAATTTGAATTTCATCAATCGGTCCAGTAGAACGGGAGATATAGAACTATTATTTTTTTGTTTTTGTAGTGTACATTAACTCGGTCAATTAAAATAAACAATGTTGATTAGCTTTGAGAATATAGCAAATAATTAAGCGGTATACTGCTCTACAATGGATAGCGGAGTTATCTCTCCACACGTCCCAAATAAGTAGCATGACTAGGTTCGTATTTCACTTTTTATATGAAAAGATAGTAGGTGAAGTATCAAGATGCCTTAGCATGGCGCTAAACAGCCATTAACATGGCAGCTATCACCAATTACTATGACTGGCGATGACTATAATTTTGCAGAGGTATGCAAGTTCTTCATTGTACCTGCGCGCGACGAAAGTTTCGTATGTTCACCCTCATACACGCACTTGCAACACAAGACTTGCAATGTGTCATTTACAAGTTAATTTAAAGAATGTATTCCGCCATCTGTAAATAGGTCCCTCAGCAACCAACGCCCTTCGTTTGGCTACATACAGGCCCGGAATTCCGTTTATGTTGTATTTCGATGCAGAGCTTCTGTTACTTCTCTATACAGTTGTTCAGTTCTCCAACTCGCTAAAGACGTGCATTGTATTCTAAATACGCAATTACAAATCATTTATACTCTGGTAGTGAATCATATATTTGCGGTATAATGATGCCCTGCACGGAATATCAGCATGGTAACGAGAAACTTACTTCTCCGACATGAGCAACTCACGAATTCCAAACTATGCGAAGCAATTTACAAGATAAGGTTTGGGAATATTTGCATTAACAGAAGCAATCACTAGACCGTATCCAAAGGCATAAAAAGAACAACACATGAGCGTACTGGTTGATGATGTGATTGATCCATGTGGTTCCACCCACATCTTTTTTTTTTTTATCCCACCGATAATTTTAACGATGAGATCTGTAATACGTAACTTCCTACGAGACACGAGATTACAGGTTTTTTTTTCCAAAAGAAAAGTTTCTGTATTTCCCAAATACTTTATCTGTACTGCGCCTCAATTAAAATCATCGCATTCTTTTCAGAAACTGGAAGAAAAGTATAAGTAAGCACGATTTATATTTTATTTACGGAATTTTTAAACAAAGCTGGGAAAAAATATACGTAATTGTTATTAAAATAAAGAACTGCACATATAAAATTACTGTAACGCTAAAAAGCACACAAATTTATGTAGCAGCTGATGCATTCGGTAAGTATTCAATAATCACATAGAAGTAAATCATTTTGAACTTTACTTTGGTGGTAACTAATGTTGCAGTTGTCTTCCGCGAGTCGAATTAAGTGTGGCTTAGTCATTAATTCATATTTTTGATTTTACCTACATACTGCCATTGTAATTCCAAAATTTAGAAGGTTAAAATATTTTTAAAAATAAGTACATCAGTAAGATAAAGATGAATCGTCCTGTAATTTAATCAAGTTAGTCAAAAATTATTACGATTTTTATAACGTCAATCAGAAGGAAACATTTTTTTTTGACTGGTTACCAACTATTGTGTTTCCATTAAAGCGGTAAAAAGAGATCAATCTCCTTCGACTTCGTTACTATGGGTTACGCTATTTTGGTGTGTTTACCTCCCTTAGTTGTTACGTGATTCATGTTTGATTGTCATGCATTTAAAGACAGTGTAAACAGGCGCTGATATCAGATTAGCAATTAAAAGCTTTCGAAAAAATTATTGGCCCAGTTACACTTTATTAAAAAGAGTGTTGAACGTAAGGATATCCAGAATAAAATTTCACTAACAAAAATGTATTGATGGCCGCAAGGGACAAAGATAGGCGTTTGTTATTATCCTGATACTTAAAAGGAAATGAGTATTTAAAGAAAAAGATAAAATTTGAATCAAGATTACGAAAGTATTAATTTTCAACGAACTAAATTCAGCCATTATTTTCAGAAACCGCCATTTCATCTGTAAGTTTTATTAACGACAACGTTTTACGACTTTTGAATTAGAAAGAATATTTACTCAGAAAGTATAGCAAAAAGTATATAGGACCAGTCTCGCATAATTTTTCAAATCACAGTTTCGCTGCCTTTCAATGTATGACTGAAAACTTCAGTTTTGACTACATGTGTAAAAGGTCCCACCAATTGTTGAGTTGTTAAAGCCGATGCATACAGACAGCTCAGCCCGGGCTCGATCTTAGACAAGAGGGCTGGCTGCATGGTTGGTTTCCGTGGTTTTACAAATGAGATGCGTGAGTGCGAGTCAGTTTCCCTTCGAAAGTCCTCCGCCAAGGCATCCTTTCCCATAGGCAGATAGCTTTAGTGAGCTTTGCTATGTTCCCTTAACCTAAGATATGTAAAGTATTACCTTACTCTTTCTTAAAATCCAGCGTTTTCTTTCAGGTACAGATAAAGACCGAAACCACAAGAACATGTTTTCAGTCATCAGATTATTTTCTTATCCTCGCTGTTATAAATATGCGCTATTCATCAAAATAAGAAAGAAAATCATTTAAGAAGCTACTTTATCTGTATTTTTATAGTATTTTATAACAAGTGTTATACCCATATGTGTGATAAACAGAATACGTTTCTAATACTTTATAATACTTTATAATATTCCGATTCCGAAATTTCTCCCTCTAATTCTCGTGCAACTAAAATAAAATCTAATGGAGGAGGTGAAATATTTTGCAGTAACGTGGACTATTTTGGGTTTAAAAAAGAAGTGCGGAAACAAACGTCGGAACGTTTTTAAATACTGAAATTCTTCTTTAGTTTAATTCTCTCCAGCAGTAAAGATTGGTTTCACGCATTGGTAACAATAGATGCAATTTTTATTTACGAAAAAAAAATTAATCATACACTCTTCTTTGAAGTGGCACTATAATACGAGGCTTGTTTAAATTACAAGTTCTCTTCTCGCTCTCTCTCTCTCTTTCCTTTTTTTAATATTTCACGATTTCTTTAATTTATGGCAATGGAGAAGCTCTACATGAAAAATAAAAGAATATGCCCTATATGAAGAATATGTCAATAATAAAAGACAAGTGCATGTTCTATTAAAAAATAAATAAGTAAATAAAGGAGAGAGAGACTGAAATATTGCAAGAGGCCAGTCTAATTGTTTTAGCATTACTGAAAGATTTTTCAGAAGTTTTATACTTTCGGAGGTGTTGCATATAATACAATCAGTAAACATTCCTCATTTACTGATAAACAGAACAAATTTCGTAGAACTGTTTAACCAACTTCGCAGTCACAGACTTGCTAATCAGTGTGATTCAACAAGCCTCCATATAAAGCCACTTGATTAACAAGTGTGCAGGAAAAGCAGCGCCTCTCATTTCCTTTACAAAAACCGTTGACTGCTGGTGGTGCGTAAGAACGGTTGAATTAACATTATTTCTGTGAGCTCTAAAACAAAACATAGACTTAAACCAATCAACATTCAATTTTGCTAAAATTAAAGAATCTGTAATCTCTCTAGTATGCTATTTTGTCTAACACTTTACTTATCTTGTCACCTAAAACTACATATATACATGTGCGTGTATTATGAATGACGAATGAGAAATGAAACGTTATCAAAGAAAAACTTATGTTACGCTTTCGTCTCTCACAATTATTATCTTGACCCTTTCGTGAAACCTATATTACACATTGCTGGAATCTGTATTATCTGCTACATTCAGCGTTATTAATAAACAATTATAAAACACACAAAGATCACTTTAAAATTAAATCTACGGTTTAATCTATCGGGACTGCTATCAGATGCTATTTGAAAATCCATAATTCACTAAATATAGTCAATTTAATGAAAATTACATTTCAACGGAG
This sequence comes from Stegodyphus mimosarum, assembly GCA_000611955.2. NCBI lineage: Eukaryota > Metazoa > Arthropoda > Arachnida > Araneae > Eresidae > Stegodyphus > Stegodyphus mimosarum. The sequence continues at coordinate 31,979 of KK120533.1, read as the reverse complement.
CGTTTGTAAAAGATCGGTATGACAACCTGAATAATGAAATAATTCATTTCGTCCAATTGCACCGGAGATATATAGATTAGGTAGGTATTCATTTTATTTATATATGTTGTTAAATAACTTTACTGATACTTTGAAATCACAAAGCATTTATATTTTACAAAATAATGGCATATTTTTAATGCCATAATTTCAGGTTCCAAACGTTGATTAAAAAAAAAGAGTAACAAACAAATAACCAGAACCAATAGTTTTACAGGTGAAATGTTTGACTCTTAAAATTTCAAACGATTTAATATAATATGAAACAAATAATTTTCTATATAGTATTTTTGAAACGTAATTATAGTCCATAAAACTTAGTTAAAAAAACTGAGTTAAAAAATGAACAAAAAAAATTTAATTAAAGCAACCTTGAATATTTTTTTAACGCCGGTTCATAACTTGTCAAAAAAGATACTTTTAAAAAAATAATAAATTTTACGAAATATAAAAGGAAAACGATGACCACAAAATCACATTTGGGGGAAAATGATTAATTATTCTTCAAAATATATAAGAAGAAGGCTGCAAGAAAAACATAAAGCATTCATGCATTCATCTCTATATTTACTCAAACATGTATAATTAAAGATATAAATTGTATTTACATATTGCATATACTTTGCAGACGACAGTGACAAATTAAAACATTTAATACACAAAACTAATTCTTTGTAAATAAATTCATAAATTATCTTCCCCGATGCTGTAACTAAAAACTGCTTTTTTTTTTTTTTTTTTTTTTTTTTTTTTTTTTTTTTTTTTTTTTACGGTTATGAGACTGAGATTCGCAAATGATTTACTAAGTTTTATTTCGTATTATTTTCTATGAAATTAGACGCTTGCCAGAGTCGACGTTTCATAGATTTGAAATAAATATTTCCAGAGTTCTTATACACATTGAAATTTATGCAGGAAAGAAAGCAGTATTGATACTCTGTGATTCCTGTATTTATTAAAATTTTCTCATGCTCACTGCAAGTTTAAGAAGACGTAATCAGAGTTTTCTTTGACAATTGAAAAAGAGACGCTAAAAATGGGAGGAAAAAATCTCTCACCTCGCAAGTTTTGGCGTCAGTACCATCCTTCTCTTGAGGTGCGGTTCGCTGGAGCATCTTCCTGCTGTGACAGGATCTGTAGCGTTCCCTTGCCCCTCGACCGAGCGGCACCCAGGGTCAATCTCGATGTCAGAGTCGATTCCACGATCAAAACCCATATACGAGGATTCTTTGGATTCAACCGATAGTCGGTTGTTATCATTTTCTATCGCTGGTTTCTTGCTGTCACCGGCAGACATTGTCAAACATTTGAGTTGACAACTTCGAATGCCATGATTTTGACGCGCGAGAAAAGAAACGCTGCTTCGCTCGCTCTGTTTGAAAACCGAAGAGCTGCACGTGTTGTTGTTCAGTAGGGTTACCGGTGGGAAGGGATTTGGCGGGTTTTTAGGGTTGGAATTCAGCCAAAATATTTCCCACAACTGTCAAACTCCTCACATTGATTCAAATATGAGGCTCGATTCAGCGTTTATGGCGCATGCTCCCCTCTTCCTCTCTGATTTGATTTTTACGCAAATAATATAATTTAAAATGGAGAAACCGAGTTTTTACCATCTATAGAAAAAACATTTCCTCCGTTTTTTTGGTATGTTTTTGTCTTTTAGAAAAGGCGCATCTCTCAAGCACAGATTCGAATGAAATAATTTATTCACTAATCAACGAATTTACTCTTTTTGTCCGCCTCCACATGCATGAAAACATTTTGACTAAAATGACCTTTCTGAGCGCAAAATGAAAGTAAAAAATTCATAGCACGCAGGTCTTTTGGTGATAAAAGTGAAGTGGATTTTGGCAAAACAGACGAAGTACTTAAATTAGTAATATACTCATTAACTTTCAAATCTGTGAGGATAATGCTTTTACTTAGCACAGAAGATCACGTGGAATATAGTAAACTAATGTTACTTTTGATAAACTCGCCTGTTAACTTCCATGCTATGTTTAATCTAATTTAAAATCGCTAATTTACAAAATGTTTAAGCTTCATTTAATATATTTAACTAACATATGGAAATATTTACTTCTATTATTAAAAAAATTAGAATTAATAGGGAACAATACAAGTATTAAACCATGTAGGTAATATACAAGGTTATATAAAAATCAGAAATATTTTTAACTCTTACAGTTATTTAAGTCTTTTTTTTAATAATAGGCGTCGTTTTCTATAACTACAAACTAACAGTAATCACCGGTCGTATTTGGATCTTATCTAACTTCGATATTTTTGTTCCAGGTTCTGAACATCCTAATGAAATCTTTCGAATGAAATCGGTCGATCTCGGTCAAATCTTCTCAGGGAAAATGTTCAAGTGAGAAAATGAATTTTCACAGGTACTTGTCGGTAATTTTCTTTTTTTTTTCCCCTCAGAAATCCACACACCGCTTCCCTAAAAAGACCGCAAATTCATCATTATTTAACATCTTATAAAAACTGTTATCTTGTAGGAGTTTTTGAATTTGCGGATCGAGATATTTTCCGCATCCTTTTCGTATATTTAAGCCCTGGAAACTGATTCCTGAAGTACACAAAACCTTCTCCATTCTTGTCCCTGGCCTTAATATTTTTTTTTTCTTTAAACCTTTTATACTGATGTGATAGCAGTTACTTGATTCGAATTTACTAGTGGAGCATACCTAATATTATGCTGACTTTAAAATGCTAAGTGCTGGAGCCCTAAGAAAGGCCATCAGGAAATGTGAACAAAAAACAAATAAATGGGGAGGGCTCCAGCTGAAACTACGAAACTTAAAGACTCAGAATTTCCCGCTAAATTTAAGCTTTAACAACTCACAAATTTGCCACCGGTATCGAATCACGTCTAATACCAGAAGCAAACCCTTATAAGTTTTCTTCATTTTTACGGAATGCACTGTTATGAATTCCGTCTTTTAGTGTAGTGGTCCTGCTTTAAGGCTTAAATTACAGGAATTTATGAACCCCCTCCATTCATCATGAATGTCTTGATAATCTAGCCTTCTCGTTGTCGTGACTTATCTCAGTTGTCTGACCTAATCAAAACAAGTCCACGAATTTTATCGGGACAAAGAGCTCAACATGGCATCTGTCGCTGGCATGGGTCTTGAACATTATAACACTGAACACGTGACAATGCGACTTTTCTCAGCTCCTCCCCAGTTCTGACGGAGAGCACGCCGAGGGAACGGATCCAAAGGTCTCCTATTCCCAAACCACTGGAGAGGACGTTCAGCTCGGTGTGTATTTTGAGTGTCCTCATGACGCACAGACACTATACACTTACAAATATCCATGCCTTCTCCGGGATTCGAACCCGAATCCACCGAACGATGGGGTTGCCTGGAGCTCTAACCACTATATCGATCGGGGCTTTCTCGTTAAAATGTCTTTTTCTTAATCTAGTTTTCCAGTTAAACCCTCTTTGTTTATTGAACACAAAAATAGAATAGTTCTAGAGAAGTGGTAGCCAAAATTCTGAAAGAGGGAATTTCGTTGGAAAATTTTGTAGGCAAACTTCACCAGTTCCCCCCTATTTTGGTTACACTATATTTCATGCTCCAATAATTTAATTCGTTTGAAAATACATTTCATAACAAACGAAACAAGGTATGATTTATTACTTTATGATGAATCCTGTAGCAGAAGCATGCAATTATGTAAACGCACTTAATTCTATTTAACAGTACCGTGGTATGAAAGGGATTTAAATGATTTACTATGAAATGGACAACAACAGAATATTTTCAGGCTTATATTTATCAATAGCATGTAAAAACTGACTTACGTTGTCTGGTTTTCATTCTTATGAGAAAAAATAGCTTAACTAATATTATAATTTACACTTTTCTTATCTCTTTAGACACTTATTTTTGCAAAAACCACTTTCTGTCGTTAAACTCGAAATATACAAACTAAATTAACTAAATTATTTTTTAACGTTTCAGTATGCACTGATTACGTACAGGGTTGCCTTAACGCGTGAGCCCGCTAAGTACTTTCCCGGGAGGCCCATGAATCCGTACACATTTCATTTACACTGAAATTCTGTAATTTGTTGTAGAAGAACTGGTTTGTCCAGGGGCTCATAATGCTGTTAAGACGGCTCTAATCATGTGCAGTTTGTTTTTCCAATTTCATCGATTTCGGAAGATTTATCGAATGCGAAAATAACAGGCATTTGAATGAATGAAAAATGTTATGTATATTGCAACTATATTTCATATTTTGCGTTTCCAAGACTCTAACGTTCTGTTTAGCATTGTCTTGATTTTGCTTGTTAGTTACACTAAAAAACGCGTTAGCGTAGAAGCCTTGTTGTTAGCCTCTAATGAGATATATAATTCATAAAGCATTGGAATATAGTTGCATCATCAGTCCGCAAAAAACGAATGTTAGTTTCTGTGACTGTTTTGTAAAATTTCCAAGTCGAAAAGCAAAGAATTGTTTTAGTCGATTTTACGATTTGCTGTAATCGCTTTGTGCGATTAGATTCTAAGTCGAAGAAAAGACGAGAAATTGCCTGGCAATACAGGAAGATTGCCCTGTGTTTAAATTAAATGTAAATTAGGATGCAACGCTACATTAAAATCGCGGGCAGAGTACAACTTCTGAGCCGGCAATGAGTTTAAATAAATCGTTAGGAAAATGTAACTACAAACAAACAAATGCATTAAAAAAGGTACAAAGAAATCACGAATTCTATAAGCAGCGATGGGTCTTTCGGCATTTCTTATCCGTAATGATTTAACGGTCTTCCTGTTATGCATTACTATAAAAGAATGTTATTTACATGTATTGTAAGGAAGTTACTATCCCTTTTCACTAACCAGTTATTTTATGTTTTGGATCTTTACTGTCACCCCTCGTTTCCGTTTCCCTACGTAAAGGAGAACGTAAAGGAGATAAAAAAGAGACGGTATTTAAAGGAAGGTTTTAGACTGCTTAGATTGAGCTTGTTTTGCCTGAAGCCCACGTTACTAGCTTGCTATTTTAAGATAAGCGTTTTTGTCTACAGTGTTAGGTATTCTTGCCAACAGTGCTTTTTCACGTCGGTGTAGGTAAAGGGCCGACTTTCGCGTTAAATACCTTTGCATAACCTTTCGGGTAGTTTCTGATTAATCTTAGTTTAAAAATTTGAAATTCTTATTTTGATTTATATCCATAAATGCTGGATGAGCATCAGAAGTGCCTTCTTTTCTACATTTTGAGTTTAATAAAAGCGTCTTTTACATCTTTCGCTTGTGTTTGTCATACTTTCTCCAAGACTTAGCAATAATTCGCTAACAATTCTTAGTTAAGAGTTTAGTTAGTGTTCATGATAGCAAAACACATTAAATTCTATAGTATTAAAGAGGACAACAAACTTAACAGTCAAGCACTAACTGATAATGAATTCATAGGAATGATGCAAAGTATAAAAAGGTACGAAGACTTCGCTCAAGATGATGCTTCGGATACAGAGACTTACTTCAGTATGACGCTTCGGAATGGATAAATGTAGAAAACAGCGAATCAGGTTTTCAAGTTTTGAATAACGAAAAGTCATTCAGTTCGTGGATGCAGAGAACAGTAAAAATTCCGTGGATGAGAGTGATGGCGATGATTACGATGAAATGGAAACGGATAGTGTGAAAATTAGCAGTGTTGAAGCCTTCAACAAAGCTCTTTAATGCTTAGAGCAACGTCTTGATGTTAATGCTACGGATCTTTTGTTGAATAAAAGTATTTTGCGACGGCTGAAAGGTATAGGCTATCATGCAAAAGAGATAATCGAAGTTTTCAAAAAGAAAAAAAGAAGAAAGAAAATAAATATCTCTTTAAAATTCAGGTAAGAAATTTGACAAAATTTCGAGATTGGCGTAAATTTTGATGAAGTTTAATTTATTACAGGATTTTCGAGAATATTTTTGTCGCAAAATAAAATCTTGAACTATTATTTTTTAAGAGAAGGCAAAAAAATTTCATTTGTTAATAAAAAGGTTTATTAAAATGTTAATACAAATGCACTTATTTTTGAAATTTCAAATAAAAATTTTTAAGAGCCTTGCATAAGAAAAATTAGCATGATTTAAAATTTAGTCTGTATGAACCGAGTTTTCAGTTTTCTGATGTGGTTACGATCCCGGTTATTTGGATAACGGAAATCTGTCGATTTCTTTTCACTCCTAGGAAATTCTTTCCCTGCTGTTATAGCACTGTTTTATTAGTTATTAAAATATTTAACTTTTTGCACCGTTAGATGGATTCAAACTTTCGTGTTTTACTTTTCTGTATATGTGAATTGATCATGAATGATACTTAAAGAGCAATCTGTTTTGTATCACCGTTACTTCAAAAGAAATCACCACGTCTAATTAAACTGATGAAGAAGTTATGCTGTCTTTGATAAGCAAAAGGGAAGAATCTCATGATTTATTAATTTACTTTTATTTTAATTTTACTTAAATTTTACTCTTAGGACTAAATGAAACTCATTTTAATTACATTAAATGATTCACGAAATACATTAAATTAAATACATTCTAATTAAATTAAAAGATTCACGAAACGAATTCAGTTAAATGCATTCTAATTAAATGATACAAATGGAAAGACATTTAATTTAATTTGAGAATCAAATTAAGTATCTTTTCGCTTATATTGCACAAGTTATGTTGTATTTCCACAAATTTTTCCGCTGGCATGTGTTTCCTGGAATTATATGCCAGGAAAAAAATAACTTTGCTGGCAAAAATTTATTAGAAAATGAAACATATATTAATAATTTAAATGCTGATTTGTTTCAAAATTACATTTTTAGAGAAATTTCCTTTTCACTGAAGAAACTAACAGAAATGTGACTCAGTTCATATTTGCAAGCACCAACAAAATGACAAAATAAATAAGAATAAATTGACACAGACGTAAAAAAAACTATATAAAGTTGCACATCCATTAAAATCAAATACATTAAAAAGCCATATATGTGAAGGGCCCTAACTGCGTAATATTAACTCAAAAGTTCTTTATACCCCAGTAGATTGAACAGCCAGTTATCTCTCCATTTGATATGAACTTAGCAAAGTCCTGTGAAAGTTTTAAATAACCTTAAAATAATAAATTAATAATAAATTGAATTTAAACGAAAGGCGCCACTTAGGCTTACAAACAAAACTCCTTCATTTACAGGTAGCAAGGTAACATAAAGTTGAATTTAAGAATACCGTAGCCGGAGACTACACAAATTTGGCCTAAATAAACTGGCTCAAAACTTTAACGGCTTAATCTCTAAAACATTCAAAAAACCATCGTTTTTAATCCTTAGTCTCATTTGTATCCTACTGAGGGCTAACGGAAAGAAGTTGAGAAGAGGACATGTGAAGATCGAAAGCATAAAAATTGGTTAAGTAACATGAAATACCTTAGACATATAACTCAATTTTTGCAATAAATTCCTTTTTTTAATTCTGTTACTATTATCGTTACATCCATTTACAACAAGCTAAGCGTATATCAAACTTTACATCAAAAACCAGTTTTCTCGGCATATATCTAAAGCACAAAAAGGTCCCCATCTGGGAGAGTCAAGGGGGTCGTGGGTGTAGGGCTCCTCAATACAAGACCGCAACAAGGAGAGGCAGTGTAAATTCCTTATTCCTATAAATGCTTTCAAACTTTCATCTGGAATTCCATTGAGGGAAAGAAGGAAACATATAGATGAAATCTAGTTAATGTTAACTTCATTGGGATCTTATTTCGTTCGATTATAAAAAAAAGCTGTAAATTAACTCCTGAAAATTTATTATTTTTAAGTGAATAACTTTTGCCTACAAAATACCATTTTTTGAAAATATATCTATTTGTTATTAAAAACTTAAGGAAAATTCAGAAATGCAATCAACTTTAAAGAAGCCATTTGATCGAATTCTTGTGTCTAAATGCCATGTAGAAGGGAAATCAATAAAGAATTTGAAAAAAAAAAAAAAGAAATTTCGTATGATTTAAATATATGGCTTTAAACAAATGCATAGCATCAATTTTCGAGCTGTCTGTTGAATTTAAACTTCGGAATCACCATTTCAGTGCGATTCAGCTGTTTTAATTCAATTTCAGATATCTTTATTTTGAAAATCTCGAGACATTTCTACCTTAAAAGGAAGCCACATGTTTTGTTCTCTAGTTTATATCGTTTTAATAAAGCTTTAATATTTAAGAATGACTCCTTTTAATTCTGTAATATAATGATTATGAAATTTTCCCAATATGGGTTTTACATCTTAATAACCTGGCAGTAAAATTTTTCCTAATTTTTTTAGCAACTTGAATAAGTGTCATTGTTTTAAAACCTGAACTAACAGTAACACCTTGAGAAGTGTTATATTTAATTAAAGGTGTTATTGTTAACTCTAAAATCCTGTCCGTTGCAAATAAAGATTAGAAACAAGAAATTACGTTGTTGACAATCGCCCTTGCGTAAGATACTATTTTAACTGTCGTTAATATTCTTCGAATATATATCTTCGAATCTGTCGTTAATCATCGTGAATCATTTGAAAAGTTATTTTATCATCGCTTTGTAATAATATTTTCCAACAACTGTTATTTATACTATAAGCATAATAAGGGAAATACGCTTCTATTACCCAATAGTATATTCAATACGAATGCTCTAGTTCTTGCGCAGAACATAGTCTACGTCAAAAATGAAATTTAATGTCAGTGACAAATGTTTTTAGTAAATTATAAATTCCAAACCTTTATATGCAATTTTTCTTTCTTTAATTTTATACAAACGGCAAAATCTACTTTTAAATATTTTTATTTTTTATTTTTTATTATTTTGCTATTTTTTTATTTTGCCGTTAAAAAGAAACTGCAAAAACAAATACTACAGTTTTTATATTTTTTTAAGTTAAGTTTTAACTTTAGAGCTATCATCTGAAATTTTCAGACTACAAGTTAATCCACTGCCGCTTCTTTATTCAGTTCCATTTTCTAAAAGACTATCATTCACTTTGAATTTCATATTTCACAGGAAAATAATCTTTATCATTTTCTACTATAAAATAATCGCCTGTGCCTATTCTAATAATCATTGTAGTGCACTATCTTCTTCATGTAACGGATTACCATTATCCAAAGGCGCGAATAAGGTGGAACAGGAGAATCCAGACATCTTGAATTTATTAACCAACTTACTGCAGGGTCCTCTTCCAAAGCTGTCCTTGTTTCTGTGTAATTAATTACATCAGCCATAAATTTTCTTTAACTGTCAAGGAAATTAAGAAATATAAATTACGACTTTTTCATTTTTCACTTTTTAAATGCTTACGTAGTTCTAATCAGTAAAATTACTAAATAAATGCATAACTTTTTTTTCTGGAAACTACATTAAAAAAATTACTTTTGTGCAAATGAATTAATTTCTTCCTTAAAAATGAATACTGTATAAAAAGCATTTACCAATTAATTTAATTTTAAAATTAAGAAATTATAAACAATCAGTTTACTTTTTAAAATGTTTTACATTAAAAACTTCATTATTAATTAATAGTTTAGATATTATTAATAATTATGTGTCACTGGCTAATTAAGAAATCATTACGATTAAATTATTAATAATTACGTATAATTCTTTAGCATTATTTTCGAAGCATGCCGAAAATAACTCATGGTAATGTACAGGTCTTATTGCGGATGATAAGGTCTCTTCTAAAATTTTTCCGTTCTCCTATCTTTGCTATTATCACTTTATTTCATTTATTACAAATACTCTACTATTACAATTTTATTTATTTTTTAATATTACACTTTTATTTACTGCCAATAAAAATATCATTTTATTTGCCATTTGAACGCATTTGTTTATTAGAAATACCCAATGTTTTGATTATTGGCCCATTCTTCAACATTTTTCAAATACCTGGGTCCAATATTTGTAAAAACAGTTAGCGTACAGCGCTTCTTAAGACGACATATTATTGTACCTTATTCCGTAAGATGCAATCAGAAGCCTCAATCAGTCTGGAAATAAAAAGATAAATTTGTAGTTATGCCTAGCTCTGCAATCAGAATTTTGCAAGGCAGGTCTTTTAGAAACAACTGGTATTATATGATGTTAAAAATATTCCCCAGCATTTGCCGAGAGTTGAGTAAGACTTCCTTAACAACGACTTTGCTTTTGCTCTGTTGTTTGATTTACCAACGATTTTGTTAGAAATCTTCAGTTGACTGAATTTCTTGAAACAAAGACTTATAAGCAACTTTCATGAATGGAATGTCGAACTTACCATAATAAAAATTTTTCTTCGTTCCTTTATAAGTAGCCCATACTTGCATTTATGCATCGATCCAACAACCTTGCGCTATAATTGGTATGTTCTCTGAAGGTATTTTGAAAGACTACAAAAACTAAACTACAAATGGATGTTTAACGAAAGCCACCAAGGGGTCAACTGTACCTCCTTAGTGGTGCTTTTTTTCATGGCAGACCAGAAAAATAACAAATAAATGAATATGGGTTTAAAATCAAATTTAAGAATTATATTATGAGTACATAACACGCACACTTATTGTTTTCTAACTATTGCCTTTTCCTATACGTACATGTTTGTAAGCAAAGAACACGTGCTTGTCTATAACTAGAAGGAAACAAAAAAGACAAGAATTAAAATATGCAAAATGAAAATATTAATTTCAATTATTTTAATGCGGCTTACTGATGCATAGGATTTCAAGCATCTAATCGAAACAAAATATTACTCAGCATCTTTAAACAAAAGATTTTGGGTCATTACATTATAAAGTATTTTTCCTGCCTTCTTGGCATGCCGTCGTGGTGTAATGGCCAGTACACTCGGCGCGTATTCGAGAGGTCCAAGGTTCGAGTCCCGGCGAGGGCATTGCTCATTTTTCATGTGTCCTGCTTCAAAACATAAATCCTAATGTCTCTGCAACATAACATATCGTTTTTAAGATAAAATGCAAGTTAAAAGAGGCTATTTTAAATTTAGCTACGAAAAAAAAATGTAACCTATTTTAAAACAAAAAGTTGATAAGATATTTTAGATTTAAAATACCAGTAAAATGAAACTTAAAACTGGCGGATGGAAGTCTCCTGACCTTGAAAAGTTTCGGTCAGACTTTCTCTCCAATTTCAGAAGCCTCGCGTGCTTCATTTATAACAGACAGTCAAAGAATTCTCCATAAATTTTTTTCTAAAACTTGCACACGCATAACCAAAATTTATACGCATCATTTCCGTTTAAAGCTTTTTAAACTGGTCACGGCTATTGTTTTTCTTCATAAACAAGGGTTTAAACTTAAAATAAATGTGAACTTAAAAAGAGCAACAAAAAGAAGTTGTTAAAAATGACCTTACTGACAGCGATAAAATGTCGTATCTCTTTCATAACAAATGCTAATAACTTTGATTACGTTATAAAATCGCAAAAGTAGAATAATACGCTTGCGATGAAAGTTTCTCTCCTTTGCCAGAACATTATACCAGCTATATAAAATGATGTACTAGAGAGGTTCTGAGAAGAGAAATACTGAGGCTGGAATGCTGAGCAAATCACATCGCACTGGTGGCTTTTAGAAAAGTGCATAGAATTTTGGGCACTTGCGCTCTCTTCCTTCTTGACTATTATAATCTTATCTGTTAAATAAACAATGCGGGATTTTTATAAAATTTTTATTGCATCAAAGACTTATTAAATGTGTAACGAATTTGTAATTTCACACTTTGACGACTTGAATACGTAAATGAGTTATTCCATTCTGCTAATATGATGTTGCAAAGCAGCAATAAATTCAGAACAATGGGAAAAAAATACATGGTTTTTATTAATAAAGCCATGGGCTGCATAAAAAAATACTCTTTTCATAGTACCAAAGTAAAATCAAAGTTATGCATCATTTCTGATAATTATGTGATACTTGAGCTAAGAATTAAAATAAATATGGTAGAGATTTTAGGATATTTTGGAATAGGAAACGTGAGAAATAACACTGTAAACACATTCTGCAAGCTTACCAAAAACTTCATGGAAACTAGAATGCTATAGGTTAAAAACAGTTGCATTCTTTGTAATCTTACAAGGATTACAGCTGTACTGCTACAGATGATTTTCTTATAATATTAAAGCAAATACTTATGCAAGTAGAACATGTTTTTCTTATGTAAAATCTTGAAGGATATATTTGCAAAGGTTACAGATTATTTACTTGTAATGTTGCGATATACATCTGAAAAGATAATAGATGTTCTTCTGTAATGATGCTTATTGTAATAAATAGGGTGAATTCAATATTTTTGAGTACAAGAAAGGAATATATATGCAAGAGAAACATAATAATTTGAACCTTTAAATTAATTTATTTGATCTCAGAACAGTATTAAATGAAAGAACTGCTATGAACGGTTTGGGCAGCATTCAGTGCAAGTTTCTTTTACAAAGAGCATTATTCTGTTGCAAAGTACTTTGATTTTATGAAAAGAAACTTTATTGGAAATTACTGAAACTGTCGCCAATCTAAAATTGAATTTTGATTCATTTAAAAGTGCAAATCGATATGCTTCTCAAACATCTGTATCCTTTACATTTAAGAAAGGATAGAGACCTGAAAATTACCTTTGCCTTAAAATATAGCTGTAAAAAATTTGCATGTTTTTATTTATATGTTTTAGTAGAAATTAATAAGAAATTTTCTGAAACTTTCTTTTCTGTTCAATAACTGAAATTTCTTAACTGAAACAGATAGATGCTGCTTTAAAATTAGCATATTTGATTAAATTGACTGCAGTTTCATATAATTGCTTTTACTGCAATAATTTTCTTTATTGCAGTAAAAGACATTTTGCAAAATAGTATCTCTATGAAGAACTCAGTATATTTACTGTTCATGTTTCAAAAAGGCTAGACGTTCTTTATCATAAAAAAGAAAAAATAAAGTGCATTTCCAGCAAACTAACACAACAATGAACCTAATTTAATTACCGATGAGTTTGAATTTACCCATAGGTGAGGTAATTTTAATTAAATCAGTGTGTTTTTATCCTTTTCTGCATTAAATGCTTGCTTACCTTAATCTGTGTAACCGAAAATCTAGATGGAAGTCGCACAATCATTTTACCTCAACTCCAAAATGTTTACTTTGAATTAATAGATAGCATTCTTTCATTAAAAAACTAATGCTACCTTTGTTAATAAAGCGTAAAATTTCTCAAAGTATCCTTAATTTTTTAAGTTTTCCTGTCATTTAAATATTTAACATAATTCTACCTTTAACAAACTTGTATCAAAAATTAAATACTTCGATTTAGTTTAAAAATTAAAGCGTTTCAACTATAGCAGAAGAAGCGATGTTTTCCGAATGGTAGCCTGAAGCGCACTTACTCCACAAATGCACGCAGTCAGGAAGTTAAAAATTCCTTACATTATTTTGAGGAGAATCAGTCGCCAAATCCAAGTGGTGACGCATTTTCGTCGACTACATTTTACTCGGGCGCCACTGTTGTGCTTTTGTGTTAAGCCTTTCGAAGCAGGAAACACGGAAAATCAGCTATGGCTTCGCTGGGATTTGTACTCCGAATTTTCCGATTGCTAGCAGGATATGTTTCCACGTAATACCTCGAAGGCGTAAATCCTTTATATTGCAACGCAAGTGTTTTAAAAATCACCAGAACTTTAAACAAGAATATTTTACTGAAATAATGAAATTTAGGTTTACGATTTTTTAGCACAAGCAAAATGAATACAGAAAGATGAATATGTGATATGCCTTAAAACTTAATTAATTTCGATAGTAATATCTACAAGCGCTTTAGACATTCAGGAAATACGTTCCTTCTAACAGAAAAAAGTTTATATTTATATAGCAGCAGAAAATAGTTAGAAGGCAAAAGCTTTGTTGTCGTACAGAAAATTAATTTGATGACATTTATCATTACTATAAATCTGAGGTACTGAATATAATTCCAGGAATTATTTATAAATTTATATCAAGAAACTGTTAATGTTCATGCAATCACACTTGTGGTATTATTAAATTTCTTTCAAAATTTTCTTTTACAGTTTATGAATCTATATAACGTAAGCATTATTATACTTTTCGCATTATCCTCGGGCATTTTATTAAAAAGAGAAATAGAAAGTAAATTCTTATGACTACAAAATGGGGATCCTACGCATTTTGTGTATAAATAAAACTTCACTTCTCTAATAAAAGGAATCTGCGTTGAATAATAAAAAATTAATTTAAAAAGATAACCTTCACCTCCTAAATGCTTCTGCAGAAGATAACGAGCTATTTCGTTACTTTGCATTTACTCCCCGACACATGTATTTCTGTGTCATTTCAAATAAATTTTCAGTATTATAATATTTTTATAATTTTTTAATTCTATAACCTCTATTGTTTATATGAAAGTGTGAATTGACTGAGAAAAATCTGAGTATAAAGTAAGGTGAAGCAGAAGTGAGAAAGAAATGAGTTACAAATTAAAAGTTTCCTATCATTATTAAATGAAAACATTTTGGTCTAGCATTTTGCAGTTTCCATATTTTCGTTTCATTATTTCTCTAAACTCGCTCTGTTAGTATAGTAAATGATTAGCGCTGCTGGCTGCCATGTCATTGGACGTTTGCTAGAATCTTGGAGAAGGCATGGTTATTTGTAAGTGTAAAACATCTGTGCGGTATACGAGCATTTAAAATACAAGCGAGTCGAACCTCTTGTCGAGAGGCTTTATACTTGTAGAGCAGAGAAATATCAGGAGCACAAGGCAGCTTTTAACATAAGTCATTATACGTTAATTAAACTAAACCTTAGGGACCCTTACGAAATATTTCCGTATGTTTTGATATTTTAAATAAAGAATTGAATGTAAACAAAGTTCTTATCCTTGTTGTTATAGACAAAAAATGAGTAAGTAAATAACAAATGTAGTAAAAAAAGTCCTTCCGAAAAGCTCTCAGTACAGAGGCACCTTTCCATTGCAATCTAAATTGACTACTTTCCTCGTCTGTAATTCTTCCCAGCAAAGAATAATTTCTTCCATGCAGCTAAAAATTTGCTGAAGGTAATAAAAACCATGAATCAGCATGATTTCTATACATTTGCATTAGTAGTTCCGAAGGTTTAATAAAACCTTCCAAAAAGGTAAACAACTTACGCTGATTCTTGTTGCTTTAGAATCTTTAGTGCTTTATAACATCTGTTCTTCGTGCGTTATTTTAGCTAGTAGCTACAAAATTATTTGCTCTTTCCGATTTTATCCTTTTAAGACTAATTTTTTGAAGTCTATAGCTATCCAAGCAAGTTATTCTCAGAAGATTACCAGTTGGAAGATCGGATATTGCATTCAGTTTAGTTTCTCATACAAAAAACTTATCCTTCGTGATGATGTAAAGTGCAAATGGATTTGATTTCAGACTACTAAACGGAAGTATTCTCTCAAAGAACGAAATAAAACAAGTTTTGAATAAATTTTCTATTAAAGTAAAAAATACACTAAAAGTTACTTGAATTTCTCTTAAAACAAACCTAATTTATTTATGCTTCATTATTTATGCTTAAATTAAGTGAACTTCATTTAAGCGAAACCTGTTTCAACTGAAAGACAAAAGGAAAATCTTTCTCAATGAATCTGGAAACCAGTCACATCCAGTCTTTCTTCGTGAATCAGCACTTTTCGCTGTTTTATTATTGAGAGTAAATACGTATTTTGCAGTGTAAACATATAATCTCAGCACATTATTGCAAAAATAAGAAATTACTAAATCTCCAGAAGAAGACCTCTAATTATCTACAGTTAATGACGTTTGATGGAACACCTTCAATGATGGTTTGTTTAAAAAAGCTCCTTTAAAAAATGCATATTACTGAAAACGGAAACATTAAAGACTTCAGTAAATTATTATCAAAATATCTATTGCATCTAAAGTAATTTTTGCTGTTTTGTTAGAAAGTTTATTGGTGGACCACTCTTGACATTGACAAATATTCGAGAAGAACTTTGGAACTGAGAAGTTAACAGCATTATTAATTTATGTGCTTCTCCTAATTGCATTTGAGGGACATTGGTTTAATAGTTTGAAAATAATAATTATAATAAAAGTAAAAATTTAGCATTTTTCTTCTTGCAGGCGGATGCTATTTCTTTTATGTAAATTTAATGAAAATAAAAATTCCATACGAAAATTGTGGCATAATGTTTTACTCAAAATATTTTCAAAAGTGTCGATAATTATGTGAGTCTGTTGCCGACAATTATGTGAGTAAAACTGAGCCTTTCCACCTTTCCCAAGAAAAGCCATGCATTATGAGACAAACTGTATTATTTAAAACAGTTAATACCTAATTAGTTAAAATAAGCGATGCTTGGTTTAATAGGTAGACTGAAAACTTATTTTCTTAGACTAAACAATGCATTTCTAAGCTTTTGATTATACACTCACTTCCAAAAGTTAAGCACGGAGAGGAAAATGCTAATTTCCGGAAGCCAATCAGAATTGAAGAGGATGCAAGTAGCTGCAGAGGTAGATGGAAGTATGCAAATACGTTAGGTAACAGCCAATCGCGCTTTCATGTCAAGAAATATGCAAAAAAGGCAGTCTTATAAGAAGCTAGCTTTATGAAGGGTTACAGAAGTTGATTGTAAGTGCTGATAGAAGGTGTTTAAAACTTTCGCACAATTTGTTTTCAAGACATACGTGTTTCTATGACTTCCAGAAGACGAATTGAAGATTCTGAGCGCTGGCGTGCTGTGAAGCAGGACGGTCTAGTACAGATGTTGCTATTTTCTTCGGCGTTCATCATTGTGTAATTTCACGTTTATGGAAACAATTCCAAACCCCACAGACAGTTGTCCGAAGGCCCGTAGCCGGTCGCCCAAGGGTTACAACCCCCGCGGAAGATCGATATATTGCTACTGTAGCCAAGCGGAATCGCAGAGCGACTTCCACACGTGTGACATCTATGGTTACAGCGTCCATTGGTAAGGCGATATCTGCAGCTACTGTGCGCCGAAGATTACGTATGAGTGGACTGTACCCGGGTACCTCACGTTTGTGTTCCTCTATCCGTCCAATCAAGAGGGGCACGATTACAGTGGTGCCCGGAACATGTCAATTGGAATGTGCCTGACTGGGGCAATGTCATGTTTACTGATGAGTCAAGATTTTCTCTGGAGCCAGATGACAAGCGTATAAGGATATGGCGTGAACAACGAACACGCAATCAGTCCCAAAACATCACCGAATATCACTCATTCCGAGGCGAAAGCATTATGATGTGGGCAAGGATTTCATTAGGATATCGCACCGACCTGCACATCTTTAAACTGGGTTTTTTGACGGCTGTCCGGTATCTAGATGAAGTCCTAGAACCCATTGTGAGATTGTACGCTGCAGCAGCTGGCCCTACTTTTGTTTTAATGGACGATAACGCACGTTCCCATAGAGCTGACATCATCGATAACTACCTGGAGAGTGAAGGGATTGCGCGTATGGCGTGGACAGCATATTCGCCCGACCTTAATCCCATTGAAAATCTTTGGCATGTTTTCGGCCGTGCTGTATCTTCACGTTTCCCACGGCCAGCCACTCTTATTGAGCTGGAAACTGCTCTACAAGAAGAATGGCGATTTCTTAATTCTGCGGTGGTTGACCACCTAATTGAAAGCATGGTCACAAGGTGTAAACTTTCTATGCAGATGAGGGGGATCACATACCCTAGTAATGTCCTTTTTTTTCATTTTATGTTGTTTATTTTCACTTTACACTTAATTCTGTTTAAGTCTCCAGTATGTCGTTATCTGATAACTTACAAAAATTTAATATTGTTTTCATTTCTGTGTATAATTATTGATTTTGTTTTATGCATAAATATATATGCTACTTTGCTGCCGAATTTTGTGTCAATCAGAACAGTATTTGTTTATTTTTTTGCATTTTACATCTTCGTGCTTAACTTTTGTAAGTGAGTGTATTACTATGACTGTTGTAGGTTATTACAAATGATTCGTTAGATTTTAAACTACTGCATTTCGTGAAGAATTTGGGGGAAGAAAAGACTGATGAATAAAATGAAATAAAATAGCTTTCAAGTTTTAGTCATAACACTATAAAAGTTTCATGTTTGTTGCTTTTATTAAAAGACATACGTACAAGCGGTACTCCAATTCTGATCACACATGTTGCAACATTTCCGCGCAGCATCTGAAGTATCTTTATGTCGACCAATCCAGCGATGTAAGAGATTATCAGGTTAAGCTAATATAGGAAAGAGATGGAGCTGCATATTACTCGCATTTGAAATTTCCTTAATTATCTTTAACGTGAGGAAAGAACCACGACTGCGACCTATTTGTACCTGTCACAGTATTCTTGCCAAAAATAAATACATAAATAAATAGACCCACGTAACTTTGTCTGTGAAATAGCACAGAAGATGCTTAGCTTCTGTGAAATACGTATCTTTTCAACAAGGGCATGATCATTTGCTGTGCTTCTGATACGGATAATGTGGTGGTTTACAGTTTCGCACAAATGAAACATCTCTTAATTGCTAAATATTAGGCGGGGGGCAAATTCGTCGTTTTGCAATACTTAACATGCAATTAGCAAAATTTGTGTCCCTTGACAAAATGGTGTCAACAAAATTCGCAACCATCTGGCTCTAAATATAGCAGAATCTCCAAATGGTGTGGTTTCAGTTGCAATCGTTATCTCAACATTTTCCAAATGATTGGCTGAAGAATTTCAAGTTTGCGACTAGAGTGATTTGTTGATTTTATGGGTTACCTGCGAAACTGGCTCTAATTTTCTCTATTCTTTCATTAAAACCGCTTGTCCGTCCGCGGCTGCATTTATATAGGCAACTAGTGTTCTGGAACTATCGGCAGTATCGCAGAATTCTCTCAAATTCCATCAGAGGGGCCACTTGGCCGATATGCTAACTGCCCCAGTGAATTGCCTGCCCCGCCGTCGGTGGAAAGTACATTTCATTACTCTTGCGCAGCTTTAACAAATGCGCATGCAATTAATTATCACTTTGATGTATATCGACGTACGGAAATCGCACATGTATAATGTCTACAAAAAAATGCTCATATAAAATATGTGATAAGTAGACTTCCATTTTCTCCATATTAAGGAATATGTGACACATTTTATACTACTATTTGGAAAATAAAAATAACTTCGATTCTGATATATATAAATAACAATGAAACCCTCTTCAGAAGGCATGTGTTTTGTTAATCGTCTTATTAACGCTGCGAAATTTCAAAGCATTCTCATTGACACTGTCGTTGAGCATCATAGTATTAGCTTGAAATATTTAATGTTGGTTTATGCTTATGAATGGATTAGAATTAGAGAGTCCCGTTGTTACAATTTGATTTTTTTTCGTTTTTCCCTCTATAGGAAAAAAATTGTTGTGATACAGAGAGTAGAAATTTATAGGCATAATTACCATATAATGCAATAAATTTAGTTTTAGAATAAATACCTTAATATTGGCTAAACAAAAAACATGCATTGCGCTGCCCATGAAGCTCGCATCTTCTTCAAATGGCCCTCATATGTGCGAAAATTGTCCATCATGTATGCAAAATTGTCCTTCCTGTAAGTAAAAACTACGTAAGAAATTTACTTATAGTTTAGAGAAGTATTACTTGCGAAAGCTACTTTGAATTCCTTGTGACGATCAAATTTAATTTACGTCGCTGACAAGCGCTCAGTCTAAACGTTTTGATGAAGGGTTCAGAAAATGAAACATGAAAATGATGAAGTTGCTTACACAATATTAAATAAAATTGTTCACAATTTTCAAGCACACGGCAACACATTTACGATGAGCTATCCATCCACAGTAAAGAGCTGATAATCTCCGCAGTCGATAAGAAAGACAAATGTGTAAGGGGAAACATGTGGGAAACACTTATAAAAAATATCTCTTCTCTTTTTTGACGAAAAAAATGAAGAAAAAATAAATAAATAAATAAATAAAGAATAAAAAGCCGGAAAAACTTTGTTTGCTGAAAATATTTAGTTCCTTTTCCTAAAGGTTTCTAAAAATTATCGAAACACTACGGTAAACGCTTGGTAAAAGAAAATCACTAAAATATTTTTTTATTCATTATGATCATGACCCAACCTATAAATAAACTGGATATTTTGGGAAAGAAAACGCTTTGCTTCAAAAGCTGAGATTTATGAAATGGAATATTCATTTACAATAAAAGATTGAAAAATGAAATTTACCATAAGTGAAGACGCAAATTAATAATTTTCTTCAACTGCTAAAAGCTCCGATGCAGTTCCATAGTAAATGCGAAAACAGCGCTTGATCAGTAATCCTTACACTAATAAAGACGCTACCGTAAAAGAAATAATAGAATTCTTCGATATTGAAAGTACCCTGGCTTTTAAAATACGTGACAATAGTTGTACTAACTAGACTAACAGTACTATCAGCTGATGATTCAAATTTTAACGTCACTAGTATTCATTGAAACGGTGCATTAATGTCGCCTTTCTTGTTTAATGAAATGATTAGTGACTTTATGACAACCAATTATTACAAACCACACGTGGTCTATCTGTCTTAAGAGAGATACTTTCGTAGAAGAATTTCTAAGGGAAACAGGCTCGTATTTACGTCACACGCAGTGAGAAAACTATGAAAATTTCCTGTAGCCAGCCTGTTGGTCGGGAATCGAAACCTGAAAGAACTACTAAAGCTCAGATGTCTTATCAAATTTCCTTGTGATAGATCACTAATAATCATTAAAATTTCTTCTTAATAGCCGGCTTAGAATTTCAGAAGCAAAAACTTAGTTGCCAGTCTCACCAAGTACTTAGAAATTTGGATGAAGTGTGCAGTTCTCAAGGTAGGAAAAAGTTCTATGAAATTTCTCAAACGTAAGCCATTTTTTCATCTTTTGAAAAATCGCTTAAACGATACATTTCTTAATTTTCATTCAGTCATACAAATGTAAATATACCTACGCAGGGAAAAGACTGATAATAAGAATTTTAATTATTAAATGTATTGAATATGAGTAATAGAAAAATTCAAATTGATAAGACCAGAATAAGAACTTTTAACAGGGAAAATTTGGGATATTTTTGCCCTGGAGAAAGCAGCACTAATAATTTCAAAGTTGCAAATCGTAAATTTCTTCAAAAGGCTCATGTCACTACATTGAATAAAAGGCCATGGTTATACATATGCATAATTAAGAGTTCAGTTACTACTGATCATAGGATAAAATAATTGGTATCTTTTTGTACAATAACTGCAAGAATGCTGTCACTGAATGGATGTATTATCGTGCGCAAAACTACATAGAAGAATGGTCAAAACAAAAATCTAAAAATTTTAATAAAGATGTCAGTAGTTAGTGTTTAGTATTTAAGGATTTTTTTCCATTTAAAATATTCCAGAACTAAGAATTAGTTTGAGTTTTGAAAGTTAAATTTATTTTTTGAGGGTAAAATTTAACGCTTAAGACGGAAACAGAACTTTGAAGACATACAACGAGTCTTATTATAATGCTAATTTTGAAAGTCTATAGCGTGTATATGCTCTGAATAAGACGAAATGACTTCGAGCTGAAAAATTCTTAAGAATAAACAGATTCAGGGTGAATTAATACAAAAAATAACTTGTATTTTCATTAGTAGTAAGCATAAAAAAATGAAAAATTACTCTCATTTAAAAGTTTTTAGATCAGGAATTCAAGTAGTCAATTCAAGAATTGTTCCTAACTTAGAAGAATTTAAGAAAAAATCGCGAGCGTTTTACTAAAATTATGTTTGTTTTTAAAGAATGGTTTCATATTTGAACTCTGCAAACTTTGCAAAGAATAAATATTTTATTTTAAATTTGATTTATTTCGAATTTTAACAGAAAGCAAATTACTTCATAATTTATTTACAATTTAAAATAACACACCCACATGCTGCTTGAAGAAGTAAGACGTATAAATGTTAACCACTGTTGAGCGTATCATGATGTAAAACAAGTTTGAGAATCGTTGTATTGTAAGTCCATAAAAGTCTCGGCAGAAAGACGACAATTTGTTTGGAAACAGTTCCTTTATTTTGTAGTGTTTTGTCTAAGCTTTATATTTAGTACCATATTAATATTTCGTTGCTTGTTATTTTATCCCGTCTCTTTTATAAGAAGGATCTTTCTTTTCTTTGCTTATTGTGATCATAATTAGCAAGGTATTCTTCACACATTTGCAATCAATAGTTATAAATCTGCAATTATAAGAAGCTGTCAGCAGTTTTCATTTGCTTTGACTACCAAAGTTTAACATTTAACCTCAAGTAAATAAACTAAATTTAAAAGAGTGTATTAAAATCAAGACATCAGTATATTATGTATTGCTCCCTCAGCTATCATAGAAACAGAAATTCCTCCCACGAAATCTAATCCCATTTACGGTTGCTTCTGAAGCTAGAACAAAGTGTATAGTGATTGTAATATATTTTGCAGTAGAAGTCAACAATCAAACAAATTTTTTAAGTTTGATAGTCATAAATTGCCTGCTTACTTCTCTGAAAATAAAACGCAAAACCAAATAAAATGTAACACTATAAATGATAACTTTCAATAATCCTCATCTGCTTGGTCTTCACTTAGTGATTGCAAATATTCGTTTTCTTCTTAAGCAAACAAAGATTATAGTTTAGCTGTTTTTTTCTATCATTTAAGCCGTTGTCTATCTTTTAGTAAGTTATTTTAAACACAATAGTAACTTTATATTAGAAGAGCCTAAATAAACATAAAAAATCTAAAGCGAGCAACTTAAATTTAGAACTTTAAATTTGGTTTTGCAAACTTAAAATAAATAAGTGTTTGATGGTCACAGATTAAAAGCTCAATAAAAAAACTGCACATAATTATATGCTATAACAGCAAACTTAGTTAACTGTCTAAGAGATACATCTGGTTATCACTCTTGAGTAAACTGATCTTAAATCAAATTTATCCTTAGACACTTCATTTCTTTGAGTGATTCGTAGCAAATGTAATTTAAATTCTTACAAGCACCAAGAAATTTCACTTGATATTTTATTTATATGTTTTTGGAGTTAGCAAATGAAATGATCATGAGCAAATTAAGAGATAGATGTTTAGCAAAATATTAAAAAAAATTCTTACAAGGTAAGCAAACCATGTTCATAACTTGAAAACTTTTAGAGATTTTTCAATCTTGTGATACATACTGGCCAGTAAACACAAAAAGAACGCACCTGATTAATCCTAAATTTTTATGAAGGAAAATCATCTATGATTAGCATTCCATAGCAGGGTATATAAGTTGTAAGCAGTGAAGCACACACAACAAATCATGTGCTCCAGTAACTCTCCAGAGGCAGTTATGAAGAAAGAATTCGGAACTAATGTTAAATATTGGAATCGTTTTGTGTACAAAGGATTTATAATATGTCTGCTCGAAGGATACGACAGTCACAAAGCAAGTTTCTGATTTCGATCGCTGGAGAATTAGGGCTTATGAAGACTAAGAAGAAAGGCTTATCAAGACTACAAGCATCATTTAAAAATATTGCTTAACATTTATTCTGTATGCAAGTCTATGTGTTAAGTAATTTTTTTAGTCCTTAGTAGCATGAAAGTTGAGCTTTAAGAGCGCAACTAAGATGGAAACAGTGAAATGGAGTGTATTTTCTCTAAGATGACTAATCTTATTTCTAAACTGCAAGTATAGCGAAGCTAGTTGACGCCTGTAATTCACTCTGTTAGCTCGGATAAACCCTACTGTGAATGGCTGTTTAAATTTTTGATATGCAGACATAAAGGGGCGATTGCGTTTTACATAATTTTCTGTTTAATTACGAAAGTAGTACCATTTGTTTTTATGTAATGAAATAAAGGAGCTTATTACAAACACATATTTGACATGGAAAAGATTTTTATTGTCATTAATTAAGCGTTTCTGCTTCAAAAGAAGCGTAATGGTTCTATAAGCTTTTAAAATTAACTGAACATTTCAGGGGGCAAAATATTCCCAAGAAATATTCAGCTTTTGTCCTTTCTCTTTTTATTTCCTGGAAGGAGTTCTGAAGTAAACATCCACCATGTTACGTCCAAGGAAAAATCGCGAAGTTTTTATTTTTCAAAATAAAAACCTTGTCTTCCTGTTTGCGCAGTTGTCAAAATTTTTCCTGTGTGCTCGAAATCGTCAATCTTCATTACACCCCTTTCCCACAGGAAACATTTAAGGAGGGCTGATTGGGTCTTGGCCCCTCCTGAAAGTGCAAAGAAAGACAAAAAACGTTTAATAGGTATAGACAAAAAATACCCATGATCCCAGAATCTTTGCATGAATGAACAAACGATGTGTTTAAAAGAGGAAAGAACAGAAAAGACTTTGCGATGAATTTGGCAATAGACTAAAGATCGCTTCTAGTCTCATAAGGTACAAATAATGTGAATACAATGCAATCTTCCGAAATTCAGCCATTAAAATGAGTTGTAAATAAATCGTTCAGAGAAAATATTCGTTATGAAAAGTGAGACGAATTAGTGAAAAATGCCCCCCCCCACACGCTAATGTCATTGCATTATCTGACAAGGCCTATTTTTTAAACATACTCATTCTTTTAAAAATATTATCTATTCTGTCCATTACTAATGTGTACCGCCGCAGCCAAAAGAAGCATTTTTTTTCAGCCCCAAATGTTTAAAGTCGTGTTAAATTATTACGCCTGAATCTCCTTTGAATGGGCTCTATTTGTATTCATCGAAACATGTATGTGAATGAAAAGAAATTGTTGATAAAGTTATTAATCACCAAGAAAATGTGGTTTTTGTTTCCAGGAATAAATTCGTCGTAAGTAATCAGATAACAAAGCAATAAGCAATTAATTTTTAGTCCAAAGGGACAATTTGATCGGAAGGAATATTAATTTCGTTTTGGCATTTTGCATTGAATCACTAAAAGCGTTGTTTTATTTTTTTAATTGTTGCCACCAGATATTATCGCCCTGTATTATATTTAAAGAAATTAAATAATAAATAATCTATATAAATACATGTATGTTTCGCGCATTGTGATAAAACAACGGTACCTACAGTCATCAAATTTTGAATATTGAACGTTTCCACCCGAATATGGGCATCTGGAAGCCCGAATTTGAAATTTGGAATATATTTTATTATCGATATCATATTTTGTAAAACTTTAACTAATTTTTCCTTGAGAATCCTAATTGAATCCTCCTAATTGAATCCTCGAGTTAACAAACTCGAGGATTTCAAAGCGAGCAATGGCAACGTTGTACAGAAAAAGCATTTTTATCACCAGCGCGCGAGACTGTGTAGCGGAAATTCTAAAGATATGCTCATTTTAAATTTATTTTGCTATATTGATCTTGAATTGAATTTTATGGTTTGAATGCGAAGAACATATGTTTAAGAAATAAAGATAACACACAAAAGGATGTTAAAAAACGCCCCTTTGGACGTAATTTAAAATCTGAAACCTTTCAGACTTTTCTTTTAATATATATATATATATATATATAATTTCAAAGATTTATTTAAAAGGTTTCTGTATAATAACTTTGAATTTTTTCTTATTTAATTGTAGCATAGCAGCAGTGAGTCATAGCATAGCACCACTGTGGTATTGTTGCAGAGCAGCAATAGATCAGGAGAAATTTTTGGTAAGTCACGAAACCTCTTGAAATTTTCGTTTTGTTACGTAATCATATACACTCACGTTTGTGAAAATTGCAACACCAAGAAGGAATCGTCATAATTGAATGCAATTTAATACACAGTTGAGTGGTAGTGGTACAAATAAATGATTAAATGTTCAAAGCAAACAAACAAGAACAAGAGATCAGAATCAGTATTTTGTGTGGCCACCACGCGCCGCAATAAGTGCTG
>KK120532.1:238279-263828 GCA_000611955.2 Stegodyphus mimosarum | reverse complement strand
AATACGAAATTTATTTTAAGTTCGTAAAATAGCTAAGTGTCTACGCTTCACGAAGATGTAAAATTGAAATGTATAGAGTGAAATCTCGCTTTCCTGTAGCCCTTTATGTCTCAAAATGACACGATTTGGTCACCAAACATAAAATAAAAAAAATTCCAATTCGAATTTCGAAAAAATAGCTTCGAGGTGCACTGGCTCTTGTGTAGAGATACACCTATGTACCAAATTTCGTGGCCCTGGGTCTATTAGCTTACTCGCAACACGAACGAAAGACACACACACACACAGACTCTTTGTTTTATTATATGTAGAGGTTATTACCGAACATCATCTCTTTCGGGCGATTACTTGGACAGAAGATCAAAATTATCTGGAATCACAAGTCTCAGCAAAGATTCATTATACATGATTTTATTGTTTAATTTTGTCATAAAAGCGAAATATGCGTTTAGGTCTTTTTTTAAACGACCCGCTTCCCCCAAATGAACTGTTTAATCTACACTGAAATAAAGTATGGTAAAAGAAAAAATTAAATTCCTAAGTTGATTGTCATTAGAAACGTTTCCGGTGTACGAAAAAGAAATGACAAATAATTTATAGCAAACCCTCTCTGAGACATCTACCAATTATTTAGTTATTTTCTCAGAAATATTAATTACTTTCAGATGTAGCAGCCCCAATCAGGTTTGTAGTTAGCGACGCTTTCTGCCGTACCGAAGGGCTCGGATTCGAATGCCAGAGAAGGCACGGATGTTTGTAAATGTATAGTGTCTGTGCGGCATGGGTAGCAGACATTCTGAATATGCGGCGAGCCGAAAGATCTCTCGAGAGGTTGATGGTAGGGGAAGAGGGAGGGTAGACCCTTTCCCTCGGGGTGCTCTATTTGAAAATTCGAGTCGGGACGTTATATATAACTTAATAAATTCTGTATCGCTCTGGAGAAAGCGTTCTTTGATTTACCTATCAAAGAACAAACATATTTATCGCTATGCACTCCTAGACTGTTCGTAAGGACTATATTAAAAAAGATGGAGCAATGAGGGTTTTTAATCTGCCAGTTTAGTAATAAATTGTTTACAGTACTTTGAGTAGGAGAAGAGGTCACTTGAATTTTGGAAATAACTCCAGTCGAAAATATAAAAGATATCTGCGTGGAATATTTCTTAAAGAAAACTTGTAGAGACATTAGGCTATTTAGTAGCAGGAGACATGAAAAATATGCATCGCCTTCGCCGGGAATCGAACCACGGATCTCTGAAATTCCGGCTCAGTGTGCTGACCATTACACCACGAAGGCACGCTAAGAATGTGGGAGATATACCTTATATACTCCCCTTTTTAAAGGGCGACTAGGGTTTTAGGGGACCTAGTCGCCAAATCCTGGGTGTGGAGAGTCATCATCCACAACCCTTTTAGTTCGGGCGCCAGTGTAGAGACATTAGGTTATTACGAAGCAAGAGAGGTGAAAAATATGCAAGGCCTTCGCCGGGAATCGAACCACGGACCTCTGAAATACCGGCTCAGTGTGCTGACCATTACACCACGAAGGCACGCTAAGAATGTGGGAGATATACCTTATAAACTGAGCATCTTTTTGTTTTAAAAATGGTTGAATTATACGTGATTCTCATCTCCCAGTTAATGTTTCTATGCCTTTAGTTAATCTGCATACAATAGCTGTAGAATTATCAACAATTTAAAAATTGTTTCAATGCTGCTAAGCCTAATTTTTTTACCGTAGCAGCCATATTTGTTTACATTTGAAACTTAGCAAAATAGTGAATTAAGTCTTTTTGCACCTTCAGTGTCATTTTGGCAAGGGAGATCGAAAGGAAACTAAGTTTTGTGTACCTAAAAATCTGCCTTCTTGCCAGCTGGCCAAATTGCTTGTTTTTGCGTAGAAACTATAATTTTAATCATAAAAATTTCTTTTTAATTGTTTCAACTGAATTGGGTGTTTTATGTGTTTCTATACCTTTCAATGTTTAATGAAGATATTTTGAGTTTTTATGTATTTTTGCTTTGAAGTGAGAACTGAATTAATTGAATGAGAAATATATCTATAATGAAGTTCGAGGAAATAAGTTTAAATGAAATGCAGGAAAAAACGTGTATAATTTAATATTCCGTACAAGGAAGTCATGTGGTGTACACATCAGATTTTTATTTTCATTATATTATTTCTTTAAAAATACTATATGGTGATAAAATATGGTGGTAGCCTTTTATTTGTGTTCCCATATATTTTTCATATTATCTGTATCAGGCCTCGGCAAACTAGGACTAGCGGGTTACCGAGACCCCCATTTCATAATTTTAAGTTACGAAAATAAAGTGTAATATATAAAAATAAATTATAAATATGAAACGAGCACTTGAAGAACACACAAAAAATAAAACTCAGATAAATAATAAGAATCCTATTTCTGTTTGATTACGAAGTTGCAGTAACGAACAAGCATTTAAAAAATTGTAAAGTAATTTCACCGAGAAATTAATAAATGGGGCAACGCCGACTGTCCGCATTCGGTTCTCTTATAATGAGAGAAAATACTTTCACACATGAAATTTATTTCAAGTCGGAACAGGGACTGCTTAACCACCGAAAATTCAGCTGCCTGTCTTTATCATACCTAAACCAGAATTTATCATAGACGTTATAAGAAATAGATCAACCCAAATGGGTTTTCTCCTTTGTCTGACGCATTCCTGGCTGTCCTCTTGACCACATCCGGAGGAGCAGGGACGACTAGCAGAAACTTAACAATGGTTGGCTATTGCAGAGCCTATAATTGTCAAGAAAAAGCTAGTTGTAGCACCTCATTTCACAAATTAGAATGTTTACATATTTTTATTTTTGAAACTGAGATTGATTTTTAAAAATTTAGCATATTTATCAAGCATAATTAACGTTCCCAATAATTATAAAGCTGTTGCATACTTTCAGGCCTGTATATTTTTTTTAGCTTTTCCTACGCTTAAAGAAATTTATAACTACTACTTTTAGAAAATAATGTATTAAACCTGAACTAATAGAAAACTTCAAACAAACCATTTTCTCTTACAATATTTTTGTTTTCTATTGGTGCAAATTAGTAAAAAATACTAAAATGCGTAAAAATGAATTTTTGAAAGTTTTTATTTATAATTCCAAATTGAGCTACTTTTTTAAAATTATAGGTAAATATTTTAGCATAATTTCCATAAATGAGTTTTATTTCAATTAAATTTAATAATACATAATAGTGATAAACACGTTTAACACTTTAACAATTTTTATACATTCTAATGTTAAAATTATATTTAACTGTAATACTTAATTGTGCTAGTACTTTATAGGGATTATTTTTTAAAATTTATTTTTAGTTCGGCATAACATATTTTTATTTACTGTGAATTTAATTTATTAGTTCAAAGGGCCGGTAGTCCAGCAAGGCTATTAGTTTCGAAACGGCATTTTGCGCTCTTTCACTATAAATGTCCGTTTCTGGCCACCAAATATTATGGCCCTGTATTATATTTAACGAATAAATAACGAAGAATCTACATGAATACATGTATATTTCTCGCACTGTGAAAAAACGACGGTATCTAGAGCCATCAAATTTCGAATAATGTAATCCTCCAGCCGAACATGGGCACTTGGACCGCCGCATTTCGAATTTGTTTTAATCCATTTCATATTTTGTAAAACTTTCACAAACTTTTGATAAAAATTTCAAAGCGAGCAATGGCAACACTGTACGGAAAATAACATTTTTATCTTTAGCGCGAAATTCTATAGATATGCTGTTTCAAATATTCTGTGATATGGCTGTTGAATTGAATTTTATATGGTTTATGTGCGAAGAACAGAATATTCAGGAAATAAAGGTAACACACAAAACGTTAAAAAAGTCGCTTTGGGCGTAATATAAAATCTGGGTGCTTCCGAATTTTATTTTATCTTATCTTTTTATTTTTGTTTTTCATTAGCCTCAGAAAAGTTTATGCTCCGAACTTTATGAATTATAAAAATAAGTAATCATCTTATAATCATACTGTAATGTTAACAATTGATGATCATGTAATCAAATAAATGATCGTCTTTTAATGTTATAACAATTATAAAACCGACTGCCTGAAAATTCTCATAAAATTAAAAATAAATATGAGATCTTGTTTAATTTTGCCTTATTTATTTCAAAGCATCATGTACTATTAATCTTGTACGCAAAAGTAAATACATAAATTTTGTGTTTAGACTTTTTACCGTTTTACCAAAGTAAAAGCTGTTTATACGAGAATTATGCGTGAAAAAATGCGCAAAATGCAGTAAAAAGTGCTTTAATGAGATATATTAAATCTTATTTGTAAAAAGAGTAACTTTCATATTATCATCACTTATACAACATAACGCATTTAATAATTAAAAACAGTTATGTGATACAAACGGCATAGGTTTCAGTGTTAAAGTAAACCAGATCGTCCCTACTCCTTCTTGCGGACATGTGGTGGACGCACGCTCCGCCCACTATCTCATATAAGGTCCATGGAATTGATTCACGGACCTTATAAGAGATAGACTAACCAATATCTGGTGGCCACAATTTACAAAGTGAAACGGTCATTTATAGTGAAACAGCGCAAAATGCCGTTTCGAAACTAAATAGCCTTTCTGGGCTGCCGTCCCTTTGGGCTAATAAATTAAATTCACATTAAATAAAAAAATTTTATGCCAAACTAGAAATAAATTTTAAAAATAATCGCTGTAAAATTCTAACACAATTAATTATTGCAGTTAAATACAATTTTAACATTAGAATAAATGTATAAAAATTATTAACGTGTTCAAAGTGTTTATCAATATAATGTATTATGAAATTTAATTGAAATAAAACTTTTTTATGGAAATTATGCTATAATATTTACCTGTAATTTTAAAAAAGCAGCACAATTTAGAATTTTAAACAAAAAACTTAAGGTATTTTAGTATTTTTTACTTATTTACACCAATAAAAAGCATAAAAATTCTAAAAGAAAATTGTTTGATTGAAGTTTTCTTTTAGTTCAGATTTGAAATATTATTTTCCAAAAGAAGTAAAGAAGTAGTTACAAATTTCCTTAAGCGTAGGAAAATCTAAAAAAGTGTACAGAAGCGTAGGAAAATCTAAAAAAGTGTACTGGCCTGAAAGATGCAACTTTATAATTATTTGGAAGTTTTAATTATGTTTGATAAATATGCTAAATTTTAAAAAATCAATCTCAGTTTCAAAAATAAAAATATGTAAAATTCTAATTTGTGAAATGAGGCGCTACAACCAGCTTTTTCTTGACAATTATAGGCTCTGCACTAGCCAACCATTGTTAAGTTTCTGCTAGTTGTCCCTACTCCTCCAGATGTGGTCAAGGGGGCAGCCGGGAATGCGTTAGACGAGGGAGAAAACCCATTTGGGTTGGTCTGTTTCTTATAAGGTTTCTTATGAACTGATTAAACTGACGTCACAAGTTCAATACACGAGTCACAAGTTGCCATTGATATCGAAGAGAAAAATAAAATCCATTCAGATACGTTCAATTTTATAATTGTAATAATATTTATAATTTTAATTGTAATGTTTAAAGTTTAAAGCGTATTGCAAATATTTTCTCAATAAAATTTATTTCTTTATTCACCTAGAAAGACTGTTCAAGGGTAAAATTATCAGCAATCCGAAACGTCTTCTGAAATGCGTACATGTTTGTTGATTTTGACCGTCAGCCAAAATAGGCTGCCGAGGCTTGCTCTATATTACTTCTTCGAAAATAATACATGACGATTAACATTTGGTGGCAGCATTTGAAAAGTGATACGAATTTTAAAAAATGCCAAGTTTGAGACTACAGACATTTTTTTCACATTACAACGAAGGTTAGGCCAAGCTAATTATTTATCTAGTGTCGCCATCTGTTAGAGAGACACAGAAACAGTTTCGTTGCGAATTTCTAGTGCAGCCAGCTACTGCAGAGATAGGAATTCTTTTGGGAGGACTAAAGTATTACGAAATATTTATTTTTCCAACCCTTTAGTAATTTGTTTTTTAACAGTTTGCTTTAAATGCGCGATTTTATGTATCTTATTCTTTGAGTTCCAAATCCCTGAATGAAAACAATTTTCTCCAGTTAAATTGTAAGCTGAAATTTTTATTTCTTTAACAGTAATTAATGCTTTTAATTAGATTATCAGGAAAAGCTGCCCAGACGGTATAGTGGTTAGGGGAGCTTAACTGCCATACGAAAGAGCCCGGGTTCGAAGGTGCCTCCGCAATAAAATGGCCACCACTTCTGGCCAATGCCGTTACAGGCAAGTGCCCGCCGTTGGAAAACAACAACATCAATTTTCAGGGAAATTATTTCATTCAGTTATCCTTCACACCTATTTTCCTTGCTTTAGTACGGATAATCGTGAGCACAGCGTAATTGAAATGCGTTCTCAGGTCGCATAAAATTGCTTCAGGAGCGGAAAGTTTGAGATTATTTTGTTGTTGACCGAAAGCCAAATCATTGAGCCAAAAAATAACGAATCCATTGAGACAAAGAGTTGTATGATGGAGCTCTCAGAAAGCACCCTTTTCGAGGCTGATATTTACTTATAATTAATTGTAAGTGTGCATTTTAGATAGAAATGTGTCATTGGAGGAAAAGGGTTCAAGCATGATAAATTTGCTCGAGGAAATTCTAAGCAAGTTTATTGTCATATCGAGAAACTGAAAAACAACGAAAAAATACATTTAGTAATTGCTTGCAATAATAATTGCAACTCCCTTTTAATATTTTTTGTTTTTAAATAACCACTTCACTCTCCGACAAAACTTCTTTTGTATTACCTAGTGTCCAACAAAGATGGGCCTCTAAAGACAGGCCTTCAGACCAGCAGTGTTTTCCATTGCAATGCCAGCTGAAAAGCGAGTAAAAATACATTCCTATTTTAAGGCTTTTCAAGTAAATTTTGTTTTGCATCATCCTGATACAACTCTGCTGTGCAGAAAACGCGACCATTTAGGCCGTGAACCTCCTCTTTTCATTTTTGCCGCATTTTGGGAGTTGGAAAACACGAAGCAACGAGTCTCTTTCCCGGTTAACAATCCAGGCTACATTTAACCCCGACGAATATGTCTCGTTGCTGAAGCGTGAAAGTTTTCAAATCGATGAGTCCGTGTGGGAGGAAACGGTGAAGTAGTTAAAGTTACAGTTAATTTCAATTGGAAGATGTGACAATGCTAATCATTTTCTGCGTGATTTATCAATTAATTTTTACAGTATTTTGAGATCTCATCCACTTTTATCCCTTAACTTTTATCCCTATAGCAAACCACCGGACTTACTGTACAAAACATTCGGTCCTTTAAAGTTCGTTATAACGTGGTTCGACTGAATTAAACAGTAAAAGTCAGTGAAGAGCAACTCCTTTGCCGGGAATCGAATCACGGACCTCTCGGTTACGCGTCGAGCGTGCTGACCATTAGACCACCACGAAGGCACGCGAAGAAGGCGGGAGAAATACCTTATAAGCTTTCTAGCGTCAGGTTCCGAAAATTAAAAAAAAAATATTTGGGTCATTTTCCCCTTCCTTAGTGAGTTCAGAGAACGAGCTTCTCTCTGAATTTTAAAGTGGATTCGTAGTGATCGTTTTCGTCTTAATAACAAAAACGAACCCTCACAAATCAACTCCGAAGGTCACGCCGAACCTCCCTTTTCTAACTGCAAATAATTTGCATCATTCTCCCCTCTCGATTTTCCGAAAACAAAATTAAGGGTAAAAAAAAGGCGCTAAAAAGAAGGGCGTCAGTTACCTCGTGCTTCCGTTCAGTTGTTGTCTTAATGTATGTATTGTCGTCTTGGCTGACTTCTTCAGTTTTGGATGATGTCGATAGATCGATTGGGCTTCGAGGGGGTTTCGGAGGTCCTTGAGAAGTCTGAAGCAATTCGGAAAATGGTGGAAATGGTTCAGTACATGTCGTTTCCTTTTCCGCTGTTTCCCCTTTATCTTCCATTAACTTGGTACTGGTGAAATTTTCGAGGATTTTATCTGTCGCTGCGAAATCGATATCCGGAAGTAGAACTGCAGACTTTATCCGCATCCCTTCCGTTTCCTTGGTAATCTAAGAAAAACAAAATGTAATGAATTTCAACATTTATGAAAACATTCACATACAAATGCGACAAAAGTTTAATATGAGGTGAAGTGAAAATGGAACTTATTTTCTGTAGCGGTCTTGGCGAAAATCTTAATTCCGCGTGCTTCTCCATTGGTGAGAAACGAGAAACAAACGGCTACTGTGTAAGGTTTTAGTTAAACTAACAAAGCTTATTTTAATTTGCCTTTTTCTAGCTGTTCTTATTTCAACTTCCCGATAGAATAAACGCGTGTTCAGCGCGTTTATGCTAATTTGAAGTGGAGCCAAGTTCTACTTAAACGAGAGGTAGGAACCTCTCAGTGTGAGAGAGCTTTTAGTCTCAGACCACTGTTACTCTGTTCGACGTTCGCCTGACCAGCTAGTATTTAAATTCTAAGCCGTAGCGCTGTTACGCTATTACTTATTGAAATAATTCTAAGTGCGTTAGTATTAGTTAAATCTTGCTACGCACCCATTTAGTTTAGAGGCCAACCTCGAGTTCATAGCTTTGTGAGCAACGACTACTTAATTTCTAATTAGCTTTAGTTTAAATTATCTGATTGTTCAGTTTAGACCCAAGTGTGGTCATTATTTTCTGTATCCCTCCCGAGCTGGGAAGTGGCTGTAAATAATTGTGATTTAATAAAAGAGAATTTTAAATCATTCTTACGTATAGTTATTCTACCACTTAATCACAGTATTCTACCACAGTACATAGCTGCCTTCAGCTCCCTGTTCAAGATCAGGATTTAGTTACTTTCACGAAGACGTTTGCCAAGAATATGCATCGAACACTCAGTCCTGACATACTATATATATAGAATAGTTTTGATCTTTGCATGTACGAAAAATTGCCGATCTGCGCTTGCCTAAGAATTAAGCAGTTACCGATTCGCTTTACTAGTGAATTTACTCCGATTCCAATGTTGTAGCTCTTTTGCAGTTCATGTAGATCTCTTGCTGGAAGCGTACCAGAAGCAGAGATCTACTGATCTTCACGAACTCATTCACTTTATCGAGCGAATGTATGCCTGAGTGGCGAAAAAAGAACGGAGCTCTTGTTGGAAGCGTGTTAAGAAAGTTTGATTCCGATTTTAGGGAAGAAAAGAATGTTTATCCTTTATTTTAAAAGTGAGTTTCATTTTTATCATTTCCTATGTTTTTGAAAACTTTTTGTTCTGTAATTTGATTGTTAGTTCTGTGCTGAAAGGATCTTGAAATTACAACTGAAAGAAATCAGTTCAAGGAGTTAGCGTTTAATTGAATGGACTTTTCTGATTGCACGTCTTGTTCGATTCTTCTCGTTCTTTGCTCGAACCTTGGTAGCCGATCTTGATTCACTCGTCGTTCCGGGTCTTTTTCATGAAGGCTATTGTTAGTGAGCGTTGAGTCAGAAAACTAGAACTGTCTGAATTCAGTGAGAGAAACGCTCTGATCCGATTTCATAAAAGAGTGGTTTTGTCCATCTCTATCAAGAAGCAATTAACCATTTAACTTGTTTTAGGTAATATGCTTACTATTTTCAGTCTTCCATCAAACGAAAACTGAAGTTGTAGTTGATGTTTTTGGCATTGTTAGCAGAAATTACTCAACTGTAGCCACCAGAAAGAATACGTAAAAAATTCTTCATTTTCTGGTATATATTGTCACGAATTTTGCATATATATAAATAATTTTAGTGAAATCTATGTAAACTGAAGTAGCTCTTGTGTAATGTAACATGAAAGGCCTCAGGATGTGAAACATCACCAGAAAAATAAGGTTACAGGGGAAAGTCCATTCAACATTGAGGTAAGTGGCTATCTCGCCAAATGGCCAAATGGCTCCAAGCTGGCTCTGGTTACGGCAATTTATTTTTCTCGCCAAATTTGGTAAGAAGTTGCCATAAGTCGCCAAATTTGGTGAACATTTGGTGACATTTTCATACGATGGTATGTGTAACTGTAACTGGTCCGATCCATATGTAACTGCAACTGTGTATGCCATCCAGCAATTTCGAGAAATCGAGAGTACTGGAAATTTCTTGGCGATAGGGAGGGAAAACTACATAAAACTGGCTAGAGCATCAGTTTTCAATTTACTTCAGAGTGCAGAATGTAAGTAAGAGTACTGAGAGATTACTATGCGAGTTTAAGCATTCGATGCATTTTGTATTGCCTTTTGTTCAACGGTCTTCCTATTCCGAAGTGGTAACTACTGTTTATGTTCTATCGTGATTATGATCTGTCTACTGACTATTCCAAAACTGTTAAATGTTTCTTTTGGGAAAAAAATGCCATCAAGCTATTGTCGGTTCTGCGTGCATTCGATCGATTATGAACCCATACGCATGTGACATTATGTTTTTTTTTTTTGAGTCCAAAGGGGCTATGTCCCTGAAGGACTATTGTTTTCGTTTTGCGATTTTGCGTCCGAAACATTAAAAGTCTGAATCACTTTTGAAACTGTTGCCACCAAATATTGCAGTCTTGTATTATTATTTAAAGAAATTGAATAATGAAGAATCTGCATAAATGTATGTATATTTTTCCAAATATGATAAAACGGCGATACCTAGAGCCATACAGTTTGGAATAACGTACGTTTCCACCCGAATAGGCGCATCTGGGAGCCCGAATTTGGAATTTATTTTATTATCTATTTCATATTTTGTAAAACATTAACGAATTTTCGATGAACAAACTCAAACGATTTAAAAGCGTGCAATGGCAACACTCTATGGAAAAAAAACTTTTTATCTAAAGCGCACGGAACTGTGTATCGGAAATTCTATAGAAACGCTCATTTTAAAATTATTTTGCGATATTGCTGCTGAACTGAATTTTATGGTTTAAGTGCGAAGAACATGATATTTAATAAATAAAGGGGGGCACACAAAACGTCAAAAAAGCCCCTTTGGACGTACTTTAAAATCTGAAACCTTTTAGATTTTTTTGGATGATTTTTTTTTTTGCTTTAATAAATTGCTAACAAAACTGTATTTAAATAAAAGAATATATAGAATTTTCCGGTGTACTTAATAGTAAACGAAATTTCATGTAAATTTCGATCAAAAAAATTTCAATCAAATTAAAAATTTCGATCAAAAAAGCATCAAAGAATGATTGGATGGTGATTCGACTGAGCCGGGTTTTCGATGCTCGAGTAGTGCGGTCGTTTCAAATGTCAAGAGAAGAGAGAGATATTGAAAAATAAAAGCGAAGAAGATACTGACAATAACATTAGTCCCGAGACAGCAGTGACTTGTGTCGAAACTCTCTTAGACTTCGTCGACTAAAGAGGATTCGAATACAATGATAAAATAGGGTACTTAACATATTATCACAACCATCTTAGTAGAAGTAGCCAAATTTCAAAACTGTGCCAAATCTAGCAATGCTCATAACCAGTCTTAATGCAGCCAGGCTCACAGCAGTTCTTCAGTCAAGCACCACTGCCGTTTTCGTATGCATTCTTTTCGTTGTATTCCACGTTTCAACAATTTTTATAGACAAACTGTAATATTTCTTGCCTTAAACTCAATTTTAAAGTACGAGCGTGTGGAAGTTGTCAGTAATAGAACAAACCACTGTAAAACTTCTGCAGAAGTAAAGTAGTTTGCCAAAAAATCACTAAAGGGAATAATGATTCGTAGGTACTGGTGGGCAATGCCGAGGTTATGCGTGATGCTGGAATTGCATAATTTTTTGATGTTTTAGGAGATGTAAACAGATCGATGTGCACACGGAGAGAAGTACAGCGCAAATAAATTACCGAAGTGTTCCGTCAAAAAGTTAACTGTTATATTTTCACACGTATTATATAGTAAACCCAAAAGTAACCTTTTAGTTTTGTACATCGAAAAATCTGCCTTCTTGCCCGCTGGCCGAATTGCTTGTTTTTGCGTGGAAACTGTAATTTTAATTGTAAAAATTATTCTTTAAATTATTTTAATTGTATTTATGTTTTATATTTTTCTATATTTTCCAATTTTTAATAAAGACATTTTGAGGTTTTATGTGTTTTTGCGTTGTCGCGAAGTGAGAACTGAATGAATTGAATGAGAAATATATCTCTAAGGAAATTCGAGGAAATAAGTTTAAATGAAATGCAGCAAAAAGTGCGTATAATTTAATATTCCGTACAAAGAAGTCAAGTGTTGTATACATCAGAGTTTTTGTTTTAAACTTGCGGAACTTCCGAGAAAAAATACAAAATTTCCAATGGAAGTTTGTAAGGTTTTAGTTAAACTAACAAAGTTTTATTTTAATTTAAATCTTTCTATCTCTTCTCTGTTTCAACTTCCCGTCAGAAGAAGCGCGCGTTTTCAGCTTATGCTAATTTGAAGTAGAGCCAAGTACTATTTAAACCAGAGGTAGAAACCTCTTAGTGTGAGAGAGCTTTTAGTCTCAGATCACGGTCATTCTGTTCGACGTTCGCCTGACCAGCTAGCAGATAAGTTATAAGCCATAGTGCTTACTACGTGATTGCTTATTGAAATAAATTGAAGTGCGCTAGTATTAGTATTTCTTGCTACGCACCATTTAGTTAGAGGCCAACTCCGCGAATTAGCTCTGTGAGCAAAGTTTAATTAAAATTCTATTTAGTTTTAGTATAAATTTATCTGATTGTTAAGTTAGGCCCAAGTGTGGTCTTTTACTTTCTGTATCCCTCCCGAGTTGGGAAGTAAATTGTAAATAATATTGATTTAATAAAAGAGGATTTTAAATCCCTTCCAAATGCAGTTATTCTTCAGCACAGTATCTACACCAGAACTTAGCTGATTTCAGCTCCCTGTTCCAGATCAAGACTTAAGGACTTTAAGGAGTTACTTTAAGATGTTTGACAAATCTACCCACAGAACACTCAGCCCTGACAAGTTATCCATACAGTTCGTTGTATCCGATTTTCATACCTCTACAAGTTCGCTATAGCAGTGTAAAATAAGTATACAGGAAACTGTTGAGGACCAAAAGGTTGGTTCCTTATAAAAAGAGTTCATTATAGCGAGATCCAACCGTATCATGAACAAATGCATGCATAAAAACTTATTATCAAAAACTTATTTATTGTACTTAAATTTCTTACTTAATAATCAATAATAGATAGATCAATAATAGATAATGGATAGATTAATAATAGATCGATTAATAGCTAGGTTAATCAATAATAGATATATTAAATTTGAAATAAAAAATAACTAGCTTAATTTGACAAATGGCAACACACTGCGGGAGATAAAAGTATTTTGTTTTCGGTAGTGGCAACACATTGCTTTTAAATATTCCGAATTTGCTGATTAAATTTGAAAGAATGACTTCGAGAAGTGACAAAACGTTGTTTTTAAATCGCTGAATTTGTTAATAAAAAATTCCTTAAATTCATCGATATTACAAAATAAATTGAAAACATTTCGGAATTCGGGCTTCAAGATGTACATATTCAGGAGGAAAACTATCTCTGTTCCAAATTGGGTGTCTTTAAATGCCGCGGATTTTTCAGAATGCGAGGAGCATACAAACATTACATGCAGACTCTTCTTCATTCAGTAATAGAGACGTTATGGATTACTAGCTGAAATACCCGGGATTGCCTGAGCTTTACACAGAGCAAAGAGGCTTCAGTTAAGGCGGTAAAGGTAGCTTGTTTGAAATCTGATGTGGACGCCAGGATTTCTGTCCTGTCTAAGTTTAGAATGAGGTATGTCACATTTTATCAATCTCGAAAAAAACTGTAGAACAGTGTGGAACTAACGCGGCACCTTTCAACTGTTTTAGTAAGAACCGGTACTTGTTATGCCGTGGATATTATTAACGTTTTTCGAAAATGAGCTTTCGGAAAATCACTTTCCACTTTGGCTGATTTCCCGTGGATATTATTAACGTTTTTCGAAAATGAGCTTTCGGAAAATCACTTTCCACTTTGGCTGATTTCCCGTGGATATTATTAACGTTTTTCGAAAATGAGCTTTCGGAAAATCACTTTCCACTTTGGCTGATTTCTTGTTTTCGAAATATTCGCAAAAAATAATACACACTCTTAAATTCTGGTTTAAAGATTTTACTGCGTTTTGGAAAGTTCTACGCTGTTCTAAAAAAATTAAGGAGCCATTTTAGTAAGAACTGACGGCGGGAACGCAAAAACGGTGACATAAACCTGAGAAAAACAAGATTAAAAATCTGTAGAAATGTTAATAATTATCTTTTGCGAAAGAACAATTATAAATTTCTTTCTTAGCATGCATAACTTCCACGGATAGCGGGAACGCATCAACGGCGACGTGAACCTCAGACGTGTGACGTGAGTGCAACGTTCTGATACAAACACCCTTAATGTGGACCCCCTTCAGTTGTCAGGACTGCTTGTTCGGTGCATATTCTTGGAAAACATCTTCGTGACAGCTTAAAGTCCTGATCTGGAACAGGGAGCTGAATGCAGCTATGTTCTGTGGTAGAATACTGTGATTAAGTGGTAGAAGAACTGCACTTGAAAGGGATTTAAAATCCTCTTTTATTAAATCACAATTATTTACAACCACTTCCCAACTCGGGAGAGATACAGAAAATAGAGACCGCGATTGGGTCTAAAATGAACAATCAAATAATATTTAAACTAAAGCTAAATATAAATTAAATCGTCGTTGCTCGCAGAGCTATAACGCGAGGTTGGCCTCTAACTAAATGGTGCGTAGCACGATTTAACTAATACCGACGCACTTGGAATTACTTCAATAAGTAATCACGTAAAAGCGCTACGGCTTAGAATTTAAATGCTAGCTAGTCAGGCGAACGTCGAATAGAGTAACAGTGGTCTGAGACTAAAAGCTCTCTCACACTGAGAGGTTCCTACCTACGGTTTAAATAGAACTTGGCTCCACTTCAAATTAGCATAAAGCTGAAACGCACGCTTCTTCTAACGGGAAGTTGAAATGAGAACAGATAGAAAAGTATAAATTAAAATAAAACTTTGTTAGTTTAACTAAAACCTTACACAGTGTGTGGTTTTTGGAAATCTTATGTAGATAGTGACTTTCCCCTAGCTTTGAAGATCAAATGTGCCAAATTTTATCAAGATCGGAATAAAACTGTAGATTTATAAGAATTACACACATACACACAGAACGGACAGTCTTCTTTATATGTATACTGATGATGTCGGTGAATTCATTTGGCGTAATTTCACGGGTTCATGTAGTAATTAATAATAACTGAAATGAAGCCGTGTTTATAGTATTTAAATCGCTTCGTTTGTCAATTAATAACAGAATAAATTTGAAATATATTAAGCTTTGCTGAATCACCACACACTACCGCGTAAAATATAAAAATATTTTAATTCGAGCAGTGGTAAGACATTTATTCTAAATCGCTCGATTTGTTCATTCAATTCGAAATATAAATACACTGCGTGAGGCAATACATTTCTTTCACAACGCGGAATTATCTGATTCAATTTGAAACATAAATATCTTACTGTTTGCCGAATGGCAGCATAAAGCTTTCCTGATGAGCAGTGACACACTGTTTTTACGCTTTAATTATAAACAGAAAGTTTTATCTGGGAATTTTCTTGTTCTGCATCGGCCTTGGAAACATTAACCATTTTGCAAGGGAAAAGAAAGAGGTCGTTTTATAGCAAAATTTCGAGTAATGAAAGAAAAGCGTCCGATTGCTGTTGACTTTTGTAGCTGTGTTTACATATCAACAT
The DNA here is from genome assembly GCA_000611955.2 of Stegodyphus mimosarum. NCBI lineage: Eukaryota > Metazoa > Arthropoda > Arachnida > Araneae > Eresidae > Stegodyphus > Stegodyphus mimosarum. Next base: position 248,007 of record KK120532.1, on the reverse strand, counting down.
TCAAGCTCTGTAACGGGTTTGGACTTGTTCCACTCTCTTAAAATAAACTGAGTTTCTTTAACCACATTATCTTTTTTTTTTTCTTTCTTTTTTTCTTTTTTTACATTCATCTCTTAACATTACCGCTCTTACCTTCTTTTAGAATCGCAAAATCTTCCAGCATTAAGGCAAGATATTCCTTTTTCAACTTCTTTACATACTAGAAATTCTGAATTGGAGCTAATTTTGCGTTCATTTTTAATGTCTTCCAAGCATTAAACATTCTTAATGACAACTGTTTAGAACGATGAGGTGCACTAGTGTTTACGACAAATAATGTTGCTTTTGCAGTATTTGTTGGACTCAGGCTATACAGTGATTTCCGTGTTCAGCACGCTTAGTGACATCAGAATTTTTTAATTTTCTCCGCTCAGTCAAAAATCTGCATGTGTGTATGTCCTCGCACTATAGAAAAACGACGACACTTAGATATTCTGCCATATTCTTAACCATTTCACCGTTTTATGAAACTCAGATATTTGCTTCCTTTTTTCCCCTCCAAACGTAAACTTTGAAACATCTGAAACTAAGGTACAATAACGCACCGAACAAATTATTAATTTAGAAGTCAAATAACAAAAATCAACGTTATATTTTCAAATTTTCACAGGACTAGTTTCGATGGTTTTTTACCGAACCACCATCCTCAGCTGAAAAAGCGCAAAATTGACCGAAATTCCGAGTTCCATACTCAAGGACTCCATTCCGGATATGATTTCCTGGAGTATTTACAGGATTCCTTGCCAGCGTGGTTTAATCGACATTGGCCAAACTAAGAGAGCCTAAAAATTTCGCGTTAAGGAACATGAGGCATATGTTAGAAAAAAGGAAACACAGAAGTCTTCTGTTGCCCAACATTGTTGGTCCGAAAATCACACTTTCAATTTTTCTGCTGCCAAAATGATTCAAAAAACATCTTTCATTGGTGAACTGGACTTTCAAGAGGCATTTCACATTCAAAAAAGTCTTTCTGTTCTAATTAACGACCCTCATTCCAATCCGTCTTTGCCTTCAGCCTTTAGAGAAATTATGTTTTAGTTCTGGTTTCATCAACAGATGGCGCTAGTAGCTTGTCTCCTGTCCAGGCTTTCTTATCTTATCTTATCTAATCATTATATCTTATCTCGTTCATTTGCGCTTTTGCAGCTGAGGACGGTGGTTCGGTAAAAACCATCGAAACTAGTCCTGTGAAAATTTGAAAATATAACGCTGATTTTTGTTGTTTGACTTCTAAAGTAAAATCTGAAACTAGCTTTAGAAATATTTCTTCCCTTCCCCTTTCACCAGCTGTTAAGACTCTATTTAGAAAACCGCCTACTCGTCACCTATCAAGGAGAAATTTTTTTTTTGTGTTCCCTAGTCTCTTACCTGAAAATTAATAAAGACGATCCCCTAATCCACGCTTCTGAATGAGAGGTAGTTCCATTGCGATATCAGCCGAACGGGCGTGAAAGTGCATTCCTATTTCCAGTCTTCGTAAGTGAAATTTTGTGTGATCTTAATACAAGCCTCGTGATCTTGATACAAGGATAAATCGTGACCAATTAAACCATTAGTAACCTCTTTGTTTTCGCTGCATTCTTGGAGGGGGGCGGCTGGACGACACGAAGTGACGAGTGTCTCTCGGGGGTAACGATTCAGGCCATATTTACGCCGAAAAGTCGTCACTAATGGCTAGCTACAGTTTTCAAATAAATGAGTCTCTCTACGGAGAAACAGTGAAATGGTTAATACACATAACACCTGTAACATTATGTGAATAAATTAAACCTATTAATTGAGAAAATATAATAACTTATTTGAGTGAAAATACTTTCGGCATATATCAGTTGTAACAAAATTATAAATAATGAATGCTACAACACTATAGCAAATCACAAAAGAATATCATTGATTGGCATTTAAGAGGGGAAAAAGTCAGATTCGAATTATTCTAATTTACACTCTATAACAAAAAAAATCTACGCACCAAGAAGGAATAATCATCCGATCGCTTAGAAGTTTTGCATGCATAAATGTTTTGACGAAATATGCAAATGATTAAGCTTTGGTTTCCAATGAATGAATAATGCGATCTGCAGCGCATCGAAACTGCGCACCCGGCACATGTATATAAGAAGCTGTTCTTGAAGGTGTTGCTAAAAATTTCTGTTGCATTGCGATTGCATACCTTTCAACGACTGAAAAAATGCCTCGCCGTAGGATTCGAACTCATTACGAGCAACCGTCGGAGTTTGAAAGAGGTCGTATCATTGGATTGAAAGAGCCATATTGGGCAAATCGGAGAATCGCTCGTCGCATGAGTCGAAGCGATGCGGCGATTAGAAGATTGGGTGGACAATGGCACATTTCAGCGTCGTGATGGTAGCGGTCGACTTACGGCCACAACAGATCGGGAGGACAAAGTATTGTCAGATCAGCTGTCACAGCGCCTGATTCATGGCTATCAGCCACCGGACGTGCGACCCGCACACGAGTGTCCATCATGACTATTCACAGACGGCTGATGGAGCGAAATCTGCGCTCATACCGACCGTTACGCCACCTGCCACTCACATCTGAACATTTTCGAACCAGATTACAGTGGTGCTTGGCTTGATCGAATCGGAATGATGCTCACTAGGGACGTATAGTCTTTAGCGACGAATACCGCTTGCCACTGTGTCGAGACGATCATCGAAGACGTGTCTGGAGATGCCCAGAGCAGCATGCCGATCCTGCTTTCAGTGCTGCCCGCCACACAGGCCCTCAACCAGGCGTTATGGTATGGGGTTCCATTTCTCTTGATAGCCGGACCCCTTTGGTCGTCATTAGAGGTACACTTACATTACAGCGGTACGTCGACGGCATTCTGAGACCTGTTTTGCTACCTTTCCTTTTGCAGTACCCTGGCCTTATTTTTCAACAAGATAATGCCAGACCACATACGGAACGTGTTGCTTTGAGCTGTCTTACAGCTTTTCAAACACTTCCTTGGACAGCCAGATCTCTCTCTCATCGAGCATGTCTGGGATATGATGAGAGGCGACTGCATTTGCCAGGGAATGTTGACGACCTAGCCCAACAATTGGAACAAATTTGGTAAGAAACACCTCAGGAGACCATCCGGAAGTTTTATCAGTCTATGGCACGCCGCGTGGCAGCTTGCATCCAGGCTAGAGAGGTGGATCAACACCTTACTGAGCTCCTTACTTTGTAACTATGTAACTCTGAAATAAATCATTCGATTGTTCTGAAATTTTAATAATTTTTCTGTTCTGTACATAATCTTCCTATCCACCAAATTTTGTTTCCATAGAACAGCTCCTTCTTGGTATGTCGATTGTTTTTTGTTCTAGAGTGTATTTCTAAAAGACTCTCAGAGTAAATAGAAAATGACGTCAAAATTCATAAATTTTTCAAATTTAATATGTCACTCAATTTTTGTTTTAGAATCATACTTTTTATGTTTAACGTGTGTTATCTATCATGAGCATTAAATTTTCACAAATTTAATATCTAGTTTAATTTTTGAGTACGGAGACCTCAAACCCTTCGTGTTTTATTTTTTATCACGAACATAAAATTTTCCTAAATATACATATCGGACCAAAAGAGGGTATAAAAAATTAGATTTCGTAATTTTCACGAAATTTATTTCTTTACATTTAAAAGTAATAAAATACTTGCTTTTTCATACTTTTGGAAGTTCTCTCTAGCAGTGTAAAAGCACGTATACGAGAAATTGTAATATCAACATTAAGAAATTATAAGATTACATTAAATGTAAGGAATTGCACGGCGCTTTCGTTCGCAAGGTTCTTCGCTCTGTTTAGGAACTCGCAATAAGCTGGGTCCATTATAGTGGAATTCGACTTCATGGTCGTTGCCTAAAGGCGCCAATAGATTATCGGTAGGTGTCTGTTAATACTCTATGTACCTACTTTTTATACAAAATATTATAATTATCTGATAAGAAATTAATCGTAATTATCTGATATCTGCTCCGTTAAAACCGTAGCTTGATCATTTCAGCGACTTAAAAATCTTTAATTCGGGAGCTACTACGTACGGACTACACTACTACGTACGGCCTTAAATGATGACATTTGTTCAGATTTCGAGAATACTAACCGAATGAAAACACTGAACGATGAGAAAAAATGTCCTTCAAATCAAAAATGGAATTCAACTAATTTAATCTAAGCAAAACTAGAAACATAAATGAGTAGGTACTTCAAGGCATTTTAATTTGGACAATGTAAAAGTTTGTTTATAAAGCTTTCATAATGTCTTTCATGCAAAAATTAATTTGTGAACAATATAAAGTTTTTGGATATTATATTTGACCTCTAATATTAATATTCGGAACGCTTTCCTCACTCTAAATGCCAATGTAAAATTAATAATTACGCAAAAAAAGCAATCGTAGAGGTTTTTATCGTAGAGGCTTTCAGTGAATTTCCTTCTGAGGCGGGAGAAAAAATTTCTGCACATGCAAAGTACTTTATTGCTTCTGAAGAAGAGAGACCTATGTCTGATCGCCCTAAAATCTATAAGGTAATTCAAAATCCACGCCAAATTAAGACTGCTGTTTTACCTCATTTTAAATAATTGACTAAAATTGAAATCAAGCTGTTTGGGGATTTAATCCCTTAGTTGGCGACATTTCTCTGCCACTTAGCAATTTTTATAGCCCATTCTGACCTTATTTGGAGACATTTCTTAGTGAATAATTTTAGTGAACTGTTTTTAGAGAATCATAATGTACATTAGCCCGAATAACACCAAAAATGCATTTCGACTCTAAAAAATATTGTTTACTGAAATAAATAAAAGGTAATTAAGAAATCATGAAAGAGTTATAGAACCGAAAGGAATTTTATGGAGCTATTTAGAAGCAAATATTTACTTCAAAATGTTTTTTAAAAGGTGGCATACTAATACTGACACCGCGCTCGAAAGAGTTAATCCTTTACTTGGCGACATTCCTCGGCCTCTTTGCAATTTTTATAATTTATTTTCACCTTATTCGACGATTTTATTTAGTTAAAGTAATAAACTATGTTTTTGCATGTTTTCGTGCGCAAAAGGCTCAGACTTTGGCAATTCTATAACAATATTCAAATGATAACATTAACCGCGATCACATTAAGCGGCGTCTACCGTATTTCGTAAATAAACTTGGCAGTTACTCTCTGCATTAAGCTATTTGGCTGGCGCTCAGTTCACGTGAAATCAACACAGACAGACCTTGAGAGGGAAAGGCTCACCTTCGTGCTGGTCTCTTTGACTGAAAGTACTTCGTTTGTAAGGGATCCATTCTCTAGCTTGGTGACGGAGTGGAGAGGTTCTTTGGCTGCTTCTGAAGACGCTGGAAGCTGGGGAGCAAGATTTTCCTTGTCCGATTCTTGCCTGTTAAAAGAAAATAAATTAAGTATAAGCTGTGAAGCTGAAATATGTTACATAAAAATAAATGCTTTTTGTTTTTTTAAGCTTTCATTTAGTTCACTCAGGGTTTGTCACTTGTAAGTGGAAATTTGTCATCGATTTTAAGCCTGCCTCCTCAAATTATGTATAAACGTTGTTTCACAACGAAAATGTTATGCGGTTAACCAATTTTTTGCAAGTTTTTTTTAAATTTAAAGTTTTATCGATTTTTCGCACATATTTTCCTCTGGCGAGCACACTAAGCATACAAGAATCGCCATCGGATAGAGCGGAAAAATATAGTGAAACTTATATGAAAATTGTAACTTAATTTCTAGGATTTCGACCAATTCTGAAAAAGCGGCCCTTTTTTTAGACTATTTGACGTTTATGATTTTAATACTTCCACATATAAACATGCATGGGATATAAAGTTTTAAAAATTTCGATCATTATAAAACAAACTTTTCGCCCTCCTTTTTACACAAGAATGATAAAAAAATTAATTGAGAAATTTTCTACATAATTTTCTTTAAATTATGCTGTAATTTGAAGCAAGACGGTGCGAAAAAAAAGCGTTTCTTGTAATAAAATTTCTTTTTGTCATGTTGGTGCACTTAATGACAAGTTGGCGATATTCTGATATTCGTTTCTTGATTTTAGCTTTATTAAAATTCTCGTAACATTATTATTATACCGAGTTTCCAAAACTGAATATTCAAATCGATATCTTCATTCTTTGAATGACGTTCAGTAATTTTTCTTTATTTCATGATATTCTCATAATTTAATTCTCGTGGTTTAATAATGACTAAAAAATTTCGTCAACGATAACGTGTTATGTAGTGATTTTTGGTTAGTTTAGAATTATGGATTAATGTGTAGTTAATTGCAGTTATTTGTTAATTAATTATTAAGTGAGTAAATTATATACATTAATTTATGCTTATTCTAAATTTTTCTTCACGAATTGTATTGCTTATGTTGTTGAATCAATTATTTTTATACGAGTTAAACAGAGTTCTCGTTCTTACGTTACGCGTTCGACAGTATTAGCCTTCGGGAGAAGGAGACAATGGGAAATCGGTTGTTTCTGCGTAATATTTGAAATTTAAAAATACTTCCTTTTTATTCACATGGTTGAAATTTATACCTCTTAAAGAGAAAAAATTTACCCTTCTTATGAACCTACTTTCATGACTGTACGTCGCCCCGTTGGAGAATTATGCCCATTTAATTGCTAAAATTGTTGAATTTCGTGTCTAGAAATTTATTCTGCTATAAGCGTCGTTTTGAGCACTTTCTCGTCAAGGTCATGTACTGCGTCCGGTTGCGTGGCAGGGGAGTGATAGGTTTGTCGCATTCTTTCCCTCACCCCTCCTTGTTGGCGAAGGGGGTGGCGAGGGTGGAACTTTTTTTGGTGTGAAGAAGGAAAAACTAAGTTTTCGCAGCACTGTTTTGTGTTTGGCGAGATTTGCATACTAATTCACCAAATTTGGTGATTTTCGAAAATTCTGGATTCTGGACGATTGAAATCGTCATGCAAGGCCATGCTCAGCCCTTTTTGCCTTGGATTCGCAGCGTTAGAAGCACGTTATTTTTTTCTTCCTCTGGAAGAGCCGGAGATGGGAAATAAGATAAAGATGAACATCTAAAAAAAAAAAAAAATCACTTGAAGTTTACTCCTCCGCACTTTACCATCCCCGTGTTGGAGTCGAAAATGTTGTTTTTTTCCTCATCGAATTACTACCATCAACTCGAGTACTACCATCAACTCGCATGAATGAGAATAGACGGAAAAGGGAGGAACCCTTAGGAGCTCTTGTTTTGCTGCACGAATGCACTTTACCATCTTCATAGTGTCTGATCCAGGTGTCCAGATTTCTTGCCGGACTCCCTCGTTCAACATCTGCGAAGGACTGGTTCGGCAGAGCCTTGTTCAACACCTGTTATGAATGGGACATCCGGAAAAAAAAATCTATAAGTTGAGTTAATGCTTAATTAAATTTTCAACGCTTCAAGTGAGTTCAACCTTTTGATTGTTAATTTCACCTGAAATTTAGTACAGCTTGCGACTTAAATTCTGTGAACATGTTTCCTAAGTAATATGGTAATTTAAAATTTTTTTTAAGAGATTTGATTATTTGAAGTAAATTTTCCAGTGATGAATTATTAATGTAAGGAGTAATTATATGTGTGTTTAATTTCCAATTAAATTCTATTTAACTTTTAGTCAAGGTTTTTCTGCTGGATCTTAAATCCAGGCTGTGTATTTAAGCAACTGCTGCACTATTAATCTATTTAGGACTTTTAACCTTAACTTGGAATGTAATTAAAATTTATATATAATGAATTAAGACAGGATAGTAAATTTGTAAACTTATCTAAATTTTACCTTTTTACTTTAAGTTGTTACTATTTTTGGTTGAGAATTAACTTTAACTTTTGCTAATTAAGGAACGATTAAAAATTTAAATTCTACTTTACCTTTAATTGTGTAATTGAATGTAGGAATAAATGTAATCATTTTTCTCCAACGGGTCTACTTGAATATGTAATATTTTCTAACTGCCTAAGGGATTTGCTAAATTTATGTATGTAATTTTTACCTGAGTAAATTAAGAAATTTCTTGAACTAAGTAATCTCTATCAATATTGGTAAAGACACCATGCTCGGTGATTCATTAAATTCCTGTGTATTTTTATGCTGGCCAGCAGAGTTTGATAACTGCATATGAAAAGTTAATATTAATTTTTACGGTGTAAATTTTTGATTAATTCATCTCGGTGCATATTTGAAATTAACAATATATATATTATAATTCTAAATGCATTATTTTAAATAGTTGTCACCTGAACACACCATAGATCTAGAAATTTAAGTTGAAAGATTCAGTGTCTTCCTTTAATGCTGCAATAAATATCCTTGGTTATATATATATATTTGATTCAGAGTTTTTCTTTTGATGACTTGTGTGAATATTTTTAACACCAGTACTCCTGCTTGGTCTTAGGGGTTGTTCGGGTTAGTAAACACAACGCAACTAGAATTTGGTTTTTGATATTATTGTAGGCTAATTATTGTAACAGTTAGTATTTAACATTTGGTGACGCGATTTAGCACAGAACAAACGTGTCATTGAGACTAAAAAATCTGATGTGTACACCACGTGACTTCTTTGTACGGAATATTAAATTGTACGCAATTTTCCTGCATTTCATTTAAGCATATTGAATTAACAGTTAACGAATTTTGAATTAAATCTACTTCCTCGATAGCTCATGAACCACAATAGAATAAATGCACTCTTTAAAGTTCACTATATTTATTTAGCATAGCCACACTTCAGCGTTAGGTTCACTTAACAGCGTTACATCTCATTCATTTTATAACTCAGAGTGAGCAAAAATTATAACATCCGAAGAATTACCACAAGTTCTATTGAAATATTATAATAAATCTAAAACGATATATAAAAGAAATTAAATAAATAAAAAAGAAACAGTTTTTCCAGACGATTCAGTGCCGCTTACCTAATTCGCATGCGCTGCTAATTAATACAGTTCTCACTTCGCGGTAAGGTAAAAATGCATAAAAATTCAAAATATTTTCACTAAAAATTGAAAGATATAAAAAAAGGTAAAACACCAACTACAGTTAAAACAATTTTACAAGTAAAATTACAATTTGTACGCAAAAACCAGTTAATAACTTAAATGATAATTCCAGAATGAATCAGTCATAATTTAATTCGCAATAATAAAAGATGTTACTTTGTTGTTGCGAAGCTTAGTTTCTCTAGATTGGCAACAAACCACAATTCTACTAAGCTTCAAATGTAAACATGGCCTCTATCACAACCAAAAATTAGGCTTGGCCGCACTTAAAAAAACTTTTAAATTGTTGATAATTCCACAATTATTGCATGCGGGTTAACTAAGCGCATAAAAGTCTTAACCGAAAGATAAGAACGACATAATTCAATCATTTTTAAAGCAAAGAATGCCGAATTTACAAACTTATAAGAACAAAGAAACTGAGCTCAATGAGCCGAGTAACAGAGTGGATATATATAAGCAGATATTTATATACGTTTGGTGAGACCGATTGCAACCGAAATGCGAGGTGCACATCTACATGTTATAGCAGCCCTATATACAAAATTTCAGCGTTCTGAGACTACTCTGCTTTTGAGTTATGCGAGATACATACATATGTATGCGCAGACACCACGAAAAAATCGCTTCAGAATCCATTTTAAATGAGTTTTTATTTGTAG
>KK120532.1:222017-238257 GCA_000611955.2 Stegodyphus mimosarum | reverse complement strand
GGAAAAGAGTCCTTTATTCTGTCCTTACGTACGAATGTCACTCAAAAACATCGTTAAATTGCATTCGATAGCGGTCATAATGGATATTTTCGTTGAAATACGGTACCCGAAATTTTTCGCGATTACAATACTTCCTTTTTACTTCGTACAAGGAAGTAAAAACAGATTATAAAATAAAATTTAATACGTCAATGAATGCACTAAAATGAGAAAAAATATTTATCATATAATTTAGTAGGTGTAATAGATTAAATAATTCGTTTGGGAGAAGTCATCTGCAATTTCATATCGCGAAAAATAAAAGCGCGGTCCATCTAAATAACGAAATATAACAATTACATCGCATTGTGAAATGTATAAGCCATTATCCTTTTGAATTTTCTATGAAGCGAATTGCAGCGTCAATTGTATAAGTAATTATCTTTTTAAATTTATCATAGACGCCCCATGCTTTTATTATTCGCGATATAAAACTGTAAAGGAATTCTGTAAATTGAATTATTTAAACTATTATTTCCATTAAACTATGTAGTAAATATTTTTCTCCTTTCGTGCTTTCATTAGAATGTCAATTTTAAATAAAAAGTTATTTTATAACACACTTTTTAGTCCAAAGGGGCTTTGTCCCTGAAGGACTATTGTTTTCGTTTTGCGATTTTGCGTGGGAAACATTCAAAGTCTGTATCACTTTTCAAACTGTTGCCACCAAATTTACAGCCCTGCATTATATTTAAAGAAATTAAATAATGAAGAATCTGCATAAATGTATGCATTTTGCTCCAAATGGGATAAAACAACGGCACCTAGAGCCATCCAATTTTTAATAACGTACGTTTCCACCCGAATATGCACATCTGCAAGCCCGAATTTGTTTTATTATCTAATTCATATTTTGTAAAACTTTAACAAATTTTTGATTAACAATCTCAGGTATTTCAAAGCGAGCAATGTCAACGTTGTACAGAAAAAAACATTTTATCTTCAGAGCGCGTGACTGTGTATATTTAAAGAATTTAAATAATGAAGAATCTGCATAAATGTATTTATGTTTCTCGCATTGTGATAAAGCAACGGTACCTAGAGCCATCCCCTTTTGAATAAGGTCTACCGAATATTGGCATCTGGAAACCCAAATCTGGAATTTGTTTTATTATCAGTTTCACATTTTGTAACACTTAAAGAATTTTTGATTAACAAACTCAACGATTTCAAAGCGAGGACTGGCAGCACTGTACGGAAGAAAAAAAAATTATCTCCAGTGCGCGAGACTGTGTACTGGAAATTCTAAAGATATGCTCATTTTAAAATTATTTTACGGTAGTGTTGTTGAACTGAATTTTTTGATTTAATATTCTGTCTGTTATTGACTAATAAACTAAGCGACTTAAAATTAATAAACGCATATCTTTATCTCTTATATTAATCACTCAGCTGGACGTGCGAAATGACACTAACTGGATCACAATTTCTATTTTATAATAACTGCGTATTTTAGACGGCTGGCTTCGGCAGCGGCTTGTTATTCGAAAGGTGAAGCAGACAGCAAAAGTGATTCGATGCAGAAGTGGGGTTCGAGAATAATATGGGCTAAAAAATGTATGGCAAGACTAAAGGCAACTCTCTTTGTTTGCTTTTGTGACAATGGACCAATTAACTTCCAATTAAACTTTCTCACTTAATTCATGAATTTTACAAGCGCAAAGTTAGTTATATTAGTTTTTGCATTAAACAAACACCTTGTATACCATAACGATTGACATGTTACACCATTTAACAGTTTATTATTCTTAAAGTATAAGAAATATAAGTAAAAATGGCAGGTAAACTATAAATGTCGTATATATCAGATTCAAATAGGCTGATTGTACGTCTCATTTTGAAGGGGAAACCACTATTGTAAGTCAGATTCTATCCACCTGTTTCTTTTTTTAAGTCTTAATATTTTTAAGTACTTCAAAAATATTCTTAGTTATTGGTCAGTCATAAAGAAACCAAATTTGGGCCAGTGAAATAAATAATCTCATATAAGAAGAGGCGATGAGAAAAAAATGTGTGTGACACACTCAGCTGACCTTCCAAGGTCAAATGGTAAAACTTACATGAAAGAACAGCCAGATTATTCTCTGCCTGCATGCGGTGCACTTTTTTCATTAGAATAGAGCGCATTCTTTAGCATTAAATTTGGCGCAATTTACTATTACGTTTTAGGTACTAGTATTTATGTTTAACAAGGCTTTTACTCGAAACATTATATCCGAAACCTTATGTTTTTCATTCATTTCATGAGGTGATTTATTTTGTTAACTTGTCTGTTCCATGATGAGCAGAGTTGTGTTGCCAAATAAAACAATCAACAATAGATTAGCTTTCGCTTAATCTTTATTTAATGTTGTTTGTTTATTATTTCATCTTATCATCATGTCTCAAAATGTCTGTACAATTTGATTTTCAACGTTTTAATTCTCCTGTTGTCATTCGTATGGAATTCATACCGTCTCTTATTTGATTCATTAGAGAACTGGTGGGCTTACGACTGTGTATAGCAGAGGTTCTTAATCAGGGGCGAATCCTCTTAGGGGATAAATTTCATACTTTCAGGAGGGAGGAATGCGGCCGACTTGCTTAACTTTTCAGCATTTAGTTTTAATTTATGAATAAAAAAACTAGTTTTACACAAGTTTTGGTATTTAACAACATTTTCTGTATTTATGGTTGTTTGATTAACAAACCAAATTGAAAAAAAATCTAAATTTAAATAAATGTATGTGTATTTTTTAAGTTTTGGGAAGGAAGGGGGTTTAACGCCTAGCAGTGGTGAAAGGAGAGTACGGATTAAAAAAGTTCGAGAACCCCTGGCTTACAGTATCAAAATTATAACTGTAGCTGTTATAATTTTTGTCGAAGATGCATTGATCGAGATCGGAAAGAAAAACGCGGCTTTTCTGTAGTGTTAGTTCTTATTTTGCATGTTTGCGCAAAATAAAAAACGTACTACTATTTCTGTTTCAAAAATATGTGCGGCAGTTTCAAATTTTACGTTAAACAATGATAATCAAAGGAATTCAAATTGAGAAAAAAATTCTGCAACGAAAAAATAAGTGTCTATGAAAAATAATTCCCATCGCTAATGGATTTTGGAAAATAAAAATTTGCGAGGATTGAAGAATTGCAATTCCATGATCTTCGTTGTTTGTACGACAATCTGCTCCAAACAGTTTTCTGTGAAAAGACATACACGCCAATAATCGTACTTTTTCTTATTTATGTGAATTTATATCCAGCCGCGGAATGAAAAAGAAGGCCAATCGGAATGGATCTTTGATTATTGGTATAGGGAAAGCCCACGAGGGCTGTCTATCTGCGTAAGGAAAGCGTGATCCACAGCGGCCGAGCGGTAAAATCGCTAAACACTTGTAGTTCCAACCTGGGTTCGATCCAGGCGAACGGCCTGGCTGCATGGGTGTTTCCGTCGTTTTCCTAACGTGTATACGAGCCAGTTTCTCTTCGAAAATCATCCACGAAGGCATCCTTATTCTTAAGCAGATAGCCTAGAGTGCTTTCCCATAATCAACTAAACCAAATCAAAGAAAAGGTGTGCCTTCGTGGAGTATTTATTAAGGGAAACTGACTGGTATTACGTCACATATGGGGAAACCTACCAAAATCAACTATACCGCCAGCCCGTTCGTCTGAATTTTAACTCTCGGTATTCAGCGGTCATAACTGTTGAAGAGATCTTTGCTCATTCATCAGTTTTAAAATAAAGGTGTTGTTATTGTGGAAAATAGCCTAAAAATATTTAATAAATAGTCAATTATGTTTTCACCAGATGGCGCGCGGCGTGAAATACTATGGTTTCTTTTATGTCATTAACATTGGCAACAAGAGTTCAGATTTCAAGAAGACATATAAGACGTTGGTTGTAATTCTTCTATCGTTGGTTTCTTGTGTAGATATAGAATGTTTTGTAACTAGGTTTTTCGTATTCGAAATGTAAGAATTATTTGAAATAAAAATATGTTTTATTTGAATATAGATTTCAAGTACAGTTCGTTGAAATTTTATCTAGCGAGCTTAGCCCGGATTAGAACCTTTGGAAGAAAAAGAGTAAGCGAAATTTTTTCCCGAATTTAGAATTTTGAATTAAAAACATCAAGAAATTTGTAATTAACATTCTTATATTATCTCTTATAAGGGTGTTCTTCGTTTTGAAATAAGTATTATTAACAGAAGGTTTTTAAAACATGTCAAAATTTTAATTCTCGATTTATTGAACTAAGAACGTATAAAGTATATTTCTTATACACAGAAAAAATTTATCGCCATGTTGTTCTATAGCGTTAAAAGTTTCATACTAGCATGTGGGAGATAAGTTTTATAAGGTTAGTTACTTATTCTTTCGTCAGTGCAAATTCGTTTATTGTTTTGTTTATTAAGGCGCGTATGCTTTTACTTTTCATAATAGAAAGCAGTAGATGAATTTTATAAAGATGATTACTTAATCTCTTGCTCCCATGAAACTATATGATAATTTTTCTCCTTTCAGTTCATTCATGATTATACAAGTTTTAAACAAGCTTCATTTATTTAAAATATTTCATATTTAGTCTCAATGTCTGCTCACTCTCTTTTACTCCAACATTTCTGTTACATGAAATGTCATAAAAAATCCAGCGACTTTACCAAAATATTAGAAATTAAGTTTAAATCTAATATAAATTTTATTTAAAAGATATTTTTCTCCCGCTCTGTACGAGGATGCAAACAAAGTAATTCAGTAGATTTTAGTTTGTTTTAACCGGAGATATGTGTGGAAAACGATTCGACATCTCTACTCTTAAAGAATTGTATGTATCTACGCCTTTTGCATGTTCCTCGCAGTGCGGCATTTAGAACCACCCAATTTTGAACGCACGTAGCTTTCCACCCAACATAGGCACCCAGACGTCCGAATTCTGAATTTTGAGTTTTTTTTTTAATTATTAGTCCAAAGGGACTTTGTCCCAGAAGGACTGTTCTTTTTCGTTTTGCGATTTTGCGTCGGAAATATTAAAAATCTCTATCACCTTTCAAACTGTTGCCACAACATACTGCAGCCCTGTATTATATTTAAAGAAATTAAATAATGAAGAATCTGCATAAATGTATAGATGTTTCTCGTACTGTGATAAAACGACGGTACCTAAAGCCATCGACTTTTGAATGCCGTCATCCTGCCGCGAATATAGGCATCCGGAAGCCCAAATTTGAAATTTGGAATTTGTTTTATGAACGATTTCATATTTTGTAAAACTTTAACGAATTTTTGATGAACAAACTCGAGGATTTCGAAGCGGGCCATGGCAACGTTGTACAGAAAAAAAAAACATTTTTATCTGCAGCGCGTGAGACTGTGTGTAGGAAATTCTAAAGACAGGCTCAGTTTAAAATTATTTTGCGATATTGTTCTTTAACTGAATTTTATGGTTTAAATGCGAAGACCATGATATTCAATAAATAAAAGTAAAATACAAAATGTTTAAAAAACGCCCCTTCGGACGTAATTTAAAATCTGAAGCCTTTCAGATTTTTTTTATTACTTAATTTACATATTTCGAGAGAATTTTATGAATTTTTCTTTAGTAGACTCAAAAGAAAGCGAGCAGTGGCAACACCGTTCAAAATAAAACATTTTTATCTCTACCAAGCAAGACCGTTCGGCAAATTGTTTTACACAATTACCGTTCAGCAAATTGTTAGATATCAGCCTTTCAACTATAATCAACAAACTGCGGTATTTAAAAACAGTATGTCACCATAGCTTGAAATAAAACACTCTTATCTTCTCCGTACCAGAGTGATGCCATTCGCCAAAGCGTAAGATATCTAAGGATAGATGTATAGCAAATTTAATTTAATTTGCCATTGGATAACAAATTCAAGATTATATTTAAAAGCAACCAACACACTTCTTAAAATCCTATTGATTTAAGAAAAAATACCTTTAAATCAGGAGACATTTAAATATTAAATATTTTTATGAAATGACACTGGAGTCATCAAAATTAATTTCTATACACTATTTTTTTGTGATAACTACTTCTGACAGTTGGCCGCGCAAGCGTTTGTTGAATAATAATAAAAAAAAAAAAAATCTGAAAGCTTTCAGATTTTACATTACGCCAAAGGGGCGTTTTTCTAACGTTCTGTGTGTTACCTTTATTTATTAAATATCATGTTTTTGGCATTTAAAACATAAAATTCAATTCAACAGCAATTTCGCAAAATAATTTAAAAATGAGTATATGTTTAGAATTTCCGATACACAATCTCGCGCGCTTGAGACAAAATTATTTTTTTTTCGTACAGTGTTGTCATTCCTCGCTTTGAAATCGCTGAGTTTCTTAATCAAAAATTCGTCAAAATATGAAATCGATAATAAAACAAATTCCAAATTAGGGCTTCCAGATGCTCATATTCGGTGGAGGATTACGTTATTCAAAATTTGATAGCTTTAGGTAACGTTGTTTTATCACAGTGCGAGAAACATACATACATTATGCAGATTAATCATTATTTAATTTCTTTAAATATAACACAGGGCGATAATATTGGGTGGCAACAATTTGAAAAGCGAAATGGACATTTAAAGTTTTTAACGCAAAAATACCAAAACGAAGTAGCTCTTTTAGGCTAACGCCCTCTGGACTAAAACGAAAGCCTTAATCGAAGTTTCAAAAAATTGCTTCACCACATCGTATTGTCATCCTGAAATAGTCTGTGTACAAAATTTAAACTCGATTGCTTACGAGTAAATTTTCTTTTAAATCGATGCTATAATGCAAGGAGTTAATTAAATAAAAGCTTATAAAATACTTTAATGCCTAAGTCCCAATTATATCTAATTATGAAAATCTTAAGTTCGAGAAATGTTTATTTTCCAAACAGCGTTCAAATGCAAATTAGAAACTACTGAAAAAATAATGAAAATAACTGAGCGAGCTCCGCTGGCATTTCGAACGTTACAAGAATTCGGGTGGGGTTGGGGGGTAGGATAATTTAACCATTTACAGGAGCTGCGCTGCGTGTAGAAATTGGTAATCTGAGAACAAGGCACGAGATTTGTTTGCTTTTAAATGTCAAGAATCTAGCGGTTAATGATAAGCGCTCTGGATTCTGTCGAACTAGAATTACTGAAATGTTGCGTGTATTTGACAGATAGAGAGACAGACAGGCAGGCAAGCAGGCAGGGAGGGAGGGAAAATAAAGAACGGAGTGAAACGTTCCTTCACCAACTGCCCGACGTCTTCTCTTTATAAATAGCGAACACTTTCCTGCCAGTTATCGGGATGTGACTGTGTAATAACAACAGAAAACATGTGCTGTTCTAGACAAACACATGCTGATAACGTGTGTGGTGACACATAAATGTTTACACAACCCTAAAAAACCTCACGCACTGATTGGGTATGGTATCAGGAAATTGAGCGTTCTGAAAATTGAATTAAGAAGCAGAGATATTATTAAAGTTAGTAGACATTTACACAATATACCCTGCCCAGCGAAAGTCTTCAGTCAGCCTTTAGTGTGGCAAACGTTGGTCATGACATATATATTTTCAGTCATAAAAGATGTTTTAAATGGCTCAAGTATACATGTTTCGGCATTTTCAATTAAAAAAAATCAGTTTGATAAAAATTACGATACCTAATTACTTTTTTGTACAACGTAAAAAGAAAGTATTGTATTCGCGAAAAATTTCGGTAACCATATTTCAAAGAAAATATTCATTTTGACCGCTATCGAATGAAACTTAAATGTTTTTGCGTAACATCTGTACGTAAGGACAGAATAAAAGACTTGTTTTCCCCCAAAAAAATTATAAAACTGACTGAAAATGGATTCTGAAGAGATTTTTTCGTGGCGTGTGTAAGTACGTACGTATAACTCGTACGCATAACTCAAAAACGAATAGACTCAGAATGTTGAAATTTTGTATATAGGACTGCTGTAATATGTAGATGTGCAAGTCCTATTTTGGTTGCAATCGACCACACAAAAAGTATATAAATATATGTACATATATATCCACTCTGTTACTCGGCTCCATGAGCTCAGTTTCTTTATTCTTATATGTTTGTAAATTGTGCATTTTCGCTTTAAAATGATTGAATTATGTTGTTCTTATCTTCCGGTTAAGGTTTTATGCTTTTAGTTAACCTGCATGCAATAAATGTGGAATTATCAACAATTTAAGTTTTTTTAAGTGCGGCTAAGCCTAATTTTTTTGGTCATAGCAGCCATATTTCTTTTACGTTTGAAACTTAGCAGAATAGTGGATTTGTTGCCAATCTAAAGAAATTAAGCTTCGCAACAACAAAATAATATCTTCTTTTATTATTGCGAATTAAATTATGAATTTAATCCATTCTGGAAATATCACTTAAGTTATTAAATTATCCGTTATATTGACTCAGCATAGCGTCCACAACAAATTAAGTCAGTTTCTACGCTTTCAGTGTCCTTTTTGACAAATGAGATCAAAAGTAAACTTTGAGTTTTGTGCACCGAAAAATCTGCCTTCTTGCCCACCGGCCGAATTGCTTATTTTTGCGTGAAATCTCTAATTTTAATTGAAAAAAAAAATTTTTAATTGTTTTAACTGTTTTTGGTGTTTTATGTTTTTCTATATTTTTTAGTTTTTAATACAGATATTTTAAGGTTTTATTAGCCCAAAGGGGCTTTGCCCCTGAAGGACTATTGTTTTCGTTTTGCGATTTTGCGTCGGAAACATTAAAAGTCTGTATCACTTTTCAAACTGTTGTCACAAAATATTGCAGCCCTGTATTATATTTAAAGAAATTAAATAATGAAGAATCTGCATAAACGTATGTATGTTTCTCGCATTGTGATCAAACGACGGTACCTAAAGCCATCGAATTTGGAATGCCGTCATCCTGCTGCGAATATAGGCATCCGGAAGCCCAAATTTGAAATTTGGAATTTGTTTTATGAACGATTTCATATTTTGTAAAACTTTAACGAATTTTTGAACAAACTCGAGGATTTCGAAGCGGGTCATGGCAACGTTGTACAGAAAAAAACATTTTTATCTGCAGCGCGTGAGACTGTGTGTAGGAAATTCTAAAGATAGACTCAGTTTAAAATGATTTTGCGATATTGAATTCCGTAACTTCATTTTTTTCTTTGTTATTTCTTCTCTATCAACAACTCAAAATTCATTTTAATCCGGTCGTGTAGCCTCTCGATATTTAGGTATCAGTAAACGATGCTTATTGTTGCGTTCGTACGAGTTCGTAATAGATTGAATGCACAAGTTAATAAAAAGTTGATAAAATTTATTATTTTCACAAGAAATAAAACAAGATGCTGAAATATTTCCTCAGAGATATTCGTACAATATCACAATACCTCAAACGTTAAACAGAACTCAATTCGAAACAGAGAAAGTTAATACGATCTCACAGCGAATTCGCTACAATCAATAACAGCATTAAGGAAACAACTACAGTTCACTTAACAACAACAACAATAACTGAGCTGAGATGTTTTAATCCGGCTTTTATAAGCTTTTTAATCAAGCACGAGAACATTCTCCTAAAATCTATTTCTCCTATTCTATATTCTCCTAATCTATCAAGCACGAGAATATTCTCGTAAAATCTATTTTCTCGATTTTTCTGGATAGCAAAACACTACAATTACGAGATATCTATTTATTAAATATTAAATGCACGAGCTCTTGTATTTTTACTTTTTCGGCGTAGCTTTCTCTTAAATTTCGTCACGCGCTGCATTGCACGGGAAAATAAAACAATTTTAATTACAATTCTACTAAAAATAGCTAAATAAATGCAAAATCCGTAACATTATTATCTATTGGAATCAAAATTATAACCTACTATATTTTTTATGAATGTCTGCTTAGAGCTTCACGTAAAATATCACTTCCTGTTTGTCAGTTTAGACAGATTGTGATATATTCTTCTCATTGATATAGTTTGATATATATTGACTAGTTTGTTTCATAAATAAAGTCTTAAGTACTAAAGCTGAAAAGTTTTGGATTGCATTTTTAACACTAAAATCTGTTATGAGCTTCAAGTAAAAGACCCCTTCTTGCTGTCCAATTTTATCCAAATTCTAATAAATTCTTTACATGAATATAGACAGCTTAATTAAGGAAAACTGATAATTTTTATGTTTGATTTAAGTGTTATTATGGACGAAAATTCCTCACACACGTACACACAGACAGACGGGCATTATTGTAAAATTAATAAACGCATTCTGGGGACTTTAATTTGTGCTTATTTACTGAAAACTCTCTACCGAAATTTTTAATCGAAAATATCCCCTTCCTTATCTCTGTATACGGTTTGAAATGAGGAAAAAGTATCTTTCGTTCAACTAATTTTACTCATAAATGCTATTACGTAATAAAGAATCTATGGATGTTTGTATGTTCTTCGTACTGTCGAAAAAGGCAGCACTTAAGAGCCATCGAATTTTTAATGCACGTAGTCCTCCACCCGAATATGGGCACATCGGAGTCCGAATTTTGGATTTCGAATTTGCTTTCCATTTATTTCGTATTTTGTATGAATTTAACGAATTTTTGTTGAACAAACTCAGATATTTCAAAGCGAGCAATGGCAACAGTGTTCGAAATAAAACATATTTGGAACACTATCTGGATACCAAACTTTTGCCAGCATATCAAACTGTTGCTATTCGGGAAATTGCGTGATATTTACCTTTCAGTTTATCAATAAACTCGACTATTTAGGAACAACCTGTTACTTGAAATAAAATATCTCTTTCACGCCCCAGAGTGGCGTCATTCAGTAGAGCCTAAGTTATTTAACTTTCCGATTTAATCTGGAAAGTTGCCGAGTAACGATCGAAGCGAAGGAATAAATTTCACGTATATTTACGTATATTTTACGTTAATTTAGCGAATGTTTGATTAAAAACTCAGTGATATAAAAGCCTTATATTGCGACTTCAGACATTTCTGTTTCAAATTTAATCGAGAAACTCAACGATATTTTAGATAATTTACATAAAAGGAGTCTGTTGCCACTCATCAAAACGTAAGATATTTGTCTTGCAAATTTTGGGAAGGGGGGGGAGAAACTCAGCTATTTAAAAGAAATACGTTGCAACTGACAAGTATAAAATAATTTTGATCTTTCACGCGACGGTTTGTTACCATTTGGCGAAGTTTAAGATAATAGTTAATTTTCCTTCAAATTTTATTTTAACCAAGCGATTGAAAAAGCAGTAAACGCAGATTCATTTCAGTTATTAATTACTACCTTTACACGCGAGATTGTATCAGCGGAAGTCCTTAAAATCATTACATACTCCTTTTTAATGCTTATAAACGTAAACGTTAAATATTGTTCTCAATAACATAGCTAGTTTAAATACCAAGTTTGAGAAGTTTTAAATTATTTCTTAATACATATATTTTTTTACGGAAGTCTGTTCACAGCTTCATGTAAAATATCACTTCCGGTTTATCCATTTTAGCCGAAATCTAATATGTTGCCATTTGTATAATAATCTTAAGTACTAAAGAGAAAAAGTTTTGGATTATATTTTAGTATACGTTTTCATTCGAAACTATTATGAACTTCATGTAAAGTTTTACTCCCGAATGTCTATAGAAAACTGTTACGGGCTTTTGGTAAAGTACCACTTCCGGCTGCCCTGTTTTATACAAAATGTAATCAACGCTACGTCTCAACTTTTCTTTTAACAAGTGTTTCTTGGCGTTTTGGTGCCCCGTGCACTTCTTTCACTACTACTAGACAAATATCTTCCCTCCTCCTTTCAAAAACTCGAAAAATACAAAAACATTTATTTAAATTTAGACTATTTTTAATCCTAACTAATATTAATAAATGCGAATGTGCGTTTGTGTGTTTGTTTGTTACGCTTTCACGCCTTAATTAACTAACCGATCATCATGAAATTTTCAAGAAATATTTTTGATATATTAGAAAAGGTTATAGGCTATAAAATGTAACTTACCTGTTGAAACGTGAACTATATAATAGGTTTTATAGCTTAAAATGATTGTCCTTGTATAAACATTAAACGTTGAAAGCTTCATAACGATCAGTTAAACGATGTAAAAGTTTGTCTGCGCGCGCAGGTGCGTGGCTTAAATCAAGCAGACATTTTAATAATACTTTAAACTTTTTTGAAATCTTGGTAATGGAAATTATTTATTTTTGTAGTGAGATATCTTAATAAAGCATGCTTTTCAGGTTTTTAAATTATATTTTATTATAGAATTTTTTAGTTAAAAAAAACAAACTGTGAAATAAGATTGCAATGTGTGATGTATCCAAATCCGATTTTAAAAATTATTCAGAATAGCGTCTTAGCGACATCAATATGGATTTCTTTTTATCTCAATGAAGAAGGGCAGTATTGACTGAAATTTTACACGGAATGTATTTTTAACTTGATAAATAAGTAATAGTACATAAATTTTATCCTGATTATCCTGGTCAGGCAATAAGAAAAAAAAATCAAATTATTTTCTTTTCTTTTCAATAGTCTTTGAATGTTATTTAAGGACATCAACGCGAGCGAAGTAGCGGGTAAAAGCTAGTTTGTTTCATAAATTAAACATAATTTTAGGTAATGTTGATGAATACCAAAATTTGAATAAAAGTAATTTTTTATGTTTCTAAGCTAAATTAGTTATCTAAAGGTCAAATTAAAGTCTGCAGCATCCCCCCCCCGAAAGTATGAAAGGCCTCCCCGGTGGAGAATCCCTACTTTATATAACTGTACCTTAACCACGAAAAACAGGAACTATGGAAGTTTTTTAAAACGAAAACGTCATCACACACAAACAGACAGACATACAGGTACAGAGACATTTTTGTAAGAATATAAATAAATAAATTTAGGATAGGATTTGAAATAGGAAACACGACTCCTTACCACCTATGTGTATAGGTGGCGGGAGGTATAAATTATCCTTCGTTCTACTAACTACCCTTATAAATGCTGTATGTACTGAAGAAGAAAAAAAAACCTGATGTATACGCCCCATGACTTCCTTGTACGGAATATTAAATTATACGCAATTTTCCCACATTTCCTCTAAATAAATTGAATTAATAGTTAACAAATTTTGAATTAAATGTACTTCCTCGATACCGCATAAACCAAAATAGAATAAATGCACTCTTTAAAGTTCACTATCGGCACTAGGTTCACTTAACAGCGTTAATCTCATTCATTTTATAACTCTGAAAGCGCAAACATTACAGCATCTGAAAAATTACCACAAGTTCTATTCAAATACTATAATAAATCTAAAACGATGTACAAAAGAAATTAAACAAATAAAAAAGAAACAGCTTTTCACAGACGATTCTATGCCGTTTGCCTAATGCGCATGCGCTACTCATGAATTCAGTTCTTACTTCGCGATACGGCAAAAGTACATGAAAATTCGAAATGTTTTCATTAAAAATTGAAAAATATAGAAAAACATAAAACAACACCAAGTACAGTTAAAACAATTGAAAAGCAATTTTTACTGTTAAAATTACAGTTTATACGCAAAAACAAGCTAATAACTTAAATGATCATTCCAGAATGAATTAAGCATAATTTATTTCGCGATAATAAAAAAAGACCTTACTTTGTTCTCGCGAAGCATACTTTCTCTAGATTGGCAGCAAATTCACTATTCTGCCAAGTATCAAATGTAAACAAATATGTCCGCTATCCTAACCAAAAATTAGGCTTAACCACGCTTCAAAAACTTTTAAATGGTTGATAATTCCACAATTATTGCATGCAGGTTAACTAAGGGCATAAAATCATAACCGACAGATAACAACAACATAATTCAATCATTTTTAAAGCAAAAATGCACATTTTACAAATATATAAGATTAAAGAAACTGAGCTCACTGAGCCGAGTAACGGAGTGGACATATATATACATATATTTCTATACTTTTGGTGGGGTCGAATTGCAACCAAAATGCGAGGTGCACATCTACATGTTATAGCAGTCCAACGTACAAAATTTTAGCGTTCTGAGGTTAGTCCTTTTTGAGTTATGCGAGATGCATACATACATACGTACATACGCACAGACGCCAGGAAAAAAATCTCTTCAAAATCCATTTTAAATCAGTAAAATTTTATTGGGGAAAACAGTCCTTTGTTCTGTGCTTACGTTTAGATATTACTCAAAAACATCATTAAATTGCATTCGGTAGCGGTCAAAATGGATATTTTCGTTGAAATATAAGACCCGAAATTTTTCGCGATTACAATACTTTTTACTTCGTACAAGGAAGTAAAAAAGGATTTGATAATACTGTGTTACCTTTCTTTTTTCTTATCCCGAGATTTCTTCTTTTTCTTTGGTATCCAGAACGAAACCAGGATGTCCTTCACCCTTAAGATCTCTTTGCGGAACACTGCGAAGGTCACAAAGGCTAGGACACAACAGGTGACACTCTCCAGAATATCCATCGAACGACTGCTATTTTTTTTAACAGGAATATTTCGCACAGATATTCAATCCCCCTGGGGATGGGGAACGTGTCGCGCTAGCATCGCGTTTTCTCACACTTTGGAATGAAAGTGGGAGCAAAAGTAGAGAACTCATTATCCTTTCTTGTTTTGCACATATTTTTTTTTTCTGTCTTCCTCTGCGTCCGTGTTATTCCTGCCGGTGTGTGTAGCTAACTTTGGATCAAGTGCAATTCTTCCGTTGGTGGGGGAATTTTCGAGACCCGATAGATGTATTTCTAGTTTGCTACTCTTATGCGGCACTTGAAAACCACTTCGCGAACGTTTCGTAGTAAAGAGTTGCAGAAACTTTAAAAAAAAAAATCTCTAAGAAGTTCTATCCTGTACAAAAGAAAGTAAGAAATTCGAAGAGCGCAGCGAACATTTCTGTTTTATTTCAGGGGATAAAAGAACCAACAGAACGAACTTTGGTATATGGATACCATGTCATATTTTTGCAGAAACTCATTCACTAGAAAAGAGCCTTGATATAAAAAGTACCAGTGGAACAAAAATTTCGTTCGTTGTATCGGATCGCTTAAGAAAAAAATCTGATGTATACAGCACAAGAATTCCTGGTACGGAATATTAACTTATACTCAATTTTCCTGTATTTCATTTAAACATACTGAATTAACACTTAACGAATTTTGGATTAAATCTACTTCGTTCATACCGCATAAACCACAACAGAATAAATGCACTCTTTAAAGTTCACTATATTTATTTACCATAGCCACACTTCGGCGCTATGTCCACCTAACAGCGTGACATCTCATCTATTTTATAAGTCAGAGTGAGAAAAAAATGATAGCACCTGAAGAATTACCACAAGTTATATTGAAATACTATAATAAATCTAAAACGATATATAAAAAAATTAAATAAAAAATAAACAGTTTTTCCAGACGATTCAGTGCCGATTACCTAATGCGCATGCGCTGCTAATTAATTTAGTTCTCACTTCGCGGTAAGGCAAAAATACATAAAAATTCAAAGCATCTTCATTAAAAATTGAAGGATCTAGAAAAAACATAAACCACCAATTACAGTTAAAACAATTTTTACCATTAAAATTGCAATTTATACTCAAAAACCAGCTAATAACTTAAATGATAATTCCAGAATGAATCAAGCATAATTTAATTCGAGATAATAAAAAAAGACGTTACTTTGTTGTTACGAAGCTTAGTTTCTCTAGTTTCTCTATTCTACTAAGGTACAAATGTAAACAAAAATATGGCCGCGAAATATGGCCAAAAATTAGGCTTAGCCGCATTTAAAAAAAACTTTTAAATTGTTGATAATTCCACAATTATTGCACGCAGGTTAACTAAAGGCATAAAAGTCTTAACCGAAAGATAAAAACAACATAATTTAACCCTTTTTAAAGCAAAGAATGCACAAACTTATAAGAATAAAGAATCTGACGTCAATGAGCCGAATAACAGAGTGGTATACATATACATATATTTATATACTTTTGGTGCGCCCGATGGCAGGCAAAAAGGCCAGGTGCACATCTACATGTTGCAGCAGCCCTATATTCAAAATTTCAACGTTCTGAGGCTATTCGTTTTTGAGTTATGCGAGATGCATACATACGTACGCACAGACGCCACGAAAAAATCTCTTCAGAATTCATTTTAAACCAGTTTTATAATTATTTGTGGGG
>KK120532.1:205393-221590 GCA_000611955.2 Stegodyphus mimosarum | reverse complement strand
TATTGCAGTAGAAAAGGAAGACGCTTAACTAAATTTTATAGCAGTCCTATATATAAAATTTCAGCGTTCTATTGCTAACGGTTTTTGAGCTATGCGAGATACATACCTACGAACGTACGTGCAGGCGTTACGAAAAAAATCCTTTTGAATCCATTGTTAGTAAAAAATTTAACAAATTCATTGTTAGTTAAAAATGAATGATATTTGGAAGAAACTGTCTTGTTATATGTTACAATAGATCTGCATATGGATTTTTGGATATGAGGTTATTAAGAAGCTTAAACTTGCGAGAATGTTTAACAAAAGGTGACATTTTTCCGAAAACTGAGTATAAATTCACAAAAATCCTTTGTAAACATTTGTAATCCATTATATTCAATAATGGATACACAGAAACTTTTGTCGAGTCTTTATAACTAACTTAAAAATTAGGAAAAAATATTGAAAATTAGAACGCAAGGAGCATTTTAAATCTTTAATTAAAATAACTAGTGATTTGTTTTAAAAATTTTTAATTTAAAATAAATTGAAATTTTGAACATATATTTTATAAACATATGTTATTCATATGTATAAAATTTCTTGTTGAAAACACAAAAACTTAAAAAAACTAATTTTTAAAGTCCACCGTCCCCTTAATCCAGCTATGCTCTAATTAGAAATAATAAATATTTTTATGAAACTATCCCGTTATTTTTTATGATACTTATTTTAGGAGTTTGCCCACGCAAGCCGCTAAAATGTTGGTTTTATTCAAGCTCCAAAGACTGATTAAGCGGGCCAACGTATTTACGGTTAAAATCACTTTCATATTATTTGAATGACTGCGAATGTTTTCATTCGTATTGAAAGCAGGTAATTCCACAGAATGGAAAATTTTTTAGTGTTCCTCCAAAAATCTTACTGCCTAGTTATTTACGAAGTTTTGAGGAATGTTCGATACTTATTCATGTATTAATTCTGTATAGTTAGCATTAATTAACTCGCGAGTGATGGCGACGCGCAAACGTATATTTATCGCTCAGTGAACACTGTACAGTTTTTTGAACCTAATTCTTTATTATTTGTTGTAAAATTCGTGTGGGTGTAGAAAGATCTGGCTCAATCTCAACTAAACTTTCATCCAAATGATTCTTTGCCAGTGAGAGACGTGACATTTTCTAAAAGGTATTTAAAAAACTGTTATTGTAATAAGTATATATATGAATATAAAGCAAGCTTCTATTTTAGAAGCTATTTTGAGAAGCATCCTTCTTTCAGCGTTGAATTGTTCTAAATGAAATGAATGTGTTCATTTTCGCGATCGCCTTCATACTATTGGTAGTTAAGGGATTGTTGATGTTTCTTTAAATAATAAGTCCAGATTAGCAGGAATAAACGACCAATTTATTAGGAAATAACTGACCATCATTCAGAGAATGAAGAAATCCGTTTGAATCTTCAGTTTCGGTAATTTAATACACTCACTTCCGAAACTTAAGCACGGAGAGGAAAATGCTAATTTCCGGAAGCCAATTAGAATTGAAGAGGATGCAATTCGCTGTATAGGTAGATGGAAGTATGCAAATATGTTAGGTAACAGCCAATCGCTCTTTCATATCAAGAAATATGCAAAAAAAGCAGTTTTATAAGAAGCCAGCTTTATGAAGGGTTACAGAAGTTGATTATGAGTGCTGATAGAAGGTGTTTAAAACTTTCGTATAATGTGTTTTCAATACATACGTGTTTCTATGACTTCCAGAAGACGAATGGAAGATTCTGAGCGCTAGCGTGCTGTGGGGCGCATTGAAGCAGGACAGTCGAGCACAGATGTTGCTCTTTTCTTCGGCGTTCATCATTCTGTAATTTCACGTATATGGAAACAATTCCAAACCACACAGACAGTTGTCCGAAGCTCCGTCCCGTAGCCGCTCGCCCAAGGGTTACAACCCCCCCCGGAAGATCGATATATTGCTGTTGTAGCCAAGCGGAATCGCAGAGAGCGACCTCCACACGTGTGACATCTATAGTTACAGCGTCCATTGGTACGGCGACATCTGCAGTTACTGTACGCCGAAGATTACATATGAGTGGACTGTACGCACAAGTATCTCGAGTTTGTTTTCCTCTATCCATCCAATCAAAAGGGGCACGATTACAGTAGTGTCGGGAACATGTCAATTGGAATGTTTCTGACTGGGGCAGTGTCATGTTTACTGATGAGTCAAGATTTGCTGTGGAGCCAGATGACAAGCGTGTAAGGATATGGCATGAACAACGAACACGCAATCAGTCCCAAAACATCACCGAACATCACGCATTACGAGGCGGAAGCATTATGGTGTGGGCAGGCATTTCATTAGGATATCGCATCGACCTGCACATCTTTAAACGGGTTTCTTTGACGGCTGTCCGGTATCGAGACGAAGTCCTAGAACCCATTGTGAGATTGTACGCTGCAGCAGTTGGCCCTACTTTTGTTTTAATGGACGATAACGAACGTCCCCGTAGAGCTGACATCGTCGAAGACTACCTGGAAAGTGAAGGGATTGCGCGTATGTCGTGGCCAGCCTATTTGCCCGTCTTTAATCCCATTGAAAATCTTTGGGATGCTCTCTACCGTACTATAACTTCGCGTTTTCCACCTCCAGCCACTCTTATTGAGCTGAAAACAGCTCTACAAGAAGAATGGCGATTGCTTAATTCTGCGGTGGTTGACCACATAATTGAAAGCATGGTTACAAGGTGTAAACTTTGTGTACAGATGAGGGGAAGGGATCACATACCCTATTAATGTCCTTTTTTTCATTTTATGCTGCTTATTTTCACTTTATACATAATTCTGGTTAAGTCTCCAGTATGTCATTATCTGATAACTTACAAAAATTTAATTTTGTTTTCATTTCTGTATATAATTATTATTGATTTTGTTTTATGCATAAATATATGTGCTACTTTCCTGCCGAATTTTGTGTCAATCAAAGCAGTATTTGTTGATTTCTTTGCATTTTATATCTTCTTGCTTAACCTTTGGAAGTGGGTGCATAATAGCAATGTTATTTAACGAGAATTTTACTTGAAGCTAAAATGAGAAACGAATATCGCAATTCGTCATTAAATGAGCCAAGTTAGCAAATGCAAAAACAATTTTTCCGCAAGAAATTCCTTCTTTCCGCGTCTGTTTCACACCGCAACACATTTTTTAAGACAATACAGAAAATCGCTGGATAATGTTTTTATCATTCTTAAAGGGAACGAAAAGTTAGTTTTACTATCTGTGAAAATTTCAAAACCTTACATTCGATGCATTTTTAGATGTGGAAATTTTAAAATCATAAACGTCAACTGGACTAAAATATGCAGCGATTTTCACAAATTCAGATATTAAATTAAAATTTGCATACAAGGTTCATTAAAAAGATTCCCCCCCCCCTCTATTCGATGGTGCAAACAGCATTTAGCTTGTTCGTTAAACGAAGATATGTGCGAAAATTCGCTTAAACTACAGATGAAAAATTATACGTGAATCGTTCTTTCACGACGATAGGTCTGTGCGCAAGGATGACACAAGGTTACCGCCGCTGGCAAGGGCTCGTCCTTAACGTGACCTTTAATTCACTTGTCCCAAACAGAGTAACCATATAATACAAACACGAGATTCAGTTGGTTTGGGTCCAATAAAAGCGCTCGTCTCCACACGGTCGGAGTTCTGTTGCATTTACAAGTAGTAGCTCTAGAATTTCCAGAGTTATCCAAGTATTAAGATACGATCCAAGGAACTTTAACTGGTAAATGAACCATTCGCGGTTTTGCCTTTGTAGTGCCTCGTCCTCCAAAACTGTAAATCCGAAAATAGGTAGCGCCCTGTAGGCGGAAAAAGGGTAAGTTGGAGACTGGCGTTTGGCGGGACAGGCCGGACGCTCAGTGTGATAATTTTATAAATTTAAACAATTCTGTCAATTTACATATTTTGATTTGTACAAAGTCTATATAGTTTACGTTGCGCATTGTAAATAAATAAGAAGATCAATCTGAGTTAATTAATTACATGCAAGACACCACACCGGCCACGGCTGGATCCTACAGTCTTAATGCGTACTTAATCGTGCGTGGCTTAATCTTTGAGAAAAGCATATCACTACAGGCAGATTAAATAAGGTAGCTTTTTTACATATACAAAACTTTCCAGCTGCACAAGCAAATAGCCAAATGAACAAAGAGACTCGGAGTATGATATCACTATCCGTCATCAGCATGGAAACCCTGCTGGAAGACCTTGCTCAGAAAACTGCCGATATTGTTTCAGGTCGAAGGGGAAAACGATCATGCCGCACGTCAAATTTCGAATTCAACATCGTCTGACTCAGACACATGAAGTGGCAAACAAGTCAGGAAAGGCCAGTTGGAAGACGGCGATTTTAAACCCAAAAATGACTTAATCTTCAAGTGGAAAAACTTATTTGGCACGCCATTTCGATCTATAGTCCTACAACGAAACAACATTGGGTTTCCTGGGACTTGCTCCGCATTCGAAACGCCGTCTTGTACTGGAAGTTGGAATGGAAAGGCATTCCGATGGCACCCAAAACTTTCAAGATCCCAGAGGTCCTTAAAGAGTTACATATCAGTCTCCAATAGGTGGCCACTTCGGAATAACGAAGACTTTACATGAGTTCGAGAACGCTTCTATTCGAGTGATGTAAGGGTTGATGTGCAAAAGTGGTGCAAATCATAACATGCTCGTGTAGTCCTTTTATCTTCAATAAAATGTCCTAACCTATATAATTAGATTAATAGGATAATTGGATTAATTAGTATGATGATAAAGATAAATATTAATGCAAGTGATAAGAGGCTAAGAATAGAAGATGAAATGTAGGATTGATAAAATAGTTCAGAAAGGACTGAAGAAATGCAGCCGAGGAAAGCTGCAACGTTACAATGCAGGAGCGTCTTTTGATGGCATCGTATTTGACATCCTGGAATCTCTGTACGAACTGCCGATGGCAACAATTACATTCTTGTTTCACTGATTACTTTACCTGGTGGCCTGAAGCGTATCCAATTTCTGATCATAGCTGCTGTTACGATAGCAGAGGCAGTAATACAACATCGGATTTCCAGGTGTGGAGTGCCTCTTCAGTTACATTCCGATGAAGAAAGTGATTTTATGTCGGCTCTGATTACAGAACTGTGGAAGCTATATAGACAGAAACCAAACAATACCTTTACATCTCCAGTCAGACGGCATGGTAGAGAGCTTTAAATCGAACCATCCTTAATAACCTCTCGCTGATGCTTTCCAGAAACTAACAGGATTGGGGCCAGAAGTTACCATTGTTGTGACTGTCCTATCGCAAAGATGTCCACGAGACTACCGGTAATGTCCTTTTTATTCCCCATCACATATGCTCTTCGGTCGTGACCTTCTTGTGATCTCTTGTTGGTCGCCCTACAGATGCGCCTTCATCGCTTGAGAAGTACATTCAAAACTCCAGACACGCTTTGAAGTGGTGCACGGTTTTTTACGAGAGCGAGTCAACGTGGCGATGGAGAAGATGAAGACTCGATACGACACGAGAGCTACAAGGACATCGTCTTAACGAAAGAGATGAGGTGTAGTTATGGAATTCTATTCAATGTAAAGGACTTTCTCCTAAATTACAGCTCTTTCTCCTAAATTTGGGATGATTCTTACACAGTCGTGAACAGGCTGAACTTCGTCGTTGTTCGGATACTTTAAGTCATCAAATTCTAAGCCTAAACTCGTTCATTACAAGCCGCTTACTTTGGCCATAGCTCATAGTGTATGTAATATAAATAGAATACTAATACCATGGTCTCAGTTGCACATAAAATTGTAAATTTATGCATTTACTTATCGATTTAATAGTTGATTTGTTTTTATGCACTTACTTAGATCTGTTTTAATAGTGCACTGACTTTTCTTAGTTATAAGTATGGCTTCCTGTCCAAAGTTGTACTGCCCCGGACGTGCAATCCTTGGAAAGGGAGCAGTGTTACGAATTTTGTATATAGGTAAATAATTTATTGAAATTATATATAAAATTGTAGTATTTTATTGCGTAGTGTGTCACGAAAATCCAAAAAGGCCATGTTTGGCCTGAAAAGTAAGAATAGAGGGTCAATTCTATTTAGCATTCAGTAAATGGCTATCCGAGTAAATTGGTGAGATAACGTCAAGATGTCGATGGTTTTGGCGACTAATTTTTGTCACGAAATTCGGGGAGAAATCGCCAAAAGTTGCCAAACTTGAAGACCATCTGTCGACATTTGGGTCCGGTCCCTGTATAACGTGTAATGGGTATTGTAATTGAATAACTGTAATTGATCCTCTGTGTAGCTGCAACGGTATCCACCCCTCATATGCTTTCCAATAATTTCGACAAGTATTAGAGATTTCTCGGCGGCCGGGAGAAAACTATAGTGAGATCGAAAAGAGCACCTGCTCTTAGTTTTCAGTACAAAGCCAAATTCGGAGTACTGAAATAACCGGGTTAACGTCGCTCTTTAGATGCGCTTTACATTGCGTTGTGTTTAACGTTCTCAGTAGTTTGAAGTGTTAAGTGCTGATTGTTCTCTGTGATACTGTAAGGAGCTGTACGATTATTTTTATGGAAAGTTCTAGAAATGTGACAGGTTTCTTTCGGTAAAATCAATTTTATCAAGCTATCGGGAATTCTGGTGTGCATCCAATCTATTACGAACCTGTACGCAAGAAACAATATAACAACACTTTATCTAGAATTCTAAAGGCATGTGGCTTTTAATAGTTTTGCAATTTTCATGTTGAATTTTAAGTGGAGAGAGTGTGAAGAAAGAAATGCTTCCTAGTAAAGTTGGGGGGGGGCAAAGAAGAAAGAAAGAGAGAGAGAGAAAAAGGAAACAGAATAGAAAAAGGAAATGTTGTCTCAGCAAGAGTGAGTTCAAGAGCTGATAAATTGTCAGCTCAACGAGAGCATAAAAACTGTCTACTGCGACGTTTAAAATCTGAAAGCTTTAGGATTTAGTTTTCTTTTTTAATATTTTTTTTATTTATTTCACCATTCTGGGGGACATCCAGAGTCTTTTAGTGCTTTACGCAATACTATCAGTGATTAACTTGTAGATGTTCAAATCCTGGAGGTTATAATTAAATTCGTCCGCTTTCCTACAATCCGAAAATACGTTACGCAGTATGCGCCGCTTAATGGGTGACGGTTAATGTTATCATTCGGATATTGTTATCGAATTGTCGAAGTCTCGCCCATTCGTGTACGGAAAGATGAAAATACATGCTTATTGTGATCAACAGTTACTCAAGCCATTTACCGCAACATCGGCACAACTCTGGTTAAAACAAACACTAAAAAGCAACTTCCTTCGCAACAAACTTAGTTTTTAGTTTATGATATTCAATAGTTTATGATATTCAATAGTTTATGATATTCTCAGATATGCCTCACACGTGATTATCAATCTGTTTCTTTTAAATATCACATCATTTACCGCAGATTTAATCTGCCAAATTGCTATTCACCGGTAAGTAGTCATTACACTACTAGCATATAACTATATTATAATCCATGTGACCAAGGAATCGAAAATCTTTCCTATCTGCTTTATCTTTAGTGTTGTATTCATGTTAAAAAATTATAAAATAACCCCCCCCGAAAAAATTATTATTAACAATCTTAAAATACCAAAAATAATTCTGTGTTCTCCCTAGCTAAGTGGTTAGCGCGTTAGACTCGAGACCGAAAGGTCCCGAGATCGAGTCTCGCTAATCGCTGCTTAATTTTCCCAAACTTATAATACACTCACGTTTGTGAAAATTGCAACACCATGAAGGACTTACGCGAGTGAGCTGAAATTTTCAGGAAATGCAAAGTAGCGCATGATATGCAAATGATTAGAATTGCAAATCCGTAACGCATGCGTATGCTGAGCAGCGCCCTCTGAACGGCTGATGGATCCGAATAAATAGACGGCTGTAGCGAGGCGTGTATGGTTATCGGTGGTTATCTGCTAGTGGTAAACGTTAACTCAATCTGTACTTATGCCTCGTCGACGAAAGAGAGCGAGATTTGAACAACTTACAGAGTTTGAACGAGGGAGAATCATCGGCCTTCGTGAAGCTGGATTGTCGTATCGTGCAGTAGCCTCTCGTGTGCAGCGTAACAGCAGCACAGTGATGCGCGTTTGGAAGCAGTGGACGGACGAGTGTCGGACAACTCGGAAATCCGGGAGTGGACCCCGAAATGTGACGTCAGCTCGCGATGATAGACACCTGGTCCGCATGGCGCGGACGGACCGTACAGCTTCCTCTAGACAATTGGCAGCACTGTGGTCAATAGCTACAGGTGTTTCATTGTGTGCTTCATCAATTCGTAGACGTCTGCTGCAGTGTGGACTGCGCGCACGGACTCCTTTATACAGGATCCCCCTAACGCACGACCATCGCCGCCTGCGGCTACAATGGGCCAATCAGCATAGAGACTGGCGTGCTGATTGGCAGCATGTCGTGTTTTCTGACGAATCCCGCTTTAATTTGTGGTACCATGATGGCCGCATTCGTGTCAGACGCTATGCCGGTGAACGCCACCTTCCGGAGTGCATTATCGAACGCCACAGTGGACGAACACCCGGAGTTATGGTCTGGGGCGCCATAGCATATCATAGACGATCTCAATTGCTACGAATTGTGGGCAATCTGAACAGCAACCGGTATATCCGTGAAGTTCTACAGCCCGAAGCTGTTCCCTTCCTTCAAAGCTTGCCAGGCGCTGTATTTCAACAGGACAATGCCCGCCCTCATACTGCTCGGATTGTTAAATCCTTCTTTGCAGCGCAGCAGGTACAGCTTCTTCCTTGGCCTGCGTGTTCCCCGGATATGTCGCCAATTGAACATGTGTGGGATGTCATTGGTCGGCGTCTTGCTCGTGATCCTCGTCCTGTTGCGTCTGCAGACGAACTTTGGGTACGCGTACAAACGATATGGAATGCTCTTCCTCAGTCAGACATTCAAACTTTGTTTGACTTCATGCCACGTCGTGTAGCAGCACTTATTGCGGCGCGTGGTGGCCACACAAAATACTGATTCTGATCTCTTGTTCTTGTTTGTTTGCTTTGAACATTTAATCATTTATTTGTACCACTACCACTCAACTGTGTATTAAGTTGCATTCAATTATGACGATTCCTTCTTGGTGTTGCAATTTTCACAAACGTGAGTGTATTTTTAGAAGTTCTTCTTTCTGTCTCAGGAAAAAAAAGGAAGTCATGTTGACTTCCTTTTTATTTTTCCTTAACGTCTTTCATGTATTTTTTCCTATTTCTGCTCCCTTTTATTAACTATGATGTGGAGGTAGAGGGTTCTTTACCTTAGGCGCTCCGTAATAATTAATCCTTGGATCTATCATAAACTATTTATCCATCAACCGTGAAAATTAAAAAGCTGCATAAATATGATTGAACGAGGGGATTCTGATCTAATTAACAATATTCTTAAGCTATGGACTTCCATATATATGGACTTATACAACATATAGACATTCTGCATATGAACATTCTTTCAGACTCTTCAGGACATAGACCTCTACGTATGATCTTCTACATATAATTATATGGACTTCTACATAGACTTTATATTTTTATTACATTATTAATCACCCTACATAAAGACATTCTACATATGAACGTTCTACATATGTTCATTTATCTACATTCTACAAGATACGGACATTTGCATATGGATTTTTATACATATTTATATGTTGACTATTACATAGACTTTTTATTTGTATTTTATTTAGTCCAAAGGGGCTTTGTCCCTGAGGGCTATTGTTCTCTTTTTGAGATTTTACGTCGAATCACTCTGAATGTCCGTTTCACTTTTCAAACTGTTGCCATCCAATATGTATTATATTTAAAGAAATTAAATAATGAAGAATGTGCATAAATGTATGCATGTTTCTCGCATTGTGATAAAATGACGGTACCTAGAGCCATCCAATTTTGAATGATGTAATCTTGCTACGAATATGGGCATCCGGAAGCCGAAATTTGGAATTTGTTTTATTATCGATTTCATATTTTGTAGAACTTTAACGAATTTTTGATTAATGAACTCAAGGATTTCAAAACGAGCAATGGCAACGTTGTACAGAAAAAAACATTTTTTTTGTCGTCAGCACGCGAGACTATGTATCGGAAATTCTAAAGATATGCTCAGTTTAAAATTATTTGCGATATTGCTGTTGAACTAAATTTTATGGTTTAAGTGCGAAGAACATGATATTTAATAAATAAAGGTAACACACAAAATGTTAAAAAAAGCTCCCTTTTAGACGTAATGTAAAATGTGAAACCTTTCAGATTATCTTTTTTCTTTTTATTTCTAAAGTTATATTATGTATTCAACATTTCTGATTACTTATGCTTTGTACGTTAATCAGTTGTAATGTAACTTGTGCTCTGAATTGTTATAATAAATGCCGCTGAGCTGCAGATGGTGGACAGTACCCATCAATAGAGTATGCAAGCCGAAAGTCTAAACGATGGTGCGTCTGCTCTATTGATGGTCTTCTGTGGTCAACAGTTGAGCTAATAGGATCTAAATATCTCAGAATAAATTTTTTAAACTTGAGTAAAATATCCAAACAAAAATCAAGACGAAGGAGAAACACGCCGACGTGGAAAATAAAATAGGCAAATCGACAACCTTGTATTTGGCGTAAATTTGGTAAAATCCCAACCGATTTCGAGGGCAAAACGGGTCCGCCTGCATCAGGAGCAAAAAATTCTGTAAAAGCGAAAAAGCGAATGTCGATCGTATTTATACCCACAAGCGACCAGTGGAAGAGCCGATAACGCCATCTATTGGCAGAAATAGTAACTAAAAATGAAGGGTTAAGTTTATAGAATTTTGAAGGCAATAGGCAAGACTGTATTGGAATTGAAATCATTGACTAAACAGGATAAATTTTTGTAAACGTGAAAAGCTTCAAGAAAATCCAATTCCCTAATAGAACCAGCTTTCTGGATAATTTTAGCAGAACCCAAATCAAAATTGTGATTGAATTTCCAACTATGATTAGCTATTGAAGATTTTTTAATTTCGCATTTTCGGACGTAAGATTCAGGTTCTTTTATGCGAAACTTTAATGCTCTTTTCGTTTGGCCAATATAACTTAAGCCACACTGACACGATATGCTATAAATTCCCCAAGAATTAAAGTCAGAAATAGAATCTTTAAGAGCCGAACATCGAATTTTATTTATAGGCGAGAAAACAACTTGAAAATTAAAGGTGTGTAAAATTCGTGCAATTTTGTAACTGACAGAAGGATGAAATGGAAGCACGACAAGGTTATTCATGTTATTTCTGACATCAGAATGTGTTCTTAAATGGCACGATGAGAACTTTCGAACAGCTTTATCAATGACTACGGGAGAAAATCCTCGGCCAAATAAAAGATAAATTACCCAAATAAGTTGTAGAGTCTACTTGATTATCTGCTGTGTGAAAACTGAAAGAGTGGTGACTGTACAGAAGAAGGGTTAGAAGTGCCTTTTATTACACTCTTTAATTATTTAGAATGCGTCAACTCGACGCTAAAAAACTGCGCCTCTTCTTGGGCTGTAACTGAAATCAGTAAGAACTAAACTCAAAATTTGAAGATATTCACAAATAGTAGAATTACGTTACAGGGCCCAGACTATCCTATTCCCTAAAAGAGCGTTGAAAATCTAGTGGCAGCAGAGTAATAACAGTTACGCCGCGTTTAACCGGCAATAAATGCTGAGCAGAAGCTCACACAAGCACAGTGTTCGCCCACACTCTCTAACTTTCCCTTCTAGAACTTGGTATTTAAACTTTTTCTGCCACTGGTAGAATTTGCCTTACTTCACGCGCGCTACCAAACTTAAATATTCTGGCATTGACAGTTAGGGGAAATGAAGGCTTATAGGAAAGGAATTTCAAATTAAATTAAATTGGTTATTTAAACTTTAATTTTCAGCATCAAAAACCCCAATGACTGTGCACAACATTGAGTTTTTGATCAAGTTAAATTAAAAAGGAGCGGCAACAAGTCACTGTGAAAATCAAGAAACAGTGGGAGACTTTTTTTTTGTGAGATCCCATATAAGTAAACGTAATTAAATATCATAAATAAGTATAAATAAAATGAGTAATAAAATATCAATTTTGTCGGAGTCAGAAGGTGTTACTAGCACATTCCTACTTACTAGACATGTAATGGCAACATATCTTATTTGTGTTGCTGTGCGAAGTAAAAAGGAAGTACTGTAATCGCCGAAAATTTCGGGTCTCATATTTCAACGAAAATATCCATTTTGACCGCTATCGAATGCAATTTAACGATGTTTTTGCGTAATACCTAAACGTAAGGGCAGAATAAAGGACTCTTTTCCCCCAATAAAATTATAAAACTGATTTAAAATGGATTCCGAAGAGATTATTTTCGTGGCGCCTGTCCGTCCGTCCGTACGTATATATGTATCTCGCCTAACTCAAAAAGTACTAGCCTCAGAACGCTTAAATTTTGTGTATAGGACTGCTGTAACATGTAGATGCGCATCTCTCATTTTGGTTGTAATCGGCCGCACCAAAAGTATATAAATATATGTATATATATATCCACTCTGTTACTCGGCTCGGTGAACTCAGTTTCTTTATTCTTATATGTTTGTAAATTGTGCATTTTTCGCTTTAAAATGATTGAATTATGTTGTTCTTATCTTTCGGTTACGATTTTATGCTTTTAGTTAACCTGCATGCAATAACTGTGGAATTATCTACAATTAAAAAGTTTTTTTAAGTGCGGCTAAGCCTAATTTTTGGTTATGATAGCTGTCATATTTGTTTACATTTGATACTTAGCAGAATAGTGGAATTGTTGCCAATCTAGAGAAACTAAGCTTCGCAACAACAAAGTAACGTCTTTTATTTTTGCGAATTAAATTATGCTTGATTCATTCTGGAATGATCATTAGTTGGAATGATCAAGTTATTAGCTTGTTTTTGCGTATAAACTGTGAGTCTAACTTTAAAAATTACTTTTTAAGTGTTTTAACTGTACTTCGTGTTTTATGTTTTTCTATATCTTTCAATATTTAATGAAAATATTTCGAATTTTTATGTATTTTTGCCTTACCGCGAAGTGAGAACTGAATTAACGAGTAGCGCATGCGCATTAGGTAAGCGGCGCTGAATCGTCTGTGAAAAGCTGTTTCTTTTTTATTTATTTTATTTCTTTTATACCTCGTTTTAGATTTATTATAGTATTTGCTAAAGAACTTGTGGTAATTCTTCAGATGCTATAATGTGTGCGCATTCTGAGTTATAAAATGAATGAGAATAACGCTGTTAAGTGAACCTAGCGCCGATAGTGAACTTCAAAGAGTGCATTTATTCTGTTGTGGTTTATGCGGTATGGACGAAATGAATTGAATTCAAAATTCGTTAACTGTTAATTCAATATGTTTTAATGAAATGCATTAAATTTGCGTATAATTTAACATTCCGTACAAGGAAGCCATGTGGTGTATACATCAGATTTTTTTATATTAAATTATTTCTTTGCAAATAACATGGCGATAACAATTAGTGGCAATATTTTTTTTTGTGTTACCATATTTTTTTCCTATATTATTTCTTTACAAGTAATGCATGGCGATAACAATCAGTGGCAGTTTCGTTTTAATGGAAAAATGATACACACACGAAAATGATTCCATCAAAAAAGTGAGGATCGAGACTAACAACGAAAGTGAAGAGGAACTAATTTGTGGCGAATCCCTTGGCACGTGTCCATCGCAGCAGAAGGGGTTCCACGGAGTCGGGATAGACAGGTGGGCGTTTTAACGATATCCGACGAAATATCTCTTAAAAAAACACCCACCATCCGTTCACTGTATAACACACTTCGCTTTGTTTTGAGTCTAGAAACCGGAAGAACCTATTTAAAAGCCGAAAGGTAAATAAATTTCGCGACGCTGCTCTAATTGTGGGAGGAAGCTGTGGATCCATTATCTTTGGAGGGGTTTTTTCCGCATACTTTTTCTTAGACACTAGAAATACGCTGATAAAGGCAAAGATCTTGAGAACTGTATTCTGCAAAATTCGACTTTTGTATTTTTTGGAGAATAATTTTTAATAGACAAGCCCTTTGATTATTATAAAAAGTAAAAATAAAAATATATAAAATAATAGTTTATAATAAAAAGTAATAAAGAGTATATTATTTCTCAACATAAAGTCAGTAGATGTATCTGAATGAGGTAATCTAGAAACATTGAAAATTGAATCCCGGAAAAATTTTTTTTGAAAAAGAAAGAAACTAGAATTTAAATCTTGAAAAACAGAAAACAAAACTTTGTAATTTATAATTAATGAATCAGTCACTAAAAATGTTTAATAAATTAAGTAATTATCGTCACTGTTCGGAAATTGGTTGACTTTTCAAGGGAACAAATCAACCCTCGTTCAATTAACGATAATTAATAAATGCGAAGGTGTTTCTTCTTCTACTCAAGTAAAAATGATGAAGCCAAATCGGCAATTTGAGTTTAAGCCAAATTTGTAAGTTGAGTTTAATCCAATTAGTGAGATGAATTAAAGTGAATGATTATAAAGAATTAATTATGAATGTTGCATTTCCATTTGATTACTTTTTTTTAGAAATCTCGAGATATTATTGCCAAATTGAGTAGTGGTAGTAAAAGATGTTTTTGCTAAATTTAGTAGTAATAAAAACTTTTTTTTACTTGAGTAAAGTGTCCGCGACTTGTTTTACTTGAGCAAAAGACGAAACACATTCGCATACCTTTAGCCCTCAAAACCACTTTTAGCCCTCAAAACCACTTTTAGCCCTCAAAACTGCCAGCACCCGGCGTGGCATTGACTCCACAAGGTGCTGATAGGTATTCTGAGGTATCTGGTACCGAGTGCTCACCAACTGGTCCTGCAAGGGGGTAGCGTGTAAGCACGAATTTGGTTTTCCAGGTGGGACCACAAATGCTCTCTTGGATTAATGTCAGGTGAATTTGGAGACCAAGACATGATTTAAAAGTCACTTTTATGTTCCTCGAACTACTCCCTGACGATTCGACCTTATGGCATGGTGCAGTATCCTGTTGATAAACACCACTTTCCCGCCGAAAATACTGTTGTCATGAATGGATGAGCTTTGTCTGCAACGACGTTCACGTATGGCATAGATGTCAGGGATTGTGCTGTGGAGATTATGGGTACTAATATGGTCCATGAAGACATTGCCCACACCGTAATAGCTCCGTCACCGGTTTGTCTCCGCCCAACTGTGCATCCGGGAGCCAGGGCTTCGTCTGGAAATGGGTTAACACACGCACGTCGATGTGATGTACCAGAAAACATGATTCGTCGGTCCATGCAACTTTCTTCCATTCTTCTGATGTCCAATTCCGATGTTTCTTGGCCCACTGCAGACGCAGCTAGCGATGACGTGCCGTCAGTGAAGGCACATGCTTCGGCCTTCGGCTGCGTAGCAATGTACGCTGCGCAGTGTGTTGAAAAACACTGTTTAGGTCTCCACTGTTGTAGCTGGTGGTGATTTAGGCTGTTGTAGCTCTTCGACCATGGCGAACAATGCGTATCAATTTCCGTTCTCCTCTGAAATCAATGCATCGTCGACAACACACTGCTGGCCAGCGACTTGTCGTTTCACTATCCGTGCCCATTTTCGATATGTGCTCAGAACAACTGCACGTGAACAGCTGACTAAACGCGCCGTTTCTGATATTGATGTTTCCAGTCGCCAGCCATAACGATTTGATCTTTATCGAAGTCTGGTAAATCAGCTGTTTTTCCCATTATGACGCTAATCGCGCTACATTCGGAAAATCGAATCGAACGTTAATGTTCTGCAAATATCGCGCAGAACGCGATGTGTCTGGATCAGTGACACATATTGCCATAAAGGCATATAACATGAATGTAGTCATGATAAGTAGCACCTGGAAGGGAGTAGCAGTGAGTGGAGACAAAGGGTGTAAGAGGATCATAAAATGACCCTACATAGCAAATAAGGAAGGTCTGGAGTGTATGAAAAAAAAGTCAATAAGTGTAGTCAAATTAACTGGCAATGGTTTAAAGAAGAAAATCTCCTCATAGCGTAAAAGGACAAAATGCAATATGTATATATATATATATAT
>KK120532.1:180217-195217 GCA_000611955.2 Stegodyphus mimosarum | reverse complement strand
AAGTAGTGGCCATTCCATTATGGGAGCACCTAACTGGTGGCCACAGTTACTTTCAGTGAAGGAACGGGCAGTTACAACCATGTGTTCTTCGGGATTCGAACCCGGGCCCATTCCTGCGGCAGTTAGGATCACTATCTAATCCATATTATTTTCGATAAACATATTTCTTATTCCAAATGCAGCGAAACAACCCCAAAATATTATGCATCCTCTTTCGTACTCAACAGTAGACTAGGGTTTCTTCGCATTCAATTCTTCATTCGGCTTTTGTCACACAGTAATTCGTTCGTTTGTTCCAAATGCATTAAATTTTCACTAAATGCAAATAGAAGATAGTTTTGATGTGATAAATATTTCCTTGCGGGGGATTTTGCGACACCAAGCGTATTTTCTTGTTGACGAAGAATTTCCTTCTTGCCGATCCCTCACTGTATCCGTCTGCTCTAATGACTCTTCTAAGAATTTTAGGGTTAACTTTTATTGTGAACTGCTCTTTTCAATC
Organism: Stegodyphus mimosarum; assembly: GCA_000611955.2. Taxonomy (NCBI): domain Eukaryota; kingdom Metazoa; phylum Arthropoda; class Arachnida; order Araneae; family Eresidae; genus Stegodyphus; species Stegodyphus mimosarum. The sequence goes on along the minus strand of KK120532.1, from coordinate 194,715 downwards.
TGCTGCAAGTTTTACCGCACTAATGTTTCGGTCTTGTTTAGTTTTCCATGAGATAAATCTGCGGTTCGTTGGTGCTGTAGAATCACCATCTGACGTTACTTTCCTTTCTCCTGAACTAAAAATAGACTCGATTCTAAAAAACAATTTTCTTTTACATAACGTTTTGCGTTCCTGTATGAATAGATGATAATGCCTGGATCCTCACGTGATATTTTTCCCTTTCTAGGAGCTAATAATGTGTATGTTTCTACATTCTAATTATGTTTCTCGATTATCTCTTGATAAGAAACTTCTTTTCAAATTTAGTATTTGGTTATCTCTAGTTAGCTGCGTTTAGGTGATAAACAGATGTACTACGCAAACCATTAACAGGTTTTGGCTTAGAATGTGATCCGGATTTCTTCAACAGTTCCACGTAATTTCCATCTTTCTAAAACATAGAAGACTTTTGTGTATAGAAGAGTAATAGTTTGAATAGAAGATTAGATGCATAGATATACTGCATGGGGAAGATTGTTGCGCTTTAAATCCATTACTTTTTCAGATATTTTAAATGTTTTTACTTCTTTAAAATGATGCATAATTAAATTTCTACCCCTTGCCATGTTCCCTTCATATATGGAAACTATGGATTCCAGATATGGAAGCCTGAATTTTGAGTTTCGAATTTTATATTTCATTTTGTAAAACTGTAATGAACATTTGATTACCAAAATTCAGCTACTTGAAAACGAGCAGTGGCAACACTGTACGGAATACAGGGTGTTTATAAAGTCCCGGACCCATTTTGACGTTAATTAACTCCTAAAATAATAAAGATAGATTAAAATTAATTACATAAATGGTTAGATAGACTCAAAAAGTTTCATGGCCTTTGTCAATGAACTTGGGTCCCCTTCGTCGCACGGAGAATATCCAGTCGATATTCCATTTCACGCCAGGTACCGGCAAGCATGTCGGCATCGACGGAGGCTATTGCGGTTGTCTTTCTGGCTTTTAGGTCGTCCATGTTCGACACTCTCCTCCTGTAAACGTTGTCCTTCACAAATCCCCAAAGGAAAAAGTCCATCGGCATTATATCGGGTGATCTGGGTGGCCAAGGAATTGGACCTCCTCGCCCAATCCATCTTCCTGTAAAATGGTCATTCAAAGAACTACGAACGATGGTACCCCAATGAGGTGGTGCACCATCTTGTTTCAAAAAGACACGCGGCCGAAGCTCTTCTAGTTGTGGAAATACGAAGTTTTCCAACATGTCTAAGTATACGACTGATGAGACCGTCTTTTCTGTAAAAAAGAAAGGCCCAATGACTCGGACGGGCATTAGTCCACACCACACATTAACCTGTGGGGAATTCCTTTGTGCCTCACGGTATTCATGGGCCTTTTCAAATCCCCAAATGCGCACATTATGGCAATTAACAATATCAGAAAAATGAAAGGATGCTTCGTCGGAGACTTTTATGCGCTTCAGAAATTCAGCATCATCTTCTATCCTCTTAGCATAGCTGTTGGAAAGGCCATTCTCCTAGGCCTATAGTTGCCAAAAGCAAAAGAGAGAAAAATGCAATTAATAAGCAGACCATATTTAGAAAAGTACAGATATTTAGACTGGAAAATGAAATTATCTGAAATGAACCACACGCGCAGACGATGTTTACAAAAGTAAAGATATTCAAACCTGAAAAGGAAAATATATGAGTTATTCCATCTATAAATGCCATAAGTTTGTTTATATCTTCATTATTTTATGAGTTATTAAACATCAAAATGGGTCCGGGACTTTATAAACACCCTGTATTTCTATTTCCAGCACGCGATAGTGTGTGTCGGAAATTCTAAAGATAGGTTGTTTTAAAATACTTTGTGATTTTGCTGTTGAATGCAATTTTATGGGGTGTATGTGCGAAGAACGTGATATTTAATTAATAAAATTAGCATATAACACGTTACTAATAAAAAGATAAAAGAAGGTTTGTAAACCATGTGACTTAGAAAACTGAACTTTGATACGATGAACTGAGAAAAGATTGGGGGGGAAGTGTACTGCATCCGGAATTCTAAACATATGTTCCTATGACGCTTTTAAAACTTTTGTAACTTTGTTGTTTAATTGTATCTGGCGTTAGTGCGAAGAAAATGATGCTTTTAATAGTAAAGGGCTAACTGCAAACTGCTAAGGAGCTAAGGAAACAGCTCGAAGTCTAGCAGTCTGCTGGACTGCGAGCTCAGCGAAAGTATAAAAGCCCTTCACAAGTCCTTTTCGACGATAGTTAAAACACTTTCAGAATTTTTAGCCCAAAGAGGCATAGCCCAGAAGGACTATTAGTCTCAAAACAGCATTTTGCATCGAATCACTATAAAGGGCTATATTACTTTTCAATTATTGCCGTCAAATATTATAGCCCTGTATTATATTTAAAGAAATTAATTAACGAAGAATCTGCGTGAATGTATGTATGTTTCTCGCGTTGTGCAAAAACAACGATATCATCAAATTTTGAATAACGTAATCCTCCATCTGAATATGGGCAACTGAAAGGGCGAATCATGAATTTCGAATTTGTTTTATTATTCATTGAATATTTTATAAACTTTCTCGAATTTTTGATTAAGAAACTCAACGATTTCAAAGCGAGCATTGGCAACATACTGTGCGAAATAAAACATTTTTATCTCCAGCGCGCGAGACTGTCTATCGGAAATTCTAAAGATATGATGTTTTTAAATGTTTTTAGCCCAAAGAGGCGTTAGCTCAAGTACTTTCTAAACGTGTATGTATGTGTAAATGGAAACAAAATACAGCCCTTCGTAATATAAAATCTAAAAGCTTTCAAAAAAATTTTTTTAAAGATTTCGAGTACTTTTAGCATCTTCTTTTTTAAAAGGTTATTAAATTTCTCACATAGCTGGTCGTTAATTTGTTGTGTTTGGCCATGTTCACTTTAGATATGAAACTATCAATATATTTTGTTAAACAAATAATAATTTCCAAGTGCAGACGATCATTCTTTTGATCTGTTTTCGTTTGAAACAAAAAATTATTACAAGAAACATCATCTGCAAAACATCGTAACAAAACTTCGAGTGTTTGTATCATTGGGAGTTAAAGGTTAACACTTTCCGAATAAATTATTTTAATAGAAGGAATATGGTTTTTTCATCATATTTATTTTGAAGAAGTCAAAGCGAAAAAAAAAATAATATATTAAAAAAATATTTGAAGTTTGCTTTTCAGTATTTAGTACAAGATGCATGAATACAGCTTTCAAAAATGCAGGTGTCAGAAAATTTTAAGCGTCAAGCTCCTTACAGGAGAGAAATGAAAGGACAGAACAAACGGAAACGAATGTAGCGCCATCTGTCTATGAAAACAGTAATGAAAGTTAAGTTTTTAGGATTTTGATCGCAGTCACCTAGAATTTTCTAATATACGTATATAATACATGTCACCTTTCCTTAATATTTGATTGAAAATATTTTTCTGTCTTCCAAATTTATTTATTCAAAATATTATCATTGCTCTATACTAAATGTGTCTTCTTGAAATTTCTTAAAATTTTACAATGGCTAATTTTTTTAAATGCTAGCCACTTGCGCGGGCAGCAATCTAAAATAAAAATTATGAAAAAAATAAAAATGTATGTAATGGTTTTAATGAATTCAAGTAATGTTATTTTATGCGTTCAGCTAATAATTAATAATGATTGAAATTAATCTGTTTTTAATGCTCCTTAATCGCTTTTTAACAGAATAAATTTGAAAGGAAAATTAAATATTACCTTGTGCTTTCCTTACCAATAACACTATGACGAGCTGAAGTTGAAAATATTTTAATTCGAGTAGTAGCAACGCATTTCCTCCAGATCGAGTTTATTAATTAAATTCCAAGCATAAATATTTTGGGTTTTCCCGAGTGGCAACGCACTTCTTTTATATTGCTGACTTTTCCCATTAAATTTGAAACATAAATTATCATACGTTTAAAAAATTTAATTTAATGCTACGCTTTGCTGAAAGACAACACACTGCAACTTGGGACATAAAAATACTTTAATTCGGGCAGCGGCAGCATATTTCTTTCAAAGCGGACCCACGAGTGGGGGGGAGTAGTTAAAATCACTGGATAGTGGTAGTTCAAACTTGCATTCAAACTTAGGCGAACGTGTTGGATGCATTTTGATTTTTGTAGTATTTCTTATGTATGAGCCATTTTTCCTCAGAAAGTCCTCTACGAAGGCATCGCCTCTTCTTTTGCAAGCGGCTTTGCCATATTCAATCAACCTATGCTAATCCAAAATTTTTTTAAATCGCTGAGTTTGTAAATTAAATTCGGAAGACAATATTGTTTTGTCGTGTGCTAAAACACATGAAATTCTTGATTAAATTTGAAAAGATTACGTCCTGCAGGGTGGCTTTTATATCGCTAAGATTTTAATTAAAAAATCGCACAAAATATAACATAAATAGAAAAAAAATCGAATTTCAAAATTCGGGCTTCGAGTTGCTCATGTGGGTAGAAGACTGCGTGTATGCAAAACAGTTTGGCTATCGATGTCACCGTTTTTCAAAAAGGCCCAGACAGTCTTTTGTACCACTTTTGTATCTACTATTTAGTAATATACTGATTCTTCATTACTAAATAGTAGATATAATTAACTTCATGCGCAACACTTTAAATTGTCTGAGATGCACAAAAAAAAAAGGAAAGAAAGAAAATCTAAAAGATTTCAGATTTTTAGCGTCGTACCGGAGGATTTGTTTTGTTATGCTCTCGCCGAGCATCGCATGTTACAAATATGCTCCTAGACACATTCCTGTTTAAAAGATATATTTTAATCGCTTTCTTCGCACTTTCACGCGACAGAAAATTCAGCAGCAAAATCACGAATTATGGAGGGCAATACCGTGCAGCGATTTTTTCAAAAATAGATTTGCACATTTTAAAATTAAATGTTTAACAATTTTTGGCACATATCTTTGTTGAAAGAACAAACTAAAACTCTCAGATCTTTTTTTGGAAAAATCGCCGGGTCTTTTTTTCATGTCTTGACGTAACAGTATTGTAGAAAATTACTGAGGAATTATTCAGTGTTAGAAACAACTTTTCAATTGAATAATTTGGTTGATAAAATGTCATGCAGCAAAATAATAATAAATAAATAAATAAATAAAAATAAAATAAATAAATAAATATTAAAAAAAATCTGAAAGGTTTCAAATTTTAAATTACGTCTAAAGGAGCGTTTTTCTCATCATTTTGTGTGTTACCTTTATTTATGTATATGAGAAATTATTGTATTTGTTTATGGTAAAAACGTATACTGCCTACGAAAAGAATGCTTTTAATGTGCTTGGAAATAAAAATGGTAATTAGCTGAACTTGGATCATGCCAACATCTTCTTCCATCTTTCCACTCGACCAGTGGCGGCTCATAGCTAAAATTAGTGGGGGTGCTGTTCCAAAAAATTTTAACCTTTGTTTCAAACCTGTGTAAAGGGAAACAAACATGTATAAAAAGAAAATTTATTTTGAAACTTCCATGAAATTTTACAAAAGAAAAATTAAACATTTCTTAATTACTTTAACTTAAATTGTTACAGTTCGAGCTTTACCTATTCATTTAAAAATGAAATCCATTCTTCTTGTTTTCATTTGCGCGAAGAGATCAATAATTTTCTCCTCGATCTCTGGATAAGAACTGAGGAAATTTTTCTATATTGAAAGCATTGCAAGCGCATGAAAACGAAAGCTCTTGAAGTTCACTTACAGTCACAGAATTTATTACTTGAGGATGCAGGGACATGGCTAAAGTTTTCTGTAAAATAAAAGAACCGAAAAAAAATGAATCAACTAGAATAGCTGAAAAATAATCTAACCAAGAATATGGTGTATGATTTTTAAACACAGCACACGCGGAGTAAAAAAAAAAAAGAACTAGCTCCCAACAATACTCCAGATTCGGCACTGCAAAAGCGACAGTGCTCTCTTCCTCTCGGCCTCGTACGCTGCTTTGCTTCCTAAGAGCGCATGCGCAGAACAGCCAAATACCACACGCGCGGAGTAAGAAATAATCACGTTTCCAGAATTTCGGCACTGCTGACAGCGACAGTGCTGTTTTATCTCCCTGGCTCGGGTGCTGCTTTCTGTGCGCGCATGCGCAGAACAGCCAAACATTAGACCGCTGGAACTGTGAAGCGCGCAGTTCCATACAAAAACTTTCGTACCTTTTTCATAAACTGGAGGATGGCTACTGACATTAAGTTTAAGGATTATATATTGTAGAAGTATAAAGAAAGAATTAAAGAAAAAAGGGCTCATTATATTAAATATTAAAAATAGTAATAAGTGGAAACAGGGAATGCTGCAGTTCCACAGTGCTTATTACGAGCCGCCACTGCACTCGACTACTGAAAGCTGTTAAAAGTACCAGTGTTAATTGCGCATCAAAATATCCATCATTGGTTACGACGACTGCGAGCTGATTCCTCCTTCTATGCTTTCCCGAAAATGTTACATAAATATATATATATTTCATATACCTACCTCCTTTACCAGGCTTAAAAATTCTTACCTGGCCTTTATTTTCGAAATTGCTGATCGTTGTCATTTCCAATCACCGAACTGTTTTACGTGATGAAAGTAATAATGTTTTGTCATTGTTAAATTTTAAAAAGAAATAATTTCGGACAAATAACGAAACCTAACTTTCAGTGCGGTCTCGAAATTACTTATATTTGAGAAAGTTTCATATTCCTTATGAATAAATGAAGTTATAAGTTTGACTCTCGTACAACAAAAATCGACCGGGATATTTAATTCCCAAATTTGCAGATTTTGATGCCATTTTCAACTTGTCACGACTAAATGTTCTGTGCATGCTTTTGGCGAACATTGTCGTAACCGTTTCAAAGTCCTAATCTCGAACAGGGAGCTGAATGCAGCTATGTTCTTGTCAGTGGTAGATTAACTGCACGTAAGACGAGTTTAAAATTACCCTTTTATTAAACCACTATTTACAGCCACTTCCAAACTCGGAAGGGATAACAGAAAATAATGACCGCACTTGGGTCTAATAATTTAAATCAAATAATTTAAAATAAAGTGAGTAGAAATTAAGTAGTCGTTGCTCTCAGAGCTTTACACGCGAAGTTGGCCTCTATTCTAAACTATCAATGGTGCGTAGCAAGATTTGGCTAATACTAACGCACTTAGATTACTTCAGTAAGTAATAGAGTAACAGCGCTAAGGCTTAGAACTTAAATACTAGCTAGTCGGGTGGACGTCGAACAGAGCCGAAGTGATCTGAGACTAAAAGCTCTCTCACACTAAGAAGTTCCTCGCTCGCTAACCTTTAAATACAAAACTTGGCTGCACCTCAAATTAGCATAAAGTTGAAACGCGCGCTCTTTCTAACGGGAAGTTGAAATAAGAGTTCACAGGAAAGAGAAATTAACATAAAACTTTGTTAGTTTAAACTAAAACCTTACAAACTTGCCTTGAGAGATCGGTTCATTAAGCTAGAATAATTGGAGGAAAGAAGTTTAAATGAAGTGGAGCAGAAATGTGTATAATTTACTAGGAAAGTTACTCGGAAGCCAGGAAGAACTTCGACATGACCTTCCTGTTAAGTAAAAGGAAAGTCGTGGTATTTACATTACAGTCGTGGTATATTTTGTTATAAATAAATGTAATGATCATTCAACCACATGCTCATTTCTGCTAAATTTAACGTTAAATGATAAACGTAAAATGTTTCTGATAAATTTAATTTTAAGTATTTTTCATGCCATGTTAGTGAACTGATTAATATTTCGAGAAATAAAAGAATTGCAAGTACTTAAAAATACAGAATTATTACACACAAAAAAAGTGAGTTTGAAAGCAGATATTTTCAATCTCAAACTGATCATGTAGGCAGAATACACAATCCAAAAACAGCTGAAGCCAAAATTTTACTTTTAATTAATTATTCTTTTAACCAAAAAAAATTTTAATAAAAAAATACTTTAAATAAATTTAAAATTTTAAACAATAATATTATTAAATATTTATCAAACATCTTGTGGGGTTCCAGCCTTTTATTTCACAGTTCAATGTGAGGTACTTTGCACACTGATAAGCGAATAATCGCTTGAGTGTGTGAACAGAGACATAAGACTCAAGAAGGGTTAATTACCCTTTATTTCTCAAAATAAGGATGAACACAGTCCGCTCCTATCTCAGAGCGTACAGCAAAGCCTCCACTTGGGCTTGAACTCAAATTAAGAAGAATTAAAGCTTAACTAAAAAGATTTAGCCGAAGCTATCAGGATTCTAATTAGTTGGCCCCTAAATCTCAATTAAGTAGGCGAAGCTATCGAGTGCCTGAAGAACGGCCGAGCAAAGCTTAGAGAGAAACGTAGCCCAAAGGCAAACGCGTACTAGTCAGAAACTCTAGGTCTCTAACGAAGTCAGTGAAGCATCGACTTAAATACTACTCTTACTTAAAACTGCATTAAACGGGTTTCTAAAAATATATTCTGGTAGGAAATTGTAAGCTGAAGCTAGAAGAGATAGGAAAGGCGCATAAACTTAAAATAACTCTTTTAAAATTAGAATAAACCTTACAATCTTATTAAACATTTATCAAAACATACCTACAACAATAATAGTAATAATAATAATAATAGCGTAATGGAAAAACATTCAAACTTCTTCTTGTTTTCTATATGAAATCTGAAATTTGGTACTTGAAACCCATTTTAATTAGTTACACTTCGTAATTCAAATATACTGTAGTACAATTTTTGATACTGTAGACGTGAAAAATGAGCAGTTTCCTCGCCAGTGATCGAAATCCGGAAGCCCCGAATACGGATCGAGTGTGCTTCCATTTACACAATACAGGCAAGCGGAAAAAGGGGAGAAAATACCTTATATTCTCTCCCTTTTAAAGGGCGAATGGGGGTGAGGGGCCAAATCCGGGTGGTGTCGATTATCACCCACCACCTTCTAGTTCGGGCGCTACTCTACAGTCATTTCAGTCTAATATGTTTTTTAAATAATTCTAACATGCTTAAGTAATCATTAAATAACTTACTTTAATTTAAACTAGAGCTAAATAACTTATGAAAAATTTCGAAGCTATCACAGAAATCTTCACCGAATGGGAAAGAACTTATTTTCTCTCTCCTTTCTGCATGCCTGCGTGGTGTAACGGTACTACACTCAAGGCGTATTCGAGAGGTCCAGGTTTAACTCCCATCGAATGCACTGCTCATTTTTTACGTCTTCTGCTTCAAATCAACCTAATGACTATACAAATTTAAGAGTAAATGAGTCCCTATCTTATGTTTATTAATTTTTTTCGAATATAAATAAAACTACGTATGCTTATAAGTAACTAATTATGCCCCCGAGGGTCGCATAAAATTGTTTCGAGGACCGCCAGTCTGAGGCCATAGCGTTAAATTTCAGTTCGAAAGAATACGTTTATATGCGAACAGCTTTTTTTCACGTTTGAAAATTAGTAAGATAAGAGCATGACTGACCGATGTGCATCAATAAATCGTGAAGATAATTTCCACTAATTCAGTGATTCTCAACCACTGTGCCGCCAAATTTTAGAAATGTACCTATAAAGTAAAAATGATAATGAGTTCAAGCCTAGTATACAGTACACATAAGAAGTGGCGAAATTCGGTTTTTAAGATTAATAAGCATGCCAATTGTTTCATCCAATCTGATTTTGGTGCTCTGGAGCAGAGAGCGTTTCGAAGCATTCGGTACATAATTTAAATTGAAAAGTTCTGATTGGTGCAGATGGGAGACTAGCTTACTTATCAGACATTTTTGTTATTTTTAATAACATAAATTCAAGTATGTAAGGACCGAAAGAAAATGTATTAAGCTCAACAGATAAACTGATGGGATTCCAAAAACAAATAACTTTATGGAAGAATAAAGCTCAGGAAGGTAATTTGGAAAAGTTTGAGTTAGTTACAAAAGATTTTAATAAAATTATTCACAAAATTGTTATCGAGCATTTGACAACGTTAGAGGAGAAAATTATTCCTTTTTTCCCAAATTTAGATATAAAAAAAAATTGATGGAGTTCGTAACCTATTTGTGATAACGAATACTTCTGTATTCGAATTAATTTTGTAGGAAGAAGAAGAATTAATTTTGCTTTTTAATAATCGAGATTTAATTTTAAATATTCGGAAGATTCCATTCATTCATTTTGGATTAGCATTAGATGCGATTATCCCACGATGGCCAAAAAAGCTTTAAAAATATTATTACAATTTTCTACATCTTATTTCTGTGAATTCCGATTTTCAGTATTAACCAACATAAAAGCGAATAAAAGATCGAGACTGTTAAATGTAGATAACGATATGAGAGTAGCATTGTCATTTTTACCACCAAATATAAATGAAATTATCAAAAAACATTAAGCTCAAATTTCTCATTAAATGTATTCTTCTAATTAATCCCTTAACAAACGTGCTGTTGTTTTTGTAGTATATATAATTTTATTTTATATTCAAAATTATTGTCATAAACTATTTTATACAGTGTGTTATAGGTAAATAAACAACTTTTAAACTTACCTTTTTCTTTGTGTGCCGCCAAATTTTGAAATCGTTAAAAGTGCGCCGCGATATATAGATATATATGTAATATTTCAGTTATTCCAACACATCGTGGGCGAATGGTGAGGCTATTCCATTACACGTTTTGGCAGATGGTTGACGAAGCTGGGATGATTGAACCACGGAGAAAAAATACGACTCAGGACTTTCACTTTTAACAGCATATCTTAATTTAATTTAGAGCAGATGATTTTTCCAGATGAAGTTACTAAAATAACTTATTCAGTAATTGAACTACTAGATACGACTAACTTTAAACTTTAATACGTCATAACGTTCTAACAAAGAAAGAGGAGCATAGCGAAGGCGTTAGCAGGACGAAGACGAGAAGGCATCTGTATAGGAAAACTAATGACGCAGCATTTATATGAGGAGGTTATGTAATAGGCATGAATGTTCCAGAAGGTACTGGTCTAGGGGAAGATCCTGAATTGCAGAAAATTAATTAAAGGTTGCTAGTTTGCAAAGAGCAAAGCCATCGTATTTTTACATATATATATAAAAGAGTTGAGAATCACTGTACTAATTCTACTCCTAGGTTACAAACTTTGTCAGATTCCAAACGCCATCTAGTGTCAAAGCCACAGTAGGAAATAACGACGTTTATAATTATTTGCATACAAGCATACGTATTTTTTTATTTATGCGTCGGAGAAAAATTTAATGAATAACAGAAGACTGGGGTTTCATTCTTTATTCTCGAGGTCTGTTAAATTCGGTCAATTTGTTCCGAAAACTTTAAGAGTTTTCATAATTTGTTTATATTTAATTTAAATTAAAGTTATTTAATTAATGATTAATTAAATACGTTAGAATTAGTTGAAATAAAATGTCAGTCTAAAAGTTTAATATTTAGCTGTCAGTATATTTGAATAACAAAGTGTAACCAACAAAAAAGTGTCCTAAAGGTAGCAAAATTTAGATTTCGGACAGAAAATATATATAAATTAATTTTCCCCCTTACTATGTGATTACTATTGTTTATATATGCTTTGATGAATATTTAGAAAGCGAAATTTTAAATTGGTTTAAAATAATGTTTATTTTACTAATATATTTTAATTCCACTTTCTAAAAAAGAAAGAACCTAGGGCGTCAGATGTTTTCAGATCGTGCAACGAATTTTGAGTTTGAAATCATTGCTTTTAAACTACAGTGTAAAAATATCTAAATAGAATCTGCTTAAGCTGTGCATAAAAATAAATCAACGCTTAACAAAAAGTAATAAAAATGTGCTGAGTGAAACACCGAAACCAACTTTCATCTTCATTTTTTTCCCCCATCTGTTAGGAAAAGATTACGAAACTCTTGTCGGCTCTCATTAACAACAACGCGCTCTGCCTCAGACACGAGGTAACCTTGAATATTTATTGTTGGCGTATTTTGGCAACTGTTTTAAAAGTTCTCTCAGACTACAAGCCTTTTCTCTACCGGAATTATTTTAAGATCCTAGCCAATACTTACTAAATTCGTGACCTAGTTGGCAATCGCGAGCTAGCTTAAGAAATATTTCAGCAAGTTTGTCTCATTACTTTTAAGTTAACATCAGCCAGATTCAACTAGTTGTGTACAGTATACGATAGAAAAGCTTTAACGTTATACATTTTAACTTCTTTCAAAATTCAGTTTTACCGAACCTCGCTAAATCGAAATGATTTCGAAAATATGAACGTAATTGCCCCCTTGTTTAAAATATAAGAACCATTTGAAAATATTTGTTTTATTCACAATCAGAAACGCAATTCAATAAAAGAAGGAAAATCTGAAAGAATTCAGATTTTTAACGTCGCACCAGAGGGTTTGTTAAGTTTTTTTTACATCCTCACTTGAGCATCGTAGGTTACCAACCTGCTCTTGGACTTCTTCCTGCTAACATTTCAATAAGCGAACATTAGGGCTGTATGTTTAGGATCGTTGTTCTGGTAGAACTTGCATGTATTTTGCATTAAGTTTTCTCGCACATGCTTTTAGGTTTCCTTAAAAAATATTTATATACTTTGTCAGGACTGAGTGTTCTGTGCATATTCTTCGCAAACATCTTCGTGAACAGCTGAAAAGTCTTTAAGTCCTGATCTGGGACAGGGAGCTGAATGCAGCTATGTTCTGGTGTAGGATACTGTGATTGAATTGGAGAATAACTGCACTTGAAAAGGATTTAAAATCTTCTTTTATTAAATCAATATTATTTACAACCACTTCCCAACTCGGGAGGGATACAGAAAGTAAAGACCACACTTGGGTCTAAAATGAACAATCAGCTAAATTTAAACTAAAGCTAAATAGAAATTAATCTTTGCTCACAGAGCTATACGCGGAGTTGGCCTCTAACTAAATGGTGCGTAGCAAGATTTACTAATACTAGCGCACTTGGATTTATTTCAATAAGCAATCACGTAGCAAGCACTATGGCTTAGAATTTAACTGCTAGCTAGTCAGACGAACGTCGAATAGAATGATCGTGATCTGAGATTAAAAGCTCTCTCACACTGAGAGGTTTCTACCTATTGCTTGAATAACACTTGGCTCCACTTCAAATTAGCATAACGCTGAAAACGCGCGCTTCTTCTGACGGGAAGTTGAAACATGAGAAGAGATAGAAAGATTTAAATTAAAATAAAACTTTGTTAGTTTAACTAAAACCTTACAACTTATCCCAATCCATATTACATTCGATAAATATGAAATTTATAATTCTAAAGGCAGAGAAACATACTTCAAACCATTATGCCTCCACCCCCTTGCTTAGCAGTAGAAGATAGGATTTCAAATCCAGTTCCTAATTCGGATTTTAATTTGTCTATCCGCGCCAGCTATACATTAAATTTTGACTTTTCCTCAAATTACACTGTTCCAATATGGTGAAACTTTGCTTATCATGGATGTTGCAAAAGCCAAGCATATTTTTGTTGTTGACGAACAATTTCATTCTTGCTTGTCGCCCACTGTAGCCATGTGCCTTCTTTTAACAGCTTCAGGCTTACCGTTTATTAAAAACTGTTCTTTTAAATTGTTTTACAGTACTGTTTTGGGAGTCTTTTTAAATTTTTCGTTAAGATAAATTTGCGATTCCTTGGGATTAGCCTGGAATGTGTTCCAGACTCCAGTTCATTTTCAACCTTTCCACGTAATTTCGGTCATTTTATTGCATCAAAGATAACGGCCTTCGTCATCTTCCCACAGTAAGTACTGTTAGTATCTAATAATATTAATATCTCTAATTTGAATCTATCGGAGGATCAGATGAACGTATCGAAATATAATTTCAACTTTTCAAAGACATCTAAACCTCCAGTTCCTCAAATCATTACCCCTATCGAAAAAGCTTTTTAATTTGTCCTGAAATCCGCCAACTTCTGAAATCCGCACTGCCTCTCAAAATATAAACATTGAATTTATAGGTTCCAGAAACCGCAGAATGGAGAATGAAATACCGAAGAAAAAATATTTATCCAATAATTATGTCAAAATTACCGAATAATAATGATTCTGTGTTTGTGGCAAAAAAAGATCTTAGCCCAAAAGAGGTTGCTAGTATATATGATGTGTTCAGATGAGCCAACACTGGCATATCAGATAACCGATGATGAAATCATTGGCTCTGTTTTGAACTCGCCACGGCAAGAAAACGATTCCGAGACCGACACAGATAATGAATTTGATAGGAGTGAGAAAATACACTCACGTTTGTGAAAATTGCAACACCAAGAAGGAATCGTCATAATTGAATGCAATTTAATACACAGTTGAGTGGTAGTGGTACAAATAAATGATTAAATGTTCAAAGCAAACAAACAAGAACAAGAGATCAGAATCAGTATTTTGTGTGGCCACCACGCGCCGCAATAAGTGCTGCTACA
>KK120532.1:153952-178737 GCA_000611955.2 Stegodyphus mimosarum | reverse complement strand
AATCACTAATATAAATGAATAATATAATATATATATATATAATAATTTAATGCATGTAATAAAATAATATAGTAATGTATATTATTGTACATAATAATTTAAGTAAATATATCTAATATGCCTTATTTATTTTGCACTTTTAGTCCGAATATTATGATCTGGTCTTTCTGTCCTGAAATCCGCAAAATCCTAAAATCCACACAACCTCTGGTCCGAAGCATTGCGGATTTCTGGACTTCTACTGTACTAGCATTATAATTTCTAAAGCCGATAAGAATGGAAAGACACACATATATCGAAGGAGTTTCGAAACTGATAAATGGAGGCCAATACTGCTCGATTCCTAAACAGCCTTCAACTTCTGATCTCACGAAAGTAAAAACAGTTGTTCAGTATTCTCAGATCATCCCAATTCAGTTTAGAAAATCCTTTACTCCACCTATTGATAACTGTCATAGGTTGTAGGGTGTCTACAAAGTCCACAAAATTGGAATTCCGTTTCGACCTATGGTTTCCAACTAAGGAACAGCATCATATCCTTTGGCCAAATATTTAGTTTCCAGATTTTTCTTCCTTTACTTTCTAACAATATTCACACAGTAAACAATTCTTTTGAAGTATTAGATAAACCTAAAAATCTTTCTCCCCTGCGTTCCGTTGTGGTTTCTTTCGGTGTGAAATCACTGTTTACTGATGTCCCAGTAGAAGGGCTTTAAATTGTCTGGAAACTAAGCTTCGAGAATTCCATTTCACACAAACAACACTCTGAAATTGAAGCGTTAATTTCTCTTATTAAAATCTCTTTGAGTCAAACACACTTGATTTTCCAAGATGAATACTATCGCCAAATTGAGGGATTAGCTATGGGTAGCTGCTTAATCCTGCACTTGCTGACATTTACATGAACTATTTTGAGGTCGTATTATTTGAGAAGCATTTTTTTCCGCTTCTGGACTCGCTACGTACACGACACTTTCACGTTTTTTGAAGGTAATCAAGAAATTTTATATGCTATGAATTCGATTGATCCAGCCATCCAGTTCACTCTTGAAATTAAATCTAACAATTCCCTTCCCTTCCTTGACAGTCTTATGACTCGCAATGAATCTGATTTCAGCATTACTGTTTACCATAAACCCTTTTCTGTTTGTTTATCGCCCCATGCTAAGTCATGTCACCCTGGCTAACTTAAAAAAGGCGCCTTTTTACTATTTTGTCTTTCGGGTTTTATCAGAAGGAGGTACTCCCTATCGTCATCACCGATTTCGCTCAAATTCATAAGGCATGCAGGGCTTGGCTAGAAATGAAAGTACCCGAAGTGGGAACTCCAGATGGCCAAACGTTTAGAAAATAAAAATTTTGATGCTGCGCTCGCCCCCTATAAGCCATTTACGTTAGACCATTGGCCAAGCAGCGATTGGCGCGGCAGTAAGAGCTCGGTGTAGTCATGCAATGATCGTGGGTTCGACTCCCCGTGTAGACTTTTTTTTTTCTTCTTTTTCTCAATTTTTATATTATTCTTTTTCCAATTAAGTAAAGATGTGAATATTTTATTTTATTTTTTTTTATTTATACTCAAAAGGCATAGAAAGGTAAAAATTCCGGAATTTTCAACCCATTGAGTGAGAAAATGCTTTTATAAAATAAACTTTTAGTTAAAATTCATAAAATAATAAATGAATTACGAGTAGAAAAATAATTTATTATATAATTTAATATTAGTAAGAAATTAAATAATTCTGTTTACAAAATTTATCTATAATTTTATGTCTGGAAATAATACATAATAATAAAAGCACGTGGCATCCCTGATAAATATATAAAATTTATAGTAGCACTATAACACTTTGTCGTTTCAACATGAAATTTAAACAAAATCTAAATAGAATTTTGTAAAAATCTGTTCACCAGATTCTTATCTGAAAACAATTGTGTGTACTATGTTGTTCACTAATTCAAGATGAGTTTAGAAACGTTACTTTTCCCTAGCGTATTCTTTAGAGCAACAATTTTCGCGCCTTACGGAAGCACTTCTTTCATACTATAGTAGATATACACTGGTGTGCAAAAATTAAGGACGAAGTCGAAAAATTAGCATATCAGCTGAACGAAGCGGCAGAGCGGGAGAAATCGTTAGACACACGACACAAGCGACTGGACGACCGATATCGCGTTTTACCGTGGCCAGAAGACTGCACGGTGGTGGTCTGTTTGCACGACGCCCTGTACGGTGTGTACCTCTAACGCCTGCCCATCGGAGAAGGCGTTCTCTGTGGTGCCGGGAACACCGGAATTGGAGAGACAATGAATGGGGACGAGTACTCTTTACAGATGAGAGCAGATTTAGTCTGAGTTGCGATTCTAGACACATACACATCTGGACAGAGCGGGGAACACGCAATAACCCCTTCAACATCATCAAAAGGGACTGTTTTGGAGGTCGCGGAGTTCTCGTTCGAGCAGACATAATGCTTGGTAGCCGGACCGACCTTCATATCTCCCAAGGAGGTTCGTCACCTGGGACTGCTATTGTAACGAGGTTCTTCTTCCTTACATGCGTCTTTTCACAAGGGCTATGGGTCCTCAGTTCCTCTTCATGGACGACAACGCTCCACCTCATCGCACAGTTACTGTCGAAGAGCTGTTGGAGAGTGAAGATATTGAACACATGGATTGGTCGGCAAGCTCTCTGGATCTAAATCCCGTCAAGCATGTACGGAACTTACTAGGGAGACCCGTGGCAGCACGTAACTTATCGCCAGTAACGATTCCGAAACTGCGATTGGTGCTACAAGAGGAACGAGCAGCAGTGTCTCAACAGCTCATTAACAACCACATATCCAGCATGCACAAATGATGTGAAACCTGCCTAGCAGTCAGGGGAGATCATACCCCTATTAAAGAGCGGATGTTTCTTGCCGGACACCCATCACAGGGATGTTTCGGCCTTTAGTCGCCATTGCGCTCCATGCTACTTTTTCAATAAATCTTCTTTTTATCCCTCTGATATCTCTTTTAGTAAGTGTTGCTTACATTAGTCATGTCCTTACGTATTGGGGATCTTACGGTATTAAATGTGTTGATTTGGAAAGCTTTTGTACAAAGTTATATTGAAAAAACCGTCTCGTCCTTAATTTTTGCACACCAGTGTAAATAGAGAGAATAATATATATTTGAATATGATATTAGGTACGCAAATAACATTTAGAAAATCATTTCTTAAAATGAAATGCTGCGAAAAATGTATAAAAAATTATAAAATGGGAAAAATAAAAGATGGCGCAGTAGATTTCATTATGACGCAGTAACATCATGCAAAGCTGAAGAGAGAAGCCTATTTGTTTTGAACAAAAATGTACAAATTCGATCAGTATCAATATTTTTATTTTAGAAGAGGGTAAAGACTTTTATTTAATCTGTATAAAATCTAAAATTTTATAACGAATATATTTTTAGGCGTAAGAATTTTGAAAATCATAAATGTCAAATAATCAGAAAAATTGAGCGATTTTAAAAAATTCACCAAAAATGCAAAATGCATAAATAAATTTTAAAATTTGAGACAAATTTCATTAAAAATTTTCTTTACGAGTTGGTGGGAATAGTTAAATTCTAATATGCTTAACTTGTTCGTTAAATGAAGATTTGTTCGAAATAATCGTTTAAGCATTAAATTTCGAAAAACCCTGAATCGAATCATCCACACATAGTATGAGTGCAAAATTCGAGCTCGATAATTTATCAAAAAGTAATTTAAAAATCGATGACAAAATTCCATCCACAGTAAATATACCATGACTGAACTAAATAAAAGTTTATTAAACCATATTTTCTCGCGTATTTTTCTCCTTTTTTTTTAATTATAGGAATAATCTAATTTCCGAAAGATGCGGTTACAGTCAGAACATGACAAATGAAACGTACTGATGGATAAACTACTGGTTATTTCTTCAAAAGAAATTTACCTTCCAATAAAAAGGCATAGCAATATTATCATTGTAGTATTTGACCGACAGTAAGCCGTCATACCCTCGTAAAGCCTCAGGGGCACCTCACATGAATGAATCTTGACCGCAGTTTCCAAGGGGGACAATCCAACGGACGAATGATAAGAGAGACAAACAAAAGACCGGATATGGAACGATCAAACACATGGACAGCAGATAAAGGCTACAATGAGATGAAACGCAAATAACAGAAGTAAGATGAAATCACATATTTGCAAGTAAGTGCGATAACACCTTGTACGTCCAGGTAGCTTAACGAAGAACATGGACAAAGTACGTTTAAAAATAAGTTCAGTACAAAAATAATAAATGCGAGGAAAAAATAAACTGGATGAAATGCTCATACGCAATTGCAAAAACAAATTGAATACCCTGAATAAAAATAAAAATTATCAAGGAAAAAATTTTGCCAATGAACCGGCCCTCAGAGGGGAAAACCACGTACAAAAGAGGAAGCGGAAAATGATGCCAATATTTTAAAATTTTTCAAAACTTTGCGCCCAGAAATTAGGCGGGAATTACGCGAGGAAGTTCATTAATAATTAAAGTGTACCAAATGCGTAACGGATACTTACCATATCGCTGCAATAAATTCTGCTTGAAATATCCATGAGTATGTTTGACACAGAAGTGTCTTCGCGAAGCCACGACTGTCTTACAAAGTCACTTTTCATAAAACAGTTAAAGTTGGATTACACGATGTATGATTATACAACTATTTTGCGTTCAGGATAAGCGGGAACGTACACACTTTCTGCTCTAAAAATCAAAACGCTTTTCTTAAACGCTATTAAGAATAAAATGGTTTTTACGGTTCCGAAAACATCGACAGTTACTCAAACCCTAAATACAGCTTACTGTACATCTGTTTAACGATATGCCTGAGTCATTTTCCGAGAAGCCATAGAATGTAGCACATCTGTATCACCTGTCTCAAAAAAATCAATAATTCCACTGACAGCTAATACACTCTACACTTAAATAATGAACCTGCTTCATTGCGGTCACCTGTAGCCACCGAATTTTGAATCCACCTAGTCCTCCACCCGAACATGGGCACCTCGAAGCCCGAATTTGATTTTATTTCATATTTTGTATGAATTAAATAACTTTTGGATTCAGCAATTTTAACATTCAGCATTTTTTAACATTCAGCAATTTGAAAGTGAGCCGTGGCAACACTCTTCAAAATGAAACACTTTTATATCCAAGGCGCGAGACTGTTGCCATTCTGCAAATATTAGTCTTTCAGTTTTCTTCAACAAACTCAACTATTTAATTGCTATTCATTGCAACTGATTGATATAAAATACTTTTGTCTCCCACGCGCAAGTGTCTTGCTATTCAGTAAAGGTTTTTACTGGGTTTCTAATTCATTGGCCAGTTTGGGTACTATTTACGTGTTCCGCCCTAAGGCACTACACGAAGGGAGGGATGCGTTCGTGGAGGACTTTCTAAGGAACACTAGATTGTACTAATACGTTACACGTGGGGAAAATCCCGAAAACGGCCGTGCAGCTAGTCCACTCTCGGGATTCGAACTTCGGACCGAACTACCAGTGTTTAGGGACTTTACCGCTCGGTCACTGACGGGCCATTCCTTTTATACACTCATGTCCATAATTAGGGATAATGCAAGATCAGGCAAAGGAAGAGTTAAAATCAAGACAAATTTGACTTATTTGTAAAGCTTATTTATTAAACAAAAGGTAAAGAGCAAAAAAAGATGCTATATGTTTGATATTATTAAAAAAATAGCGATTTTTTCTCCCTGGAGCAAATTACATAAAACCAATATTACATGGTTGGTATGATAGTTAATACACTGTATATCTCTCAGACGATGCAATACAGTCCGTACGACGCCTAGGCATGCAAATTATCAATCTGATCTTCGGGGATATTACACCACTCAAAAATCAATGCTCTCCGAAGTTCCGGTAGACATGTAGGAGGAGGTTGACGGGCTGCAACTCGTCGGCCAAGCATGTCCCACACGTGCTCTACTGGATTCGAGTCCGGTGAGAATGCCGGCCAGTCCATACGGGGGATATCCTCCGATTGAAGGCAATCGCTTACGATGTTTGCACGGTGAGGACGGGCGTTGTCATCCATAAACACAAATTGTGCGCCCATGGCGCCCCGAAACAAACGTACATGTTGTTTCAGAACGACGTCCCGATAGATTTGGCTTGCCATGGTTCCAATTTGAACATGCAGGTCAGTTCTGGAACCCAGAATAATTCCACCCCAAACGAGCACTCCTGCACCACCGTAAAGGTGTCGCTCAGTGATGTTTTCTTGGTGGTAACGGGTACCTGGAGCTCTCCATATGAACGTCCGGAGAGAATCAGACTGCAAGCTAAACCTGGACTCGTGGGAAAACATCACACGAGCCCACTGCTGCGGTGTCCACAATGCATGCTCTCTACTCCAGGCTAACCGCAGGCGACAGTGAGTTTCAGTAAATGGAACGCATCTGACAGGTCTACCAGCATATAGACCAATCTGCCCTAAGCGTCTGTACGCGGTATGCCTTGAAGTTTTCGTACCAGTGGCCGAAGGGAGCCGACGAGACCGGTCTGAGGCTGTGCTCCGCCTGCTTCTTTTGGCAGTCACTGCCAAATACTGGTACTCATTCGGCGTTGTAACTCTGGGGCGACCTGTGCTGTAACGTCTTCTCACATTACCATCATCTCGGAATCGTTGCTAAGGCCTGGAGATGACACTCTGGGCAATTCCAAGTTCGTCTGATACTTCCAGTTGGGTACGCCCACATTCCAGACGGCCGATCATTCTACCACGTAAAAAATCATCCAAATGCGTCCTTTGTGTCATAACTATTCGGTTATTGTACTGAAATGCTCATAAAGCGCCTGCGAACAATTTTACTTCTTTGTCTGTATTCCTTATATATCACTCTCTTACTCTCGTCATTGTGACGTACCATCGGTGTCATCTGGTTACTTCCTGAAATTTGCATATGATTCTTGAAGATGTGTGTAGTGAGTGATTTTACAGGCGATATATTTATTTTAGAGTTCGATTTCCGCGTGACTCCGAATTATCCTTAATTTATAGACACGAGTGTAGTTGAATATGGTTTATCAATACGGATTATCGACAGAGATGGCCCAGGTAGAAAAGCGAAATATTTTATACGATAGACGAATATGCATTTAAACTAACATCGGGACGTTATTTATCCTCTATATATTTATTTTAAAATATGTAATGTCATTCCATAGATGTATTGAATGTTCTTAATGTGTCACGAATTAAAGAATTTTTATTTCAATCAGTCCGATTAAAAGGAAAAAATAATATTTTTAAGAACTGTATGCATTGCTTTTCAGTAGTTTAGCTGGCTATTGAATAAGGGAGAGGTTTAATACGACAGAATAAAATTTTACGTTTTTCGGAATGGCAACAAGCTTGAATGAAAAGTGAAACGATGCATTTACAGCGAACCACGCAAAATCGCATTTCGAGTGTAATAGCCCTTTTTGGCTAAAGATTCTAGAGTGCTGTATGAATGCAAAGTGAAAAAGTTAAAATATTGGAATTTAAGTATTTCTTTAAAATCTCTCAACAGCCTCAATGATGTTATAATTCTGCTTATTCGCTTATTCTTTGTCAAAGCCTTTCCTTGAGTTTCGAAGTCTCTGTATTACGAAAATTGGTGAGTGTCATCATCATTCTATTTTAACCGCTTTCGTCTGCTTAAGATCTTTGGGCCGGACTTAACCAAGGCCAAACTAATCTTTGTCACGTGGTTGCTGTTAGTCACTTCCTCCCATTTCTGAAAATTTTCTCGTGGCTGAATCAAAACCTTATATAGAACTGGAAAAAAATTGCAAAAGAAATTTTTATAAAACAAGCTTTTATTTAAAACTCATAAAAGGAATTAACGAACTAAAATAGAAAAAGAAGTCAAAAGTATTACATAGTTTCATACTAAAAAGAGATTAAATAATTCTCGTACAAAACTAATCTACAATTTTATGTCACGAATAATAAAACTGTGGGGGTCTTTTTTATCACCGGAGGTGCTTATTAGTCTTGAAACTCACTTTGATGTGAACTCATTTTGAGTGAAAAAAAAATGTGACCCTCTGTAAGTTTACAAAATTGAACTGGTTCCTTTTTTCCGAAATGTAAAGAATACAATTCCCGACTTTATAATAACGCATAATGAATAAGGCTCCGAAATTATTATTGAAGTTTTATATAAGTCATTTCCATCAGAGTGTTAGGTAAAAGTCCTATGAAAGGAATTAATCTACACTCATGTCCATAAATTAAGGATAATTCGGAGTCACGCGGAAATCGAACTCTAAAATAAATGTATCACCTGTAAAATCACTACACACATCTTCAAGAATCATATGCAATATGTACGTTTGTTTCGGCACACCATGGGCGCACAATTTGTGTTTATGGATGACAACGCCCGTCCTCACCGTGCAAACATCGTAAGCGAATGCCTTCACTCGGAGGATATCACCCGTATGGACTGGCCAGCATTCTCACCGGACTCGAATCCAGTAGAGCACGTGTGGATATGCTTGGCCGACGAGTTGCAGCCCGTCAACCTCCTCCTACATGTCTACCGGAACTTCGGCAAGCATTGCTTTTTGAGTGGTGTAATATCCCCCAAGATCAGATCGATCATTTGATACTCGGCATGCCTAGGCGTTGTACGGACTGTATTGCATCGTCTGGGAGACATACAATGTATTAACAATTCTATCAACCATGTAATATTGGTTTTCTGTAAATAGGGTTTTTTTTGTAATTCGCTCCAGGGAGAAAAAATCGCTAATTTGTTTTAATAATATCCAACATATAGCATCTTTTTTTGCTCTTTACCTTTTGTTTAATAAATAGTCAAGTTTGTTTTGCTTCTAACTCTTGCTTTGCCTGATTTTGCATTATCCTTAATTTATGGACATGAGTATAGAAGACACACAGTTCAGAAATATTTTCTTATAAACAATGACTGTTTATAAAATAGAAAGGGAAAATACCAAAATAGAAACGAAGAATTAAGTTGCTGTTGCAAACTTAAGTTATAATTCTGATTTATATAGTTTTTATCTTACGTACATATTTATTGCATATTTTGTCTTATATACATATTTTCGTTACTTAATACCGCATTTCCTCGCGAAATTTTCTCCCTAGCTTTTTTCCGCTAAATTAAAAATACTCTCATCATTTTCCCCTTCCTTCATTGTATATATTTTCTTTATCTGAGAGTTAGTTTCTTGGTAAATTATATTTCCTTCATTCCTTATTTTTATTCAGCGCATTGAACTTGTTTTTGCATTTTTTTTAGCATTTCATCCTTTTTATTTCCCCCTATGTCTATTATTTGAAATGCATTTTCTACAGATTCTTCGTTAAGGTACACGGACGTTTCAAGAGTGAGAAACTTTCAAAAGACGGGATTCCACCTTACTTCTATTACTTATTTTCCGGCTCATTGTAGTCGTATCTACTGATGTGTGCGATCTTTCCAAATTCGTATTCGATGTCTCTCTTGGAAACTGAGATCGAGACTTATTTATGTGAGTTGCTCTTGGGGCTTTACAAGGTGACAACCGGAGACAGATGTGTCCGTCTCAATTACCGTCAAACATCGTCTCAATATCCGTCAGAAATAATCTTAATATTACTATGTATTCTTATTGGAATGTAGATTTATTTGAAAGATGTAATAGTGTGATAGTTACGAGTAGTTTATACATGACTCCTTTTCTTTGTTATGTTCGTACTGCAACCGCGTTTTTCGGAAATTAAATGACTCGCATAATTTTCTCCTTTCGATTTTCGAAAGATAAAATTAGTTATAAAAGGGAAAACATACACGAAGAAATTCGGTATATAGCTTTCTTTTACTAATTACATTAACAGTGCCACTGTTTAAAAAGGACTAGATACAAAATTATGAAAAATATTTACAAGACATGTTCAAAAAGTACTTCGAAATGTATTTTATTTTGAATTCCTTTATATCCCGTTATATTAATTCAAATAAATATTCAATATAAGGGAAGCAATTATCTTAATTTGTAACAGTTCTCAGTATACTCTTGTTATACACTAGAGCAGCGGCCTCGAACGAAAGCTGCATGTAGGTCGATTGCACGAGCTGAAGACAGTTGACAGGTCGAAACTTACTTTCTTGAGAAAGTGAAAAGGGTTTTTTTAACAAAGCAAAACTTTTCTAATAAAATTTTCAATTTTATTTACTAAATATTTATCAAAGCATACATAAACGAAAATAATAATGACGCAAAGAAAAAAATTCCGTTTTAGAAGTCTAAATAAATTTCCATCGGTTACACTTTGTAATTTAAACGTATTCGTACCTAAATGTTAAATTTTCCAGACTGCCCTTTATTTGAGATAATTCTATTATGTCGAATTAAGCACTAAACAACTTCCTTTTAACCTCAAATATAATAAAAAGTGATTCTACTATCTAAAAAATTGGATAGTAGAGATAAATATTAAACAAATGCTTTAAAATACATTGTGCGGTTTCATCCTTTTATTTCACAATTCATTATTCGAAACCTCTTACACTGATAAGGGAATGATCACTTGAGTGTGTGAACAGAGACGTAAGACTCAAGAAGGGTTAACGACCTTTTATTTCTCTTAATAAACATGACACAGTCAGCTCCTAACTCGGAGCGTACAGCAAAGCCTCCACTTCGGCTTGAATTAATGTGAAATTAAACTTAACTAAAGCTAAGTAAAAGATATAGCCAAAGCTATCAAGATTCTAAGCAGTTGGCCCCTAAATCTCAGTTAAGTCGGCGAAGCTAATTAAGGGCCTAAAGTACGGCCGAGCGTAGCAATAGCTTAGAGAAAGACATAGGCTACGTCTTTCTCTAAGCTAGTCAAGGCGCTAGTCAGGAACTCGGGCTCTCTAACGAAGTCAGTGAAACATCGACTTAAATACTACTCTCGCTCATTTCCATTAACCGCGTTTCTGAAAATACATTCTGGTAGGAAATTGTAAGTTGAAACTAGAAGTTAACTTAAAATAACTGTTATAAAATTAGGATAAACCTTACAACATATTGAAACGCGTCTGGTAGTTTACCCAATTGAAGTTCTTTCTCCTTGCGGAAAATTAAGAAGCTAATCATTCACTTATAATATCACATGAAACGAGCTGATTTATATATCTTCCACAGTTCATTCATTTGGTCGAGAAACAAATTTCTTCCTGCCATTCCAAAACGACAAATGTAGTTCCCTCTCTATAATGAGAGTTCTCATTCTCAATACCGATATTGTATTCTAAGGCGGTAAAAATAGACGGTTCTGAACTTGATGTTAGTCGTTCGTTTCAGAATGATTTTTCAGTGCAGCAGTTTGGCAAGTTATTAAAAGTAAAAGCGGTAGATTTAGATCAGCTAAAAGGGTCCTTTGTTCTTCCGCTGCCTCATTGTTAATAGGCCCCTTCTGAAATTGTGTAATTCCCACAGAACGAGCTTTTTGAACTTTTAGTTTGCAGTGATGAATGGAAATTTTAAAATGTTATGTACCTTTTCGTCCGTAGCTTCAATTAAGTGTTTTATCTTCAGTCATTTTTCTGTACTGAACAAAAACTAAAAACAGTCTTTTCATTTTTGTGTCTTACCGAAATTAAGAATTGTTTACAGCCTAGCTATCTCTATCTCTATTTATCTATCTATCTTGCATTTAAAGGTTTCTACCTTTCGTTTAAATATTACTTGGCTCCACTTCAAATTAGCATAAAGCTGAAACGCGCGCTTATTCAAACGGGAAGTTGAAATGAGAAGGGATAGACAGTCAAATTAAAATAAAACTTTGTTAGTTTAACTAAAACCTTACATCCTTAGCCTCCAAGCGTCCATAAATAACGAAAGAAAGCTAATAAGCAAAAGACCCGGCTAAATCTCAGTTCGCATTTGCTTCGCTGTGACGGGTCGGTTCTTACAGTAGGCTGGCATAAAGTAATGATTAGAAGGTTAATAATGATTAGAAGGCATAATGATTAGAAGGCAAAGGTTCGGCGTCTCCTTCACAGTAAGGTTGCGAGGGTTTCTCTGTATCAGTAAGAGAAGAGCTATCGTTGCGTGGACGAACCCGTTTAAAAATTTAGTGCAGCTTGTGCTTTGAATGCATTGAGGAAGGGGAAAATGCCGCAAATATTTTTTAAATTTTCAGAACCTTGGGCTAAAACGCTAGGGAGATAAATATGAGAGGAGATGCGGTAAATAGCTATAAAATCTTAAGGAATTATCTTAAATTTTTGTGTTCTGTCCATCCATCCTGTATTTTGTCTTTGGAAACTAAAAGCATTTTGCTCACATTAATTAAGCATACTTAACATAAATTAAGCAGTCCTACCTCTCCATCTTGCACTCAATTATTTCTCTCAAAAAACTAAAAATTCTCTCTCGTTTTTATTTATTATCGCCAGAGGTACTATTAATCTCGAAATTCACTTTCTGTTCGCACAACTTTTCTGTCCGAATCACTTTTCAAATTGCTGACACCCAGTGTTATAGACATGTAGTATTTGAAAAAACATTAATACTAAAGAATCTCTACGTATGTGTATGTATGTTCCTGGCCTTGTGGAAATACGACGACACCCAGAGCCACCAAATTTTTAACGCACACAGTCCTCCACCCTAACGTGGGCACCTCGAAGCCCGAATTTTGGATTCCGAATTTATTTCTGATTTCGCATTTTGTACGAATTTCAGGAATTTTTGATTAAGAAACTCGGCTATTTAAAAGGGTGCAGTGGCAACACTGTTCGATTAAAACATTTTTATCTCTGGTGCGGAAGACCGTTGAAGACCAGCGTGTTGGCATTCAGGTAAAGCGTAAAATATTTCACTTTCAGATTTAATCCTTCTGTTACTGAGTCGTAAATCAAGTGTCTGAAAAGCAGACAACTCAGTTTTTAAATTTTCTAATTTTTAACTTCATTGATTAAAGTAAAAATACATTAAAATTATGAAACGTCTAATCATAACTATTAAATATTTTTGTGAAATGACACTACCTCGATTCACTCAAATTATTATTAGACTAAAAGGGCTTTATCCCTGAAGGACTGTTGTTTTCGTTTTGCGATTTTGAGTCGGAAACATTTGTAAGGTTTATGATGCGTTTTCTAACAGTTATTTTAAGCTTTGTATCTTTCCTATCTTATTCTAATTTCGGCTTACAATTTCCTGCCAGAATGTGAATTCAGAAACGCAGAGAATGCAAATGAGAATGAGTACCGTATATACCCGCGTATAAGTCGAGATATTTTGGACAAAAAAAAAGACTTCAAAGTGGGGGGGTCGACTTATACGCGGGGCCATAAAAAATTAAAAGAATCGGAAGTTCAAAAATTTCTTTATATAATGCAGTTGTTTTCTTCCCGCACTCAAATTGGACGACTTATCAAATAAGTCACTTGAAGTAATTTCATGACTTAAATTATGTGACGAACTAATCACAGAGTTTCATACTTTAACTAGATTAAGTTTCGATTAAACCAAAGAATTTTCGGCCCCCGAACAAATGTTTAAAAGAAAAACTTTACCGAAAAACGTTGTGTTTCCATCAGGTGTGCTGGTTCGCGCCCATGAAAAGGGATGGATGGATGCTACCGGAACAGTCGATTGGCTTAAAAATGTGTGGGATAAAAGACCGGGAACAGCTTTCAAAAAACCTTCTCTTTTAGTATACGATTCTTTTCGTGGACACTTTTCTGAAGAAGTGACAAAACACCTAAAAACGACTGTCGCCGTAATTCCGGGAGGACTGACATCCGTCATTCAACCCCCAGACGTCTGCCTCAATAAGCCCTTCAAAGTAAATATTAGAAAATATTGGGCAGAGTGGATTAGTTCCGGTCGACCAACATTTACGAAGGGAGGCAACATTAAAAAGCCCGATATTACATTAATTGCTTAGTGGGTTAAAGATGCTTGGAACGAAATACCCTCTGAGATGATTATAAAATTATTTTTAAAATGTTGTATTAGCAACGAACTACACGGCACGGAAGATGATGCTGTTTTTGAAAGTGAAAATGACGACGAAGGCTCTACGAGTGATTGTAACACTACAGAGTTCGAGACTGAAAATATGTATGATGACGAGCCAATGACGACAGAAGAGTTCTATGAAATGTTTGGCGAATCTGACCATGAATCGGACGTTGAAGGATTTTGATTTTGTTTATTTACCAAGGTATTTTTTATCGTATATTTCCTTTTTTTTCCTCAGATGATTTTGAATAAATGTAGCACTTAAAAAAATTTTTCGAAGTTTCTCGATCGATTTCGGAAGTGGGCGGTCGACTTATACGCGGGTTTCTTATTTTCTACGAATTTTTTATGTCGAAGTGGGAGGGGGTCGACTTATACGCGGGTATATACGGTACTATTTAAGTCGTGACTTAACCGACTTCAACAGAGAGAGAGAGTCTGATTTCCTGACTAGCGCGCGTTTGCCTTCTGGCCGCATCTCTCTTAGCTGTTACTACGCTCGGCCATGTCTAGGCCCTTGCTAGCCTTCGCCGATTCAATGAATACTTAGGGGTAAACTAGTTAGATTCTGATAGCTTCGGCTATATTATTTGAGAGCTTTAGTTAAACTAGTTTTAGTTCCAATTATTAGTATTTAAGTTCAAGCCCGAGTGGTGACTTTATTGCAAAGTTCCAAGCCGGAATTGAGTGTAAATATATTGAATAATAAAAGGTTTTAAACCCTTCTCAAGTCTTAAGTATTCTGTTCACAGACTTAAGCGATCATTCGCTTGTCAAGTGTTCGTGGGGTTCCGAGTCAGAACTTAAGGTTTAAAGAGTTGAACCCTACACATTAAATGGCGGTTCACTTTCCAAACTGTTTCCACCAAATGTTGCAGCCCTCTATTATATTTAAAGAAATTAAGTAATTAAAAATGTGTATAAATATACGTATGTTTCTCGCATTGTGATAAAACGACGGTCCTAGAGCCATCCAATTTTTAATGACGTAATCCTGCTGCGAATATGGGCGTCTGGGACCCCAAATTTGAAATTTGGAATTTGGTTTATTATCGATTTCATATTTTGTACAACTTTAAGGAATTTTTGATTCACAGACTCAAGGATTTCAAAGCGAGCGATGACAACGTTGTACAGAAAAACATTTTTATCTCCAGCGCGTGAGACTGTGTATCGGAAATTCTAAAGATATGCTCAATTTAAAATTATTTTGTGATATTTCTGTTGAACTGAATTTTATGGTTTAAGTGCGATGAACATGATATTTAATAAATAAAGGTAACACACAAAATGTTAAAAAAACGGCCCGTTGGATGTAATTTAAAATCTGAAACCTTTCAGACTTTTTTTTTAATACGTTTTGCTTTTTTATGATAATTCTTGCCGCTCCAACGGCTAGTTTTCGAAAAAAAAATATACCGAATAAAAAAAATTGTATGGCAATCCCTAACATTCTATCTTGAATTCTAAAGATGTGCTGTATTGAAATATTTCGTGATTTTGCTCTTAAAGTTTTTGTGGCATAAGCGCAAAAAGCGATGGGGAGCCAAGAAGCAGACTATGAGCAGGAGTTATGACAAGCAAAAGAATGAAAAACTGTAATAAATCCTCAGGTGCGAAGTTAAAATCTGAATCGTTTCAGATTTTCTTTCTTTCTTTTTTGAAAAATAATTTCGTTCCTTTTATTACTATTATTATTTTTATGATTATTTCGGAATCTTCATTTTTGGGTCTCACTCAAATTGAGCGTTTTTATCTTTCATCTCCGTGTCCCGTACTTGTTAATTGTCTTTGAAAATTAAAAACATTATCTTAATTTTTATGCTTTACATAAATTTCTATCTTCGATCTCACTACTCCTGCATTTTGCCTTTGAAAACAACAACTTTATTTTCATTTTTGTATCTTATAGTTTTTGTATTTCATCTTCCCTGCACTTATTTTTTTAAAAAAATTAATCTCTGAAAACTAAACATGTTTCCTTTGTGCCTTAACTAGTCAAATACTATAATGTAACTACTAAGAAATGTAACTATAACTATCAAGAACTCGAAATAATATAACTATAAAATATAATTATTGTCGTAATTATAATTACAAAAAGATAAAATAACTATATATAACTACAATAATATAATTATAATATAAATATGAAAGTCTATAAATAATGTTATTACATACAGGTGGTTATAAAATAAATTTGCCTGTTGGAAGACATCTGCAGGGAACGTTAATGAACGGAGTGGTATCATATTTCTTATACAGACGTTATAGAAGACATGGAGAGACCGTTTGACCGTTTACCATGATGAATTGATCTACAAACATTGTCGTTTTAAACTCTATATGGTGATGATTTTGGCCATTGGCGGTTAATTAAGAAAAAGCGTAAAGCGCAGCCGACAGAACATTGTTTTTCCTTATATTAAGTTTAGCTTTACTTACTCGAAACTTCTGAATAGTAGCATGTATGTCTGGGGACAATGCGGGAGAATCTGTGAGGATCACCCCAAGTTAAGTGACTTACTTAGCCCATGGCTGAGTACTTCCATAAAATGCAAGATGCTAGCCGATGTTTTTCTTCCTCTTAAACATTACTACAATGGTTTTATCAACATTACTTAAATTTCCCATCGTTTCAGCCAGGTCTAGTGTCTGGATGTGGTTTTGAAGGTTATAAATGCATTTTGCGCAAGGATTGCTAAGTCATCAGCGTACATTGCAAGTGTACTGTTGGGTTTGCAAGGAATGCCTTTCACATAAATGTTAAATAAGGTAAAGCCCCAATGGGGACCCTTGTGGGCCGCCTGCTAAAATAGCCCGGCAGGTAGAATACGTGTTTGAAATATGAACGACAAAGTGTCTACCTGTTAGGTAGGACTTAAGTCTGTAATGTAATCTAAGAAGCCCATATTGTGTATTTTGTAAATTAAGGCATATATCCAAACGCGATCGAAGGCTTTCGTTATGTCAATAAATAGATCTCCTGTGAATTTCTTGTTTTGCAGGCCTTCAGATATATGTTTAACAACACTATACAGTTGGTGGGATGTAGGTAAATTCCTCCGAAAACCAAACTGCTGCGGAATGAGGATGTTGTTTTCATCTAGTTGTTTCCTTACTCCAAGCGGGATCACTGCTTCTCTCAGTTTGCTAAGGCAAGCAAAAGGGCTTATTGGTCTATAAGATCCAGGTTCTGTCGCTTAGTACAGGCGTTA
This sequence comes from Stegodyphus mimosarum, assembly GCA_000611955.2. NCBI lineage: Eukaryota > Metazoa > Arthropoda > Arachnida > Araneae > Eresidae > Stegodyphus > Stegodyphus mimosarum. The sequence goes on along the minus strand of KK120532.1, from coordinate 161,466 downwards.
TTGTTGCTATTTTCCATTCCCTCGGGAAGTATTGCCACTTCATGATGACTATGAAGAGTTGATTACCTTAAGAATTTAGGTTGATTAACTTGAGCTTTAGAGGGAACTACCTTAAGATGAGCTTTAGAGGGAACATTTTGACCATCTTGGTAATTGGGTCAATACCAGGGCTGTTAGACTACCAGGGTTGTGATTTTAGTAACAAAACGGCATTTTGCGTTGTTTCACGTTTCAAACTGTTGCCACCAATATTATCGCCATATATTACATTTAAAATATTACATTTAAAGAAACTAAATAATGAAGAATCCGCATGAATGTTTCTCGCCCTGTGAAAAAAACGACGGCACCTAGAGCCATCCAATTTTGAATAGCGTAGTTTTCAAGCGAACATGGGCACTTGGAAGCCCGAATTTTCAATTTCGAATTTGTTTTATTATCTATTTCAAAGTTTGTAAACCTTTTACGAAATTTTGATTAGCAAACTGAATGATTTCAAAGCGAGCAATGGCAGTATTGTACGGAAAAAAATTTTAAATCCTAGGATATGCTGTTTTGATGTTTTTAAATATTTTGTGATATTGCTGTTGAATCGAATTTTATGTGGTTTAAGTGTGAAAAACATGCTATTTAACAAATAAATAAAGGTAACATACATAACGTTAAAAAAGAGGCCCTTTTGGACGTAATATAAAATCTGAAAGCTTTCAGATTTTCTTTTTTCTTCGGCTTGAGCTTTTTAATATAGCCAGTAACTTACAGCCGGACTGGAACAATGTTGTTTGCGAATGGCTTTGATATGTACTTAAAATGGAAGTCAAGAGACTGTGAGTTGTGTTGGTGTATCATGAATGTTGTTTGAGCAAAACTAAAATTCCAGATGCGATGCTAAAAGTTCCGCCTTCTCCGCTTCGGTGTAGTGGATCCTGTCAGTCTAGAGAAATCCAGTCAGTCTGGATCCTGTCTGGCGAAATCTGAGAGAAGGATTTCTTTTATCTAGAAATAGCTCTCCAGATGGAATTTAGATATTTATCCCAGTCCTTTTGAGATTGTTTATTCGTAAAAGGCCTGACAGCCTCGTTGAGACGATTCAATTTTGCTTATCGGATGGATATCTTGTCCTCTGGAAATGTCTCCGAGTTGAGGTCCTTTGCTTAATGAGGTTTCTTAGATCAGAGCTTCTTTCGGGGTTGGAAATGAGAGCGATTGCTCTTGCAAAGCAGGTGCAAGCGTGGAAAGGGTCTGAAGAGGAGGACTGAGAGCAGTCACTTTCCTAAACATGCTCATTTGGGATTCAGGTCCGGCGATCGAGCTGGCCACTCCATGTGCTGAATTGTTGCTGCTAAAGATAATCAATCATCCACGATGCGAGCCCTGTCCGATCTAGCGTTGTCGTCCTGTAGCAGGAAAGCATCATCTATTGCCCCAGCGTAATGGCACACATAAGCACGAAGGATGTCATTTCCATAGGCCTGAGCGTTCACGTTCCGCTTGGAAAGACAGGGAGATCTGTACATCCACCCAAAGAGATCTCACCCCAAACACAGACACTTCCTCCTCCGTATGCATCTCTTTCACGGATGTTTGATGGACGATAACGAATTCCATGTTCTCTCCATATCAAATAACGCCTGCTATCGCTTTGGAGGCTAAACCTGGACTCATTCGGAAAGAGAGCAAACAACCCTCCACTGATTAGCCGTCCAGTGGGTATGCTGGCGTGCCCACCTCAAACGTTCCGTTCTATGACGTGACGTGAGCGGCATGCAAATGGGTCGTCGCCTCGCGTACAGATCTCCTTCGTAAAGCCTTCTGCGCACATTTTACGTGGACATAACCTTCTGGTGGCTGTAGGAACGGAGGAACTGAGTTGAGGCGGAGATGCGGTTCTATTCCTTCGTACGCATAACAATAAATATCGGTCATCGGCGCTTACCGTGCCCGTTCTTGGTTGAACCTCTTGGAATCCGAATCTGTGGTTAGAAATTTTTGTTAAAGTCTTGACAACAGACGGACTCGCATTTAACCATCTGGCCACTTCTGTTTGACTCCCAATAGCTCTCCATCTCAGTTCTTCAGGCAAATGATGCCTGGAGATCACTGTTACGAATTTGCTATCCCATATTTTTTACCTCAGCGTCACAGCGAAATTTAGAGGCTTTCTCCCAAACATGCAATTTTGTTCTCCTCGCAGATGACGCATTCTGATTGCAGCGCCACTAGTTTGCGAACTACAGTTTTACTCAACAACTCTTATTCGACAACATATTCAAATTGTATACGGATTGACTTATTTTTTAACGAGTTATCGCAACTTTTGTGATTTTCCTTCATTTCTGGAAGTCATTACATAAAAGAAGAAATTAAATCGATTACTTCATATGTAGCATAAAATAAAGCGCACATTGGTGATAAATAAATAAATTCATAATAAAGTATTGTTGCGTTATACGGGTTCTTGGATTTGAGAGTATCCGATGAAAACACGATGCAGAACAATAAAAAGCACAATTTACTTACAAGAATCACTATTTACAGCACAGTTCCAAAATTGCCTTTAAAAGCGTCGAAAATCTACAATAAATACGCTGAAACAATCAGCAACACAGCTTCAGGCTGTAACTGTAAAGGTAGCTTCACGGCAACACTAAACTTATAATAAACACCGTGGAACCATCACCAATACACTGTCAAGCTATACTATAAAGGTAGCTTCACGGCAAAGCACTATCTCGATCGCTTTCCGTTCACAAAACTCTCGCGTAGCTTAGCACTCGCAGTGAGCAGCTATTCTCACACTTCTCACAATCAAATTCTCACAATGCCGGCTCTCAGAAACGCAAGGGTTTATATAGCTTTTCCTTAGGTTCCACAGGTTTCGAGAAATATCTCGACAGGAAGTTATTCTAGAAGCTTCCTGATCGGACCATGGGATATCGCCGATTTGGTCGCCAAATGGGCGATAAAGTCGCCAATCTGGCAACCCTACCATACACTATTTTATGACAACCCTAGTGCTATGCCGGAAAGCTTACATACAGGCGCAACCGCCGAATTTTTCGCAACAGTATCTTCTTAAATACCTGAAAAAAGAAAAATTAATTTTACAACTACATAAATTTACAGTAGCAGTAACTCAAAGCTAACTCAGCTGTATTCGAACTCGCAATTTGCTGGTTCACGGAAAATTTAAGCTACTTTTTTTTTTGAAAAAAATTTCTAATGCCAGATTACAAGATATTATTCAGATTACAGATTCTAATGGCTACTAGGCCGATTGCCTCAAATTATGCCAAACTGCCAACTTTTGTAAAAATCGCACGAATTATAAAATTGACTCTCAAAATTTTAGCTCTTCAATGTTAATTCGATTTCGTATGTATTTATTAATATCTCTTTTTTAATACACTTATTTGATTTCTTCTTTCACAGTTCAAAATTTAGGTTCATTCCAAATAAAATTCGCCCATTTTTTATGATTTATTTTTAAATAATTTTTAGTAATTTTTCAAAAACCTTTTGAAATATAACCTATAAAAGTTTTACCATCAACTTAAAACAGGTGTACTTTTAAGTATACCTGCAAAAAATTAGAGCTTTTCATTCAAAAATTTCGAAAATATACGTGAATTTTTATGTTGGCGCGTTTTGAAATTTGGCATATTTGTTGAAAGCGATAATAACATCTAATGTGGTTTAGGCATTTTGTTAAAATTATTTAAAAGGAACGGTGGGACTTTTTTTGCACTCATGCACAATGTAAAGAGGTAGGAACGATGGAACTTTTTTTCCGATCCTGCACAATGGAAGGAATAGGAAAATTGGTTGCCGCGTTTTAAGAAGTTCGCCAAGTGAATTATTCTTGGCTTAAACTGAAAAACATTCGCCAAGTTAAAGTTTTGAATTTCTCCGTAAATTTCGCACCAAATTTTACAAAATTTAATATTTTAGACATAATTTGAGTCGTAGAATCGAAATATGGAAAAAAATTGGTATGTTATTTCAGAAAAGACCCTTTTTATGTCAAAATACCTCTATTAAAAAAGGTATATATAAATCTAATATATATCCTAAGTGGCGCTTTTGAGACATGAAAAAGCAACTTGAATTTCGTTAATCGGCCCAGTACAACGGCCTCTTTTTGCGTTGAGTACATATTATTTCTAATGTTTCTAAAGTTAAAATATTGGTAACAAGAGAAAGTTCGCTGAAGTAGAAAGAATCACAGAATCCCTAAATACACATCGGTAGCAACAACAAAGATAATAATAAACCAAAATTTACAACTTAAAAAGGCTAAAGCCATGATGTGCACGAACTTTTGCCGAGGCATGTGGCTCTACGCAGAATAGCTTGTTGAACCCTGTATGAAAAATTTATAACAGGAACGGATTGGAAGTATATTGTGACGCACAATGAGGCATGGGTTTACCTAAATGACTGCAACAAAAAAGGTTTATTTCTTATTCTCAAATTAGTTACATTTTAAAAATAAATTCCCACATATTCATTTTATTATTTTTAAAAAAATAATAGACAGAGATAGCATTTTTAGCTAATATCCTTTTCTTTTTGTTGTCACACTGTTTTTATTATTCGCTATATTATTACAGTCAAGTACCGAAAATCCGCAGACCTGAAATCCGCCAACTTCTGAAATCCGCATTGGCTCTCGAAATATAAACAATGAATTTATAGGTTCCAGAAACCGCAGAATGGAGAATGAAATACCGAAGAAAAAATATTTATCCAATAATGACGTCATAATTACCGAATAATACTGATTCTGTCTTAGTGGCAGCAAAAAAAATCTTAGCCCAGAAGAGGTTTTTAGTATGGATGATGTGTTCAGATGAGCCAACACCCGCATATCAGATAACCGATGATGAAATCATTGGCTCTATTTTGAACTCGCCACGGCAAGAAAACGATTCCGACACCGACACAGATAATGAATGTGAAAGGTGTGAGAAAACATTTTTTAATGAGGGTTCGGAACATGGTGAAAAATACCTAAAATATTTAGAACAACAGAACTGTGTCACAGAGCAAGAGATTATGACCCTGTAGAATTAAATAAAAAAAAAAAAAAAACTTACTCTGGAGCACCTAAAGTTTTAAAACAAACCTTTATCAGAAAAATGTTTGAAACAAGTAAAAAAAAAAAAAAAGGGGGAGAAATATTTTATGCTTTATTAGTATCCCTTATTTTTACACATCTTTATTGTATATGTCCTTAATGCTTTAAAATATTCCTGTAATCACTAATATAAATGAATAATATAATAAATATACACATATAATAATTTAAGGCTTATAATAAAATAATGTAGTAATGTATATTATTGTACATAATAATTGAAGTAAATGTATCTAATATGTCTTATTTATTTTGCACTTTTAGTCTGAATATTATGACTTGGCTTTTCTCTCCCGAAATCTGCAAAATCCTAAAATCCGCACAACCTCTGGTCCCAAGCATTGCGGATTTCTGAACTTCTACTGTATTTCTTTAAAAATAATACAATGCAATAACATTTAAGTCTCAGCATTTGAAAAGTGGTGTGGATAAAAAAGCAAGGTTTGAATTATAGCACCTCCAGTGCTAAAAAAAAATAAAGAATGAAGAAATAAAAATAAAAATAATATTATAAAAAGGGACGCTTGAATGTAGAAGCGGGGTAACAATTTTTCTTTTGCAGAACTTCGAATTGCTGATTCGAAATGTTTTATCGCTTTAAAGAAGTGATCAGACTTTTCGTAAATAATGACGATGTTATGAAATACAATTCAGTTCGATCGTAATTCTAGCACTAAGGCAAAGCTGGAAGCAGGAAATGAGAAATAAGGCACTTGATCTGCCCAAATAAAGCTCGCCTTGTGTAGCTCTCCGAGTCAGCCTATAGAAATACAATACTCATTCGAGACTTTACGTCAGCTTTCTGAGGCAATTACGCGTCTCGTCAGCCAGAACCAAGTGGAAGTTCTTGAGTAAATGCAATTCCAAACAATTAAGCCTCTAATTAGCTTTTATGAAAGAAGATAATGAGAGGTTTTTAACGGTTTGTTGATGATTGCAGCTATGCTATTTTGACTACGTTTGTTGCAAGTTGTTTAGGAGGCCGAGAAATAAAAAAGAAGATAAAAAAAGTTGTAATAAAATAAGCTTTTATTTAAAACTGAAAATAATTTTTAGCGCCGGAGGTGCTATTCCCGAAACTCTGTTTCTGCCGGTATCATGTTAGCGTTCGAAACACTTTTCAGATCTCAGATCACTGCCACGAAATGTATACAATGTATTATTAAAAAAATTTAAATAATGAATTAATATATATGCATGTATGTACCTCGAATTGTCAGAAAATGATGGCAACCAAAGACACCGATTTTGCTTTTGATTTATTTCCTAAAGACGCGCTTCGTAATAACGCGTGATTTATTTCTATATAAATTAAAAGAATTTTCCTTTAAGCGATTTGAAAGTGAGAAGTGGCAACAGCGTTCGAAATAAAATACTTCTATCTCCGGCGCTCCATACTGTTGCCATTCGGGAAAATGTACGATATTTATTAGCTCAAAGGGCATTAGCGCAGAAGGGCTATTAATTTCGTTTTGGCATTTTGCGTTGATTCACTATAAACGGCGAATCACTTTTTAAAATTTTGCCACCAAATATTAGAGCCCTGTATTATATATATTTAAAGAAATTAAATAATGAAAAATCTGCGTTACGTATGTTTCTCACATTGTGATAAAACAACAGTACCTAGAGCCATCCAATTTTGAATAACGTACGTCTCCACCCGAATACAGGCACCTGGAAGCTCAAATTTGGAATTTGTTTTACTTACTTTTATCTATTCCATAAAGCATTTATGAGTTTTTGATTAAGAAACTCAACGATTTCAAAGCGAGCAATTGCAAAACTGTACGGGAAAAAAATTATCTCCAGCGCGAGAGAATGTGTATCGGAAATTCTAAAGATAAGCTCTTTTAAATACTTTGTGATATTGTTGTAGGATTGAATTTTATGATTTAAGTGCGACGAATATTTTATTTAATAAATAAAGGTAAGACACAAAAGGTTAAAAAAATGCGTCTTTGGGCGTAATATAAAATATGAAAGCTTTTATTTATTTATTTTTTTTTTAATCTTTCAGTTTTATTCCACAAATTCGGTTATTTGAAAGCAGTGTGTTGCCATGTCTCAAACAGAATGCACCACCATGCACCAGGATGTCGTCATTCAAGAAAGCGAAAGCCTTTCAGATTTAATCTGTGCATTATTGAATAATGAATTAAGCGGTTTAAAAGGCGTTTTAAGAGTTGCGACGATAGCAATTATAATTTTTTAATTTATTATTATAATTTATATATTTTGACTTCCAATTTTGCAAATTATTTGGGACGTGGAAAATGCCATAACCTCTCGCCAAATACGCAATGAGCTTTAACATTAGACTCGCGAACATTTTTGTAAATCTATTTTTACGGGCATACGTGAAATCGACGGG
>KK120532.1:93809-146337 GCA_000611955.2 Stegodyphus mimosarum | reverse complement strand
ATGATGGCATCTTCCAGCAGGACAATGCGAGGTGCCATACAGCTGCCAGTGTACGTGCGTGGTTCGAAGAGCACCAGGATGAGTTTACCGTCCTCCCCTGGCCAGCAAACTCACCTGACTTAAACCCAATCGAGCATCTGTGGGACCATCTCGATCGAGTTGTTCGCGCCATGGATCCTCAACCGCGTAATCTAGCGCAGCTGGCCACGGCATTAGAGTCGGCATGGCTCAACATCCCAGAGAACACCTTCAGGGACCTATGTGACTCTCTTCCTGCACGTCTCGCAGCAGTCCGCTCTGCGAAAGGTGGTTATTCTGGCTTTTGATAGATGGTCACATTAATGTGACTGGACTGTGTATTTATTTTAGAGTTCGATTTTCGAGTGACTCCGAATTATCCTTAATTTATGGACATGAGTGTAGATATACTGAACCCGCGCTCTCGCAACCAGCAATTTTCTACCACTAAAAACGGGTAGTGGTAGAACATTATGTGCCAGATCGATAAATACAATCATGAAAAGCAAAAGAATAATATATTTTGTTATGCAACCCTTTTTATAATAAAATTAATTTAATCCTATTTTTCATGCTCAAATTATAAGCTACAATCAGACATGAGTGTATTATCCTTTTTGGAAAAAAGAGTCCGTTATTCTCTCTGTCACACACAGACGCCATACACACACACAAAAAAAATCTGAAAGTTTTCAGATTTTAAATTACATCCAAAGGGGTGTTTGTTTTAACATTTTGTGTGTTACCTTTATTTATTTGTTAAATAGCATGTTCTTCGCACTTAAACCATAAAATTCAGTTCAATAGCAATATCGCAAAATAATTATAAATTGAGCATATCTTTAGAATTTCCGATACACAGTCTCGTGCGCTGGAGATAATAAATGTTTTTTCTGTACGACGTTGCCATGGCTCGTTTTGAAATATTCGAGTTTGTTCATCAAAAATTTCTTAAAGGTTTACAAAATATGAAATCGAGAATGAAACAAATTCCAAATTTCAAATTTCGGCTTCCAGATACCCATATTTGCAGGAGGATTACGTTATTCAGAATTCGATGGCTCTAGATATCGTCGTTTTATCACAATACGAGAAACATGCATACATTTATGCACATTCTTCATTATATAATTTCTTTAAATATAATATAGGGCTGCAAGATTGGGTGGCAACAGTTTGAAAAGTGAACCTGTAGCCGTTCCTCAATAAACACGAACGCCGGCTAGCTTTAAAAGTATTTATTAATAGAGCACACAGGAACGGTACAAGGAAATATACATAAATATTAAACATATAAAAGAACATTAAACATTAGAATTACAGACATCTACTATATGACAACATAACGTGTTCGCGGCTGGAGTTCGACTGACTTAGACTGTTCGTCTTCGCCGCTAGGTGGCGTTCAATATAATTCGGTTACGGTTAAATAGTTCTGTTACATCCTCCCCCTCTGACTTCGTAGACGTCTCGGCAAGAAGTCAGGAACTGAACTTTGTCTACGTTGTGCAGCGGGTGGAGAACAAGATGGACGGGCTCGGGTGTGATGAGCAGTAGCTTTAGTTTCAAGAGCATCTTTTGAAACAGACACAGATTCGGTTGGTAGAACACGTTTTGGGCGTCCCCTTTTCTTTAAAGGAACCACCGGAGTTACACGAGCTGAAGTCTGAAACTTACTTCGATCTTGATACGGTTTCAAGGCTGAAACATGATATTTGCCAAGAATTTTGTCTGGTTCGTTAAGATCGGCAATATCATAAGTAGTTGGAGATCTTGTAGTCACTATTACATAGGGACCATCTCGTTTAGGCATGAATTTAGCAGTTTTCTTTAGTGGACCTTTGCTGACTGGGTGGAGAGTAACCCAAACTTTATCTCCAGGAGCAAATTTCGGAGTTTCTTTTCGTTTCTTATCAGCATATCTTTTCTGCTTATCTTGATGCAATTCGACCCTTTCTCGTACTTGTTGTACATTTCTTGCAAAACGTTTCAAATATGGAGTTATTTCGGGAATAAAATTGTCGTTCTCAATTACGGCTTTTATATCGTGTTTTACATCATCTAAGGTTCGTAACTCACGTGCAAATTGAAGAAATGCAGCAGAATGTCCAGTTGAATCACACCTGGCTGTATTCAAAGCAAACCTTATTAATGGCAGTTTATCCTTCCATGACTGATGGTCATTACCAACAAGTATTGCTAAACGAGGTTTCAGATCTCTATTCTTTCTTTCAACTGGGTTAGACTGTGGGTGATAGACAGGAGTAAGACTCTGATCAATGTTCAAGATATAGCATAGTTGTTGCATAACAGCACTAGTAAATTGTGCACCATTATCACTTACTATTTTTCTGGGTAACCCAAATCGAAGGGCAACTTCTTCCAAAAGAGTAGTGGCACATTCTCTGGCCGTTGCTTCCTTTAAAGCAAATAGTTCTGTCCACTTCGTGGCACAGTCCTGCACAATAAAAATCCATTTTTCACCCGATGGTGTTTCAGGAAGAGGACCAAAAAGATCGATTGACAAGGTCTCAAAGCGTTGAGCATAGACAGGAGTTTGAAGTAAGCCAGAAGGCTTTTGATTAGAGGCTTTATAACGGCAGCATTCAAGACAGCTTTTGACATAGTCTGCTATATCTTTTCTCATTCCAACCCAGTAGTATCTTTTTGCTATGCGATAAAATGTCCCTTCAGCCCCATAGTGACCGGCCGTTGGCGAATCATGATATTCTTTCAAGATTTCTGCTTTTCTTTGTTGAGGTATAACTAGTTGAGCTTCTTCTTCTTCCGAATCAGGAGAATATCGATACAACACTCCTCTGTTCATAATGTATCCTCTTCCAGTCCAAGTTGCACAGTCTACTTCTTTCTCAGGACTTTCAAAAGCTTCAATGATCTTCCGAAGATCATCATCCTCTAACTGTGATTGGCGTAATTCTGCAGGACTGATAGTAGGGATTTCGACAGAGACAGCACAGACTTGACAAGAATCCGTACTTGAGTGTTCACAAATAGGGCGAGATAATAGATCAGCAATAAAGTTCAATCGTCCAGGAATGTAATTGATAGTCAGATTGTAGGATTGAATTTGTAAGGCCCATCTTGCGAGCCTACCAGTTGGTGTCTTTAAAGACATCAGCCACTTCAATGGTTGGTGGTCAGAGGTGATTGTGACAGACTGGCTTTCGACATATCCTCTAAATTTGTTGAGTGCCCATACTACTGCTAAGGCTTCTTTTTCTATGGTGGAGTAGTTTCGCTCTGATGAGGAAAGTAAGCGGCTGGCATATTCTATTGGGTGTTCCTCATTTTTCTCTCCTTGCAGCAATACTGCTCCAATGGCTACATTGCTAGCATCTGTTCGAATGATAAAAGGCTTCGTTCCATCAGCTTGTTTAAGAATCGGAGGGCTAATTAATTTTGATTTCAGGTCTTGGAAAGCATTTTCTTGTTGTACTTCCCACTTCCATACAGCTTCCTTCTTCGTTAAATCCGTTAAAGGTTTGGCTATCTGAGAAAAGTTTGGAATATATCGACGATACCAGGAACAGGTTTGTACGAAAGATTGTACTTGTTTAACAGTTTTTGGCGATGGCATCTCTGCAATGGCAGCAGTCTTCTGTGGATCAACAGTTATACCATCCTTGGTAATGTAATGGCCTAAATATTTCACTTTTTCACAACAGAAGTGGCACTTTTCTCGGTTGGCATTGAGCTTGAATAACGATAGACGTTGGAAAACTTGTTCTAAGTCAGCAAGATGTGTTTGGAAGGTAGGGGACAGCACGATGATATCATCTAAATATGACAACGCAAACACATTATTCAGTCCAGAACGGAACTTATCTATCAATCTAGAAAAGGTGGCAGGAGCATTTCTCAATCCGAAAGGCATTCGGGTAAATTTATAGGTACCAAAAGGGCAAACAAAAGCAGTCTTGTTTTGATCTTCTTCAGCTACTTTCACCTGATGATAACCTGACTTCAAGTCAATAGTAGACATATAAGGTGTGGGTTTTGCTTCATTCAACAAATCATCTATGCGTGGCAAAGGATAAGTGTCTGGAACAGTTTGAGCATTTAGGTTACGATAGTCAATGCATAGCCGGACTTTTCCATCCGGTTTGGGAATCAAAACCACAGGAGAGGCATAGGGGCTTTCACATTCTTTTATGATACCTTGTTTTAGAAGGGAATCAAGTTCTTTTTTCAATAGTTCTTTCTTACTTGGGCTCATCCGATATGGAGGGACTGACACAGGGGGGCTGTTTCTTGTGTTAATATGATGTTCAATGAATGGAGTGGCCTCTCCCCCTACTTTGAAGACAGTGTGATATTTGTTAAGCAATGCATCCGTTGCAAGCCGTTGGGATGTGGTTAATTGTTGTCCTTCATTTTCCCGTAGTTGGCAATTGTTTACAACAACCGGAGTTTCTTCCAGTGTTTGGGATTGATGAGGTTTCACGAAGCTATATTTTGTTCGAGGTTCGTCAGAAAAGTTCCATTTATTTTCCGCAAGATTTAAAACAATTTTAGCTTTTTGAAGAAAGTCAATTCCTAACAGAGTGGAGTTATTTTTAGCATCAGGCAACACAAGGAGCGCAGTTTTGAACTCTCTGCCTTCAAGAAGAATAATTTGTTCAGTGCGAAGTACCTCTTTTTCAGATACCAAACCATCAGCGAAAGACACCTGTAGTGTTGTCTTTTCAAATACTGCATTCTGTTGCTTCAGAATATGATAGAGGGATTCACTTGCGATTGAGTGACTAGCACCAGTGTCGGCAAAAGCTGTACCGGAAATACCTCCAATACTAATTCGAAATACAGCAGTCCGTGTGGAAGCTAAACAGGATCGGATTTGGATAGTGCCAAAATTAGATGAATCTGTAGTCTTTGGGGGGTTACAGTCTGGACATTTAGACTTGATAAAACCAGTTTTACCGCACCCATAGCAAGTTAAAGGTGGTCGGTTTTCCTCTCTTTGCTGTTGTCCACGATTTGAAAAGGTTTTACTTGTTCTCTGTACGTCAGTTGTTCGATTTTCTACTTTGGGTTTGGATGGATTAGTCGCTTTGAAAGAATAGCTCCGCCTGCCAGGGAGTTGAGTTTTATAGTTCGTATTTTTAACACGCACAGCTTCATAATCATCCAATTTCTGTACTAATTCAGATGAACTCTTAATTTTTCCCCAAGAATCAATAAAATGCTGCTTGATATCACTACTGACCCTTCTTTTAAGCTGATCCGTCAGGACCAAGTCTTTGAGCGATTCAAAGTCTGTAACATCGAGGCTGTGTAGCCATTCTTCCAGATAATTGTTTAATTCGTAGGCAAAGTCTTTCCATAAGGTTCCAGGCTGTCTTTGGTGTGTGGTAAGTTTAATTCGAAATGATTCAGCATTTAATTTGAATCTTTGGAGCAGAATCATTTTGATGTATGAATAATCTTCTAATTTGTCCTTCGGTTCTCTTAAAATGATTTGTGAAATGTCTATAGGCAGAAGAGGTAGGAGATGAGTGATGTAATCTGTTTGTTTTATATTAACTTTCTCACATTGTCTTTCGAAAATTTGCAGGTAAGTTGTAATGTCAGAAGTTCCTGTAAATTTAGGGATTAGGTGTTGAATGTTTGTTTCAATAGCTGCATTTGAAGCAAAGGCGGCATAGTTAGCATTTGAGCTAGTAGCTGCCAGGTTTAATTTTAAACGTTCCAATTCTACCAAAAGTTCTTGTTCTTTTCTTTGGCGTATCTCTAGATCGTTGCTTTCACGTTCTTTTTGTTGTCTAGTTTCGATTAAAGTTTCTAGAAGATTCTTGGTAAAAGCTTCATCATAAGTGTCAGATTTGACGATAAGATCTTTAAGGTCTATCACTCGCATAGTATCGTTTACTGTGAAACCGAGCTCTGTGGCGAGAGTCTTTAAATCCTCTTTTCGCGCTTTGGCAAGATAAGCCATAATTATATGAGAGGTCAGGGGGGAGGGGAAAAGATGAAGTTGAATTTGTTGTTATTTCGATGTTATTCACAACACAGTTTTTATACTTACACTATTTTCAAATTAATAAATAAACGGTTTACCTTTAAAATGTATATACCACTATTAAACAGCATGTAAGCAATGTTATACATACATTTATATACCACTATTAAACAACATTTACAAACGCAAACAATGTTACTGGCAAAGTTATCACATCTAAATTTCAAAAATATCATAAAATACCCCTATAAATTCAATTTGTATCCAGAAAATGACATATAATAATTTGCTCAAATATTTGTATACTACTTAGCAAAACATAAATAAATGTCTTATCATAAGCTTTTATTCAAACTGAATTCTTTGAACTGAATTGAAGTTTTAATCCTAACAAACCATTATGCCATAAACAACATTAATTCTTTTACCTTATTTAAAAAGTCATTCTATTTTATTCATAATAATTTTCGTTCATTTCAAGATATATATTTCAAAACATTCATTAACGGAAAGCAATATTTTCTTAAAGTACAGTATAAGCTCAAAAGTTCGTCGAAAGGAAATCAACAAGTACAATATTTTATTTTACGTATAATAAAGATTCACTGAATAGTAACAGTACTTGCAGGAAACGAAATAAAATATAATCAAAAGACTGGGCATAAACACAGCATAACTCATCTAGCTTGACATTCCGTGAGGGGGAAGAAAAAACATCTGCTGCTGTAAGTTAAATCGAAACTACTAAATTCTAATGAACAAAGTTAGTGAATATACTCGAAACTATTATCATTTAAACATACATTTAGTTTTATAATCGTATCCACAAGTTAACTTAATATGCATATTAAAATTTTAAAATAACAAATTAACAACAGTTCAAAAATAACCGTCTGGTTAAAGAAAGGCGTTTGCTTTCGTTTTATGCTTTTACGTAGTATCAATAAATCAGATTCTAGTAAGGAATTTACATTTGCTCTAAGAAGCAGCTTGTAACAAATAATAAAGTTAAAAAGTTTTAACTAATATAAATCAGATTCTAGTAAGGAATTTACATTTGCTCTAAGAAGCAGCTTGTAACAAATAATAAAGTTAAAAAGAATTTTAACTAAACATTAATTTAAAAGACACTTATCTTTTATTCCACTGAAAGTTGTTGACTCTGCAGTCCATGTGCGAGCAGCACGACACGATACTTTATATGAACATTTAGTGTCGTAAACCAGCAATTGACTAGCAGTCGACACCTGAAAAGAAAATGAGCCGATCTCCAGCAACCAAAAGTTAAATTCGGGAGTAAAGGCTTATGAAAGCCAAACCGAAATTCTCAACGTACTAATGCGCCATTTTGGGATCAAATTTCGTTGGGCGCCAGGGATGCCTGGGAGGAGGTTTTCTAAGGGAAACTGGCTCGTATACACGTTACACAATTGAAGACTACGAAGGTGCATGTAGCCAGGCCGTTCGAGGGATTCGAACCTCGGACCGATACCACGTTCAGTGACTTTACCGCTCGGCCACTGGTGGGCCCCAGATGAATTTGGGTACGGTCAAAATGGATATTTCCGTTGAAATACGATAACCAAAGTTTTTAGCGATTCCGATACTTTCTTTACTTCGTACAAAGAAATAAAAAAGGGAATTTTTAATTCCATCCAAAAGCTTTGCTTCAAACAAAACACTTAAACAATCAATTAACTCATTTTATATTGCAGGATTCAGATATTTAACAGTGCTCGAGAGCGTTTTGATAATGTCATTCATCACAATGTTATATTCTGCCAATAATTTGACATCATATAAAAAAATTAGCTATGTATGTATCTGAGGTCCTTTCTCTGTGCAAGCGAAAACCATCGTTAATTTTTGCTAAAGTTATTTTCTTAAAATTAACTGAAATTGTTTCATCTTTTACAGATTTTTCTAATATTTGATCACAGTTATTTGCTTCCCAATTTTTCTTTTCAATACAGCTTGCGATACAATGAGAACTTCTCTCACCCCCCCTTTTTTTTCCTTATCTGTCTGTAAAACGGAGTTATTAATCATTGTGTAACGAACAGAAGAAAATAATATGATGTCTTGATTTTAGGAAAAAGTGGTATCTTTTGGTCTACAAAGACCAAAATTTAAAATAAATCCTTTCTAATCCTTTGTAAAATCTGTATCCTTTGTTTCAATACATGAAAGTGCTTTTAAAATAACGAAAAAAATTTAATGATTAAAGTACCCTGCGAAAAAAAAATGGTACAGTTCTATATCTCCCGTTCTACTGGGCCGATTCACAAAATTAGAATTGCGCTTCCAAGTCTCGAAAGCGTGAAATTAGGATATGTATTAAATTTATATATAGCATTGTTCTAATATAGGTATTTTGACACAAAATTGGACTTTTTCTGAAATGACATGCCAATTGTTTTCCATATTTCGATTCTACGACTCAAATCACGTCAAACTGCCAAGTTTTGTAAAAATCGCACGAGTCGTTTTTAAAAAATTAGCTCTCAAAAGTTTAGCTCCACAAAGTTTATTTAATTTGGTATGTATTTATTAATATATTTTTTTTGTTAAGAAACTTATTTAATTTATTTCTTATACAGTTCGAACTTTAGGTTCATTCCAAATAAAATTCTCCCACTTTTTATGATTTATTATTAAAATTTGTACTTTTAAATAATTTTTATAAGTTTTTCGAAAAACATTTTGAATTATAACCTGTAAAATTTTTACCATCAACTTAAAGTAGATGTATTTCTAAGCATACCTGCAAAACATTAGAGCTTTTTATTCAAAATTTTTGAAGATATACACGAATTTATACTTTGGCGCGTTTTGAAATTTGGCATATTTGTTGAAAGCGATAATAACATTTAATGCGGTTTACGCACTTTCCTAAAATTATTCGAAAATAGGAACGATGTGACATTTTTCCCGAGCATGCACAATGTAAAAAGGTAGGAACGATGTTCCTTTTTTTCCGCTCCTGCACAATGGAAGGGATAGGAAAATAGGTTGCCACGTATTAAGAAGTTCGCCGAGTGAATTATTCTTAGCTCAAACTTAAAAACATTCGCCAAGCTAGAGTTTTGAACTTCTCCGTAAATTTCGCACCAAATTTTACAAAATTTAATATTTTAGGCATAATTTGAGTCGTAGAATCGAAATATGGAAAAAAATTGGTGTATTATTTCAGAAAAAATCCGATTTTGCGTCAGAATACCTATATTAGAACAAAGCTATATATAAATCTAATATATATCCTAAGTCGCGTTTTCGAGACACGGATTTGACAATTTGAATTTCGTCAATCGGCCCAGTAGAATGGTAGATATAGAACTGCCCCCCTTTTTTTTGCCTAGCGTATATCACATTTATGCGGAGAAACTTTGTAATGTGCCATATATTGAAGTAAAACAAAAAAATTCAATGCAGATATTAACTGCTTAAATATTCGAATAAGATTTCATTATCATAAAAGTACGTACGCGAAAACTAGTACTGAAATTAATGCGCGTCAAAGTTATAAACTATTTTTAATCTGACAAACGGAAAAAACTGAAAAACTGTAAAAGAAAAAGAAATAGGAAACATGGATAGAGAGCAAGGAAGAGAAGAGATGATTTTAACCTTTTTCTAGCTTTTATTCGAGATTAAACCGTTATGGTAAGATTTATGTAAATAATTTAATTTCATAACCAAGCTTTAAAACAAAAATTATTGTAAAGTTTACAATGCGCAAGAAAAGTAGTAATTCTTACCCTCAACCCACTCACTCATTGTATTTACGACAAAATTTGACATGTGGCTACAATACAAAATCGTTTCCTAAAAGTGGGATTCTGAGAATTCCAGTGGATATCAAGTCTTTGTCATATTCTAGCCTCAAAAAATTAAAGAAAATGTCTGCCTCCAGTTATCACTAATGACTTGAAAGTTTACTCTAGAAGGGAATCAAAAGAAAAGCATATAACTTTTCTGTTTTATATTCAGTTGAAGTTTTGCTGTATGTAATCCTGAATTTGTAGCATTCATTATTTTAATTAACCAAATTATTTTTAGTTTGAACTTTCCTATCGATATCTCAAAGTTTCAGTTGCTGCCCGAATTTAGCGCGAGATATTTATGCAAATCGCATATATCTGTTAGCAGTTTAAAAGGCAGGAGTTAACGAGGGGAAAGACAGAGCCTTGGATTTATCGCCGTAAGGCTGTGCGCGCAAAGATTTCCTCTGTCTACTGAAAGTTCGCCTTCATAGGCATTTGCAATTTCCAGTGTTTGCTAGTGAAATTCGCATTATTGCATTTCACTAAGAGTTAAGCTTCCCTCGCCGTCCTACTTAAGCTAAGTTAGGGATTTGAATTTGTTAACACACTTTATTTTCATATTATTTTAGTTCAGCCCAAGTAGTGGCTTACTCTCAATTTGAAGAGTTGTAATTATTTGAATTAAAGGGTCACTTTTAAACCCTCCTTTCTGACTTTGTAGTTCTTCAACACTAAAGGACATAGCCTAGATTTGCTCACTGTCCTCCACATAGGGTTTCACAGCGTATGCTCACAAAGAAAGTCAAGAGATTGAAGGAGAAACCTTATAAATTCAGCTTTTTTGGCTGCTTCCAAGAGCCTTCTAACTGTGTTATATGACGCAGAGGGCCCAAGAAAATTTAAAAGAAGACGGATTCTATTCTATATATAGTATTTATAAAAGAATCCATCCTCTTTTAAGTTCATACATACTAATCTAGTTCAACAGGACATTCAAGGACACCCTAAGCCTTCGGGACTCTATGCGACGGCATTCTTTGCGTACCCTTATTTATGCCACTGAACATTCCATTTCTTCATTCCAATGACTTTCAAACAGGGAAGCTTTATCGAGAGAGAGCAACAGATGATACTTGGCAAAGTACCACTTTATTTCTTGAAAAAATACAGACTTGTATGTTACTTTCATATCTACCTATTCAACTTATTCCCGCAAAGTCCCTTCCCGTTTCACCTATGCCTTTCGCTTCTCGAAAAGAGCTCTTTCTGAGCGCAAACCCACCACGATGGATGACTCCGGAAAGTAGTGGTAGAGGAATAGAAATCAATACTCCTGGAGTTTTACGAAACGCCCTTCTATTCTGGAAAACACGATGCACAACAAACAAACAAAAAAAATTATTTCAGATTTTAAATTACGTCTAAAGGGGGCGTTTTTTAACGTTTTTTGTATTACCTTTATTTATTCAATATCATGTTCTTCGCACTTAAACCATAAAATTCAGTTCAACAGCAATATCGCAAAACAATATTAAAATGAGTCTATGTTTAGAATTTCCGATACACAGTTCCGCGCCCTTTAGATAAAAAGTTTTTTTACCCGTAGAGTGTTGCCATTGCTCGGTTTTAAATCGTTTGTGTTTTTTCCTCAATAATTCGTTAAAGTTTTACAAAATATGAAATAGATAATAAAACATATTCCAAATTCCAAACTGGGCTCCCAGAGGCGCCTATTCGGGTCGAAACCTAAGTTATTCCAAATTGGACGGCTCTAGGTACCGTTGTTTTATCACATTTGGAAATATATACATACATTGATGCAAATTCTTCATTATTTAATTTCTTCAAATATAATACAGCGTTGCAAGATTTTGTGGCAACAGTTTGAAAAGTGATTCAGGCTTTTAACGTTTCCGACGCAAAATCGCAAAACGAAAACAATAGTCCTTCGGGGACTAAAGCCCCTTTGGACTAAAAAAAGCTATCATGGAACATTTAAAAAAATTATCCTGGCATTTTAAATATTAGTCGTAGGCCCCAAAATCGTTCTAAAAATGTATAATCACCCTGAGTAGAATGCGCTGAAAGCCGAGTTTTCCTCTGCTTCGGGATAATGTACATCAGATACTTTAAGTAAGCTTTCCAAGCCATAAATCTCAAAACTCTTGGGGTACACCGCGCAAGAATTTCGTCAAATGCGAGATGTTCATCATTCATAAAGCATACCTGCTTCTAGATTTAGCTTCCAACCCCCTCCACCGGCTGAAAAAGAAGCTTTGTATCGTATGTCGCTCACTCAGCACCGTTCAGTCCCTGTCGTTACGTTTGCTTTTTCGGGGGCGGAGCCGTGAGACGGTTCAGGGGCTTTGCCCGTTCCGCGTGCCAGCATCTCAGACGATACGAACGAAGATTCCGTACAGTTCCCATTGCCGAGGGTGCGGATAGGGAATTTAGAATTACTGTCACGATAGGAAGTTTTTGAATCGTTGTGAGATGGGAAGTACTAAACATTGATGATATTTGTATTAGAGTAGGCATCGTTTGCCATCGGATATTTTGGTAACATTAAGATATAAGAAAAAAAATCTGATCCGAATACTACGGGACTTCTTTGTACACTACGAAAGGAAAAAAAATGGGACAGTTCTGTCTCTCCTGGTCTACTGGGCCGATTGACGAAATTCAAATGGCGTTTTTCGTGTCTCGAAAGCGCAACTTAGAATATGTATTAGATTTATATATAGCATTGTTCTAATATAGGTATTCTGACACAAAATCGGACTTTTTCTGAAATGACATGCCAATTTTTTTCCGTATTTCGATTCTACGACTCAAATGATGCCAAACTGCCAAGTTTTGTGAAAATCGCAGGAGTAGTTTTTAAATTAGTCCAAATTAATGTGTTAGATAGGGTTATAATGGATGTTCAGCCATGGCAGGATATACTAGCGGCGTGCAGAAAATCTTACAACAAAAGTATGACAAAGCCTTGTTTCTTCATTGTGACAGTCACAAATAAAAAGTACTATTTCTGCTGTAAAGGATGCGATAAACATTTTTCGTGAATCTGTTCTACGAAGGAGATATATAGTAAGTATTTCAAACTTATGTGATACACGCTGGTTTCAGAAATACAGAAGTATTAGTATATTTAAAGAGCATTTTACAAACATAGTACAGGAACTGGAAAAGTTATCAAAAGAAGGTAATGCATCTTTTTACCACGAAAACTGATTTCCAATTACATTCTGCTGCGATGAAATATAAATTTATCGTGTGCGTAGAACTAATTGCAAAATATTCGGCTCTGCTAGAACCTGTGTCTAATAATTTACAGTCCAAAACTTTAAATATGCTACAATATGTAGATCACATAAACAGAATTTTAATGCTTTTAAAAGAACATCGTAGAGGAACAGATATTTTATGCCAGGAAATTCTGTCTTTCGCAAGTGCTATGTCTGAGAGCACTGGCGCAAAACAGCATTCTACAACCGATGAATTTTGGAAAAGGGGTCTTATTATCCAAGTCTGGATTCCTTAATACTATCACTGGAAGAAGGATTTTCCAGCAATAATTTACTAGCATTTTCTTTGTGGCTATTACATCCTGTGGCTATGCTAAAGATGCCAATGGAAGAATTTACCAAAAAAGCGGAGTGCTTTCGCGATTTTTATAATCTGAAAAATTTCGAGTGAGAGAAAACTCTGGTATAATTTCTGAAAAACGAAGAAACTAGAGATCGACAACATGAAGGTTAGGTTATTCAATTATGGCAAAGCACACGAGGGCTATCTGCCTAAAGGGAGGGATGCCTTCGTGGAGGACTTTCTAAGGGAAACTAACTCGTATACACGTTACACATGGAGAAAACCATGAAAACGCCCATGCAGCCAACCCGTTCGCTGGATTCGAACCTCGGACCGAGCTACCAGTGTTCAGCGTCTTTACCGCTCGGCCGCTGGTAGGGCCCGACAACATGAAGAAGTAACTATGGAAGATTTGGTAAAAGTGTAGAGACATTAGATATTTTTTGAAAGCAAGAGAGATGAAAAATGAGCAGCGTCTTCGGCGGGACTCGAACCACGGACCTCTGAAATACGCGCTCAGCGTGCTGACCACTGCACTACACCACGAAGGCATGCGAAGAAGGCGGGAGATGTGCCTTATATACTCCCCCTTTGAAAGGGCAACTGAGTATTAGGGGACCCAATCGCCAAATCCTGGTAGTGGAGAATTATCATCCACCACCTTTTAGTTTGGGCGCCAGTATAGAGACATAGGTATTTTTTGAAAGCAAGAGATGAAAAATGAGCAACGCTTTCTCCGGGACTTGAACCACGGACCTCTGGAATACGCGCCCAGCGTGCTGACTACTACACCAAGAACGCATGCGAAGAAGGCGGGAGACAATTGTTTCCCAGAAACGAAACTTGCTCTTGTTATATTCTTTGTCTCAACAATGCTCTACGTGCACTATTGAGCGCTCATTTAGTACCCGGCACAGAGTAAAAACTTGGTTGCTCTCTACAATGGCGGAGAATCATTTAAATGAGTTGTGTATGTTAAGTGTGTATCGAAAGCTTCTTCAAGAAACAAGAATAGAAATAGAAACAGAAGTTTTAGAACGATTTAGTTCAGATAGCAGAAAAATTGTTGGAATATAAATTTTAAAAACCAAGTAAAAAATGCTCAGAAGTCTCTTTATTCCTATATCCCATATTTCAAAGATCTGTTTAAACTCATGTATTCGAATTCCGTTATTTATTTGCTCGTTTATTCGACTGTAACAAAGCATGTGAGTGCTATCCTGAAGGAAAGCTGTCTTAGAGGAGAATTTTCAGAGGTAAACTGGCTCGTATTCAATTTATAATACTGTAGAGACATTAGGGTATTTCGAAGCAGAAGTCATGAAAAATGAGCAACGGCCATCCAACTGCGGACCTCTCGGTTACGCGTCTAGCGTGCTGTCCACTACACCATGAAAGCATGCGAAGAAGGCGGTAGAAATATGTTATATACTCCCCCTTTTAAAGGGAGACTTGGGGTTTTGGGACACAATCGCCAAATCCCGGTGGTGGAGAATTATCATCCACCACCTTTTTCAGTTCCGGCGCCAGTGTAGAGAGATTAGGTATTTTTTGAAAGCAGGAGAGAAAAAAATGAGCAATCCCCTCCCCGGGACTCGAACCACGGACCTCTCGAATACGCGTCGAGCGTAGCAATAGCTAAGAGAGACGTAGCCAAAAGGCAAACGCGCGCTAGTCAGGAACTCAGGCTCTCTAACGAAGTCGGTGAAACATAGACTTAATAACTGCTCTTAATCATTTGCATTAACCGCGTTTCTGAAAATGCATTCTGGTAGAAAATTGTAAGCTGAAGCTTGAAAAGACAGGAAAGATACATAAAATAGCTGTTATTAAAATTAGGATAACATTACACTATATGAGGGGGAAACAACACACACATACACACAAAATCACTCATGCAGCCAAAACAGTTAGGTTAGGTTAGATTATTCAGTTATGGCAAAGCACACGAGGGCTATCTGCCTAGGGGGAGGGATCCTTCGTGGAGGACTTTCTAAGGGAAACTGGCTCGTATACACGTTACACATGGGGAAACCACGAAAACGCCCATGCAGCCAGCCCGTTCGCGGGATTCGAACCTCGGACCGAACTACCAGTGTTCAGCGTCTTTAGCGCTCGGCCGCTGGTGGGTCCCCAAAACAATTAATTCGCTTTCATATCGAATTACTGATGCTCAGTATTTTTATCTACTTTACCACTGACGAATTCGTATCATATCATAGTTTCGTTTTCTAGGTCTAAAATCGTTTGCACCCCCTAGCTCCGACCCTGGCTACGCCCATGCTGGTATTGTTTCAACTATAACGAATTAAAGGACGTAAAATACAATCAAAAAATTAAGACGGTGTGAGTGATTCCGTCTCAAACTCTTTTAAACAAGACAAGAATTCAGAATGCTCGTAAATAGTTCTACGTGCAGTAACTAATAAACAACAAGCGTAGCACTTCTAATATTTAGAAAGTACAATTTGTCCTTTGAATGTCAACCAGTATTTCTTACATACACAGCAGACGCCCGTTAATATTACCATTCGGATACTACTATTGATTTGCTGAAGTCCCGCCGCTTGTATACGAAAACATGAAAATTATTTCGCTTATTGTGATAGATTATTCGGTTAATGCGATTAAACCATTATAGAATAAATTTACTTTAAACTGAAGTAAAACCGCCAAATAAGCTCAAAACTGGTCATAAAAACTGCCAAGTGCAGTGAAATGTCGCCAAGTAAGGGATTAAGTCGCCAAACAGCTAAGTTTGGATTTCAATCAAAGAATTAAAATTAGCAAAAGGTTAAATAAAAAATATCTTAGTCTGGACGTATACTTTCAATAACTCTGTCGATTTTGAGCGCGGTCAGACACGGATCACTATTCGTCAGGCGAAAAAAAACATTCTGCAGAATTCTTGTCTCCTTTTCATGCTTCTAATAGAGGGGGGGAAGTGCATGAAAATGTACATATATAAAGAAGAATGTTTGTTTGTGTGTTTGTTCTCGATTAACTCAGATACTTTTACAGATATCGTCATCAAACTTTCTACCATTTTATCCTCGGTCCTGGAAAAGGTTGACATCCACTTTTTTCTAAAAAAAAAAAAAAATGCTAAAATCAGAGATATTAATTAAAAACTCTGCAAACGCTAATTTTCGCCCTCATTTTTCCTAGTGGCAACAGTCTCGCAAGCTAGAGAATGAAAATCTGCTTTATTTCAAAAGTTGTTGCCACTGCTCACTTTCTAATCGTAGAGTTTGTTAATAAAAAATTTCCAAGTTTCATAATGAAATAAAAATAGCATTGCCAAGCATTAAATACATTATTCTCGATTCCAAAAATTCGTGGGGAGCCATTTCGACTGCTCCCATCTTCATACGACTTTAATCAGCCAAGATATTAATTAAAAACTCTGAAAGCGCTAATTTTTGCACTCATTTTTTCGAGTGGCAACAGTGTCGTGCGTTGGATATAAAAATGCTTTATTTCGAAAAGTGTTGCCACTGCTCGCTTTC
The DNA here is from genome assembly GCA_000611955.2 of Stegodyphus mimosarum. Taxonomy (NCBI): domain Eukaryota; kingdom Metazoa; phylum Arthropoda; class Arachnida; order Araneae; family Eresidae; genus Stegodyphus; species Stegodyphus mimosarum. The sequence goes on along the minus strand of KK120532.1, from coordinate 129,475 downwards.
AAATCGTATCAGTTTGTTAATCAAAAATTTGTAAATTTTACAAAATCTATGCATATAAGAAAGAATGTGTGTTTGTTTGTTTGTTCGCGGTTTTGATTTCTGATCAATTTTGATCCATTTTTGCTACATTTAATTGACTAAAATTAAATATAGATGAAATATCGGAAGGAACTTGAGCTTTTACGACCATTTTGATAAAAAAGACGAAGATCATTAAAAACTGCGTGCCATTGTTGCTCATAAAATTAGTTTATTATTCTATGGAAATTTTTTATGTAAATTCCATATCGCATCAGACTGAAAAATGTATGATTATGAATCGTATTTTTTGCATCAGTATTAGAGAAGGATTACAGCGGTATCGTTCTCTCTGTTGTTAGATACATTACTCTTAATCTAACTTAACTGGCATCGGGTAGTTCCGCTAGTATCTACTAAAGTTGCTTTTATTCTTATTTTTTAACTTTATATTGGTATGTTTTTCTTTCGACGAGGAATGCCTTACGAATATTAACTGTATAGCATCGGTCAAATAATTTTCAGAAATATTACGAACAGTTCATGAATGAACTATTGCGTTAAAGACATTACAAAGAGTTAACACACAAACTTTTGCCTTTTTCAAATTAAAATTTTGTAATTAAATATTTACTTATATGTTTCTAGTTGTATTTATATTGAATCAGCTAAATTCCATCTCCGCTTTGAAGGGCATGATTTTGTCATCGTTAATGTTTTCAAAATAATTGAACACAAGCGTGATCGTACTAAGCGGCGCCTGCTGTATGTATGAATGGAGACATGGAGAAAGTACGAAGCTTAGAGCCGTCGACTTTCGAACGTCCTCCAACGCAACGAAGCGCACCTCGAAGTCCAAACTTCAGAATTCCGAATTCCTGTTTTAGTTACTACACGCTTCGCGCGAATTTAATAACACTTTTATTAACAAATTCGACGATTTGAAAGCAACGCGTTGCCACTCTGAAAATTATTATATCTATATTTCAGTTTCAACCACCAGACTCGACAATTTATAAGAAATATTTTGCTACGCCTCAAAGCATAAGCTATGATTGTCTTTCAAATTTAAACCACAAACTCGTCGATTTAAAAGAAAGATGTTCCCACCGCCCAAAATAAAATATTTTTGTTTTCCACTCGTCATTCGGCGGTACTTAATGTGTAGAGTCAATTTTTCTTTCATCTGTCCGTTATTGATTATAAATTAAGCGACTGAAAAGCAATAAAGCAGATTCATTTTACTTTTTATTAATTCCTAATTAGAACGATAAAATGGAGTCATTGAAATAAACATCAACTTTCCAGAACAGTGTAGAACATTTAACCCCTGAATGGCATGGCTCCCCCCTCTATCCGGTCATCAGATTTTTTTGTCACTTAATATATACGCCATTATAATTTTTAGTCCAAAGGGGCTTTATCGCAGAAGGGCTGTTGTTTTCGTTTTGCGATTTTGCGTCTGAAACATTAAAAGTCTGAATCACTTTTCAAACTGTTGCCACAAAATATTGCAGCCCTGTATTATATTTGAAGAAAATAAATAATGAAGAATTTGCATAAATGCACACTATTGGCCACCGTAAATGCTACAACCTGAAGGAAGCATGGAAATTACATGAAATTTACAACATGCATTAGCGGAGGTGAGATATGCAAATGATTGGAATTTCAGCGCAGACGCACATCACGCGTGCCTGTGGCGCCACTTCAAAGCGTTATTTAGGGCTTGGAGTTTTCGACGATTTCAAGTTCGGCAATTGTGTTTTTCTTGTGTTTTTTTCCAAAAAAAAACCCGATCAATTATGCCTCGTAGTAAACAGCGATCATCGTTTGATCAAGTATCGGAGTTCGGCAGAGGAAGGATAGTGGCCTACCGAGAGTCTGGATTATCTTTCAGGGAAATCGGTAATCGTCTTGGACAAAACCAAACAACTGTAATGCGGATAGGTGACCGCTGGATGCAGGGGGGTACGACGGACCGATGTGTTCGAACGCATCCACCTCAGTGCACCATTTCACGTGATGACAGGAACACTGTGCGCATGTCAGTGACGGATCGTTCAGTCACATCACGAACCATAGCACAACACATTCAGTCTGTAACGCATCATCCAGTGTCTGCGCGTACCATTCGACGACGTTTACATCAGAGTGGTCTGTCCGCAAGACGTCCATTGCTTCGTTTACCCTTGACGCAGAACCACTGACGTCTCCGCCGCCAATGGTGCGATTAAAGAAGGATGTGGACGGCAGAATGGAATGAAATTGTCTTTACTGACGAGTCACGCTTCTGTCTGCAACACCACGATGGTCGGATTCGAGTCTGGAGACACCGTGGAGAGGGGATGCCGAACAGCTGCGTTATGCACTGCCACATTGGTCCTGCACCAGATATTATGGCATGGGGCGGTATTGGATATCACTCTCGCACTCCTCTAGTATGCATTGCCGGTGCTTTAAACAGCCAGCACTACATCTCCGAGGTGGTGGAGCCAGTTGTCCTTCCTTACGTTCAGGGCTTGCCCACAGCCGTATTTCAACAGGATAATGCGCGACCACACGTGGCACGCATTGTCCAAGGGTTCTTCGTCAATTGCCAGATTGAATTGCTTCCCTGGGCGGCTCGCTCTCCGGATCTTTCGCCGACAGAAAACATGTGGTCCATGGTTGCTGAACGATTGATCCAGATTATATCCCAACCTGCTACACCAGATCAATTTTGGCAACGTGTGAAAGCTGCTTGGTCTGCTGTACCCCAAGAACACATCCAAAGTCTCTTTGAATCAATGCCGAAGTGTGTGGCAGCGGTGATCTCTAATGATGGCGGCTACTGTGGCTACTGATTCTGGAAGGAACCACACTTGACAGAAGTCTATAAATTTCATCATTTGATACTTGGTCAACATGTTATCTACTAAATAAATGTTGTTGTGATAGCTCTTGTCTTTCTTGGTGTTGCAATTTGGGTGGCCAGCAGTGTATGTATATTTCTCGCAAAACGACGGTACCTACAGCCATCCAATTTTGAATAACGTAATTCTTCTACGAATATGGGCATCCGAAATCCCAAATTTGAAATTTGGAATTTGTTTTATTATCGATTTCATATTTATTAAAACGAATTTTTGATTAACGAACTCAAGGATTTCAGAGCGAACCATGACAAAGTTGTACAGAAAAAACATTTTTATCTCCAGCGCGAGAGACTGTGTATCGGAAATTCTAAAGATATGGTCAATTTAAAATTACTTTGCGATATTGCTCTTGAACTGAATTTTATGTTTAAGTTCGAAAAACATGATATTTAATAAAGAAAGGTAGCACACGAAATGTAAGTAAAGTAATATAAAATCTGAATCCCTTTGGAAGTAATATAAAATCTGAAACCTTTCAGATTTTTTTAACGTTTGGCTTCTTTACTTCCTTTAGTAACGTAAATATCGCCTTAATGAATGGAAGTCTGTGAAAACAGAGATTGAAATAAGTAATTACAAAAATCTGGCTAATAGAAGGCTCGTCGGCCAAGCATGTCCCACACGTGCTCTACTGAATTCAAGGCCGGTGAGAATGCTGGCCCGGTCCATACGGGTGATATCCTCCGATCGAAGGCATTCGCTTACAATGTTTGCACGGTGAGGACGGGCGTTGTCATCCATAAACACAAATTGTGCGCCCATGGCGCCCCGAACCAAACGTACATGTTGTTCCAGAATGACGTCCCGATAGATTTGGCTTGTCATGGTTCCAATTTGAACATGCAGGTCAGTTCTGAAACCCAGAATAATTCCACCCCAAACGAGCACTCCTGCACCTCCGTAACGGTGTCGTTCAATGATGGTTTCTTGGTGTTAACGGGTACTTGGAGCTCTCCATATGAAAGTCGGCGAGAATCAGACTGCAAGCTAAACCTGGACTCGTCGGAAAACATCACACGAGCCCACTGTTGCGGTGTCCACAATGCATGCTCTCTACTCCAGGCTAACCGCAGGCGATAGTGAGTTGCAGTAAGTAGAACGCATCTGACAGGTCTACGAGCATATAGACCCATCTGCCCTAAGCGTCTGCCTTGAAATTGTCGTACCAGTTGCTGAAGAGAGCCGACGAGACAGGTCTGAGGCTGTGCTCCGCCTGTTTCTTTTGGCAGTAACTGCCGAATACCGGTCCTCATTCGGCGTTGTCACTCTGGGGCGACCTGTGCTGTAGCTTTTACTCACATTACCATCATCTTGGAATCGTTGGCAAAGTCTGGAGATGACACTCTGGGCAATTCCAATTCGTCTGATACTTCCAGTTGGGTACGCCGACATTCCAGACGACCTATAATTCTACCACGTAAAATATCATCTAAATGCGGCCTTTGTGTTATAACTACTCGATTATTGCACTGAAATGCTTATAAAGCGCCTGCGAACCATTTTACTTCTTTGCCTGCATTCCTTATATATCACTGTCTTACACTCTCGTCATTGTGACGTACCATCGGTGTCATTCGGTTACTTCCTGAAATTTGCATATGATTCTTGAAGATGTGTGTAGTGATTTTACAGGTGATATATTTATTTTAGAGTTTGATTTCCGCGTGACTCCGAATTATCCTTAATTTATGGACATGAGTGTATTTTGCGATATTGTTCTTAAACTGAATTTTATGGTTTAAGGGCGAAGAACATGATATTTAATAAAAAAAGTAACGCACAAAATGTTAAAAAAAGTCCCTTTGGACGTAATTTAAAATCTGAAACCTTTCAGATTTTTTTTGTCGTTTGAAAATCGGGAATAGAAAGTTATACGAGCTATTTAATATTCGAAGGCTGCGGCGACAGTAAAAAGAGAACAAACAAAAAGTAGTCGTGGATAAACAAGGAATATTATTGGTGGTGTTACGACAACAACGTAGTATTCGTAAATTTGCAAAACTGTTTCGAACGTTTGAACATAGAATCTTCTTCAATTGCAGAAATGCAAATGAGGAAAGGGAAGACTGTTTAAGGAACGTTTCGTAGTTGTTTTCATTTTTCATTCACAGATGACAGCAGTACCTCGACTTCCTTCCTCTCACCGCTCCTGCCTGAGCACAGCCTTCTCTTTCATCATCAGCACAGGCAGCTGGCCTTTCACACTAATCTTGCAATTTTATGAATATTACACTAATTTTTGTGGCCTAAACATTTATAATAATAGTTCTTAGGCATGTTATTTTAACTCAGGTACAATGCGCAAAAAAAAGGGGTGACAGTTCTATATCTCCCGTTCAACTGGACTGATTGACGAAATTGAAATTGTGTTTTCCGTGTCTCGAAAGCGTAACTTAGGAAATGTTTTAGATTTATATATAGCTTTATTCTAATACAGGTATTTTGACAAAAAATCGGACTTTTTCTGAAATGACATACCACTTTTTTCCATATTTTGATTCTACGAATAATGCCTAAATATTAAATATTGTAAAATTTGGTGCGAAAGTTACGGAGAAATTCAAAAATTTAACTTGGCGAATTTTTTTCAGTTTGCGCCAAGAATAATTCATTTGGTGAACTTCTTAATATGTGGCAACCTATTTTCCTTCCCTTCCATTGTGCAGAGCCGGAAGAAAAGTCACATCGTTCCTGCCTTTTTACATTGTGGATGAGAGGAAAAAGTCACATCGTTTCTTCTTTCAAATAATTTTAACCAAGTGCGTAAACCACATTTTCGTTATGATTGCTTTCAAGAAATATTCCAAATTTCAAAACTCGCCAATACATAAATTCGCGTATATCTTCGGAAATTTGGAATGAAAAGTTCTAATTTTTTGCAAGTATGCTTAGAAATACATCTTTTTTAAGGTCATTGTAGAAATTTTATATTATAATTCAAAATTTTTTTCGAAAAATTTATAAAATTTATTTAAAAATACAAATTTTAAAAATAAATCATAAAAAAATGGGCGAATTTTCTTTGGTATGAACCTAAATTTCGAACTGTGTAAGAAGGAATCCAATAACTTTCATAAAAAAAGAGATATTTATAAATATATATCAAATTCAATTAACATTGAGAGGCTAAAATTTTTAGAGCTAATTTTTTTAAAAACTACTGGTGAGATTTTCACGAAACTTGGCAGTTTGGCATCATTTGAGTCGTAGAATCGAAATATGAAAGAAAATTGGCATGTTATTTCAGAAAAAGTCCGATTTTGTGTCAAAATACCCATATTAGAAAAATGCTATATATAAATCTAATACATATCCTAAGTCGCACTTTCGAGACATGAAAAATGCAATTTGAATTTCGTCAATCGGCCCAGTAGAAAGGGAGATATAGATCTGCCCCCCCTTTTCTTTCTTTTTTTTTTTTTTTTTTTTGCGCACTGTACATGGAACGCGATCAGTATTGTTTCTTCCAAAAAGTCTACAATTCAATAACATACAAAATAATATTAACATTATCTAATAAGATATCTCTCTTTCTATTTCCCTGTAATATAAATGTCGCCCGTTCTTATCAACTATTCCGCCTCTTCTACTTCTTAGACTTATCCGTAATCCTCTGCAAATAATTAGAAAAGGTGAACGTGCAGCTTCTGTGAAATCGTGGACTGGATTTCATTTCGTGCTTTCTTCGTTTGGAAGAGTTGGTTCTTACATTAAGTTGCCAGGTTTATCCTAAGTTTTTAACAGTTAATTTTTAGTTAAAGCTGCTTTTCTATCTCTCCTAATTTCATCTTACAATTTCCTACCAGAACGTGTTTTCAGAACCGCGTTTAATGGAAATGAGTAAGATTTAGTATTTAAGTCGAAGTTCTGTAGAGTCATTAGGTATTTTTGGAGCAGAAATATTGAAAAATGATCAACGCCTTAGCCGGGAATCTAACCACGGACCTCTCGGTTACGCGTCGAGCGTGCTGACCACTACACCACGAAAGCATGCGAAGAAGGCGGGAGAAATACCTTATATACTCTCCCTTTTAAAGGTGACTGGGCTTTTGGGAACCCAATCGGTGAATCCCGGTAGTGGAGAATCATCATTCACCACCTTTTTAGTTCGGGAGCCAGTGTAGAGGATTTATGAAGCAGGAAGTTCAAGAAATGAGCAATGCTTTCGCCGGCAATCGAAACACGGACCTCTCGGTTACGCGTCAAGCGTGCTGGCCGCTACACCACGAAGGCATGCGAAGAAGGCGGGAGAAATACATTATAAGGTTCCTACACATTTAGTTGTTAAATAAAACGTTGGATACTCCACAAGGTTAACATAAATTTGAACAGTTAGAAGGGAAAGGTTCGGCGTAATTTTCGCGGGCTTTTTAGCGTGAGGTTATTTTATTATTAAGATGAAGAAATCACTACCTGGATGAATCCATATTAAATTTTAGAGGTTGTTCTCTGAGCGCAGTGAGGAAGGGAGACATGTAGCGAATATTTTAAAAATTTTCTGTACGTAGCGCCGAAAACCTAGGAGAAAAATCCTCGAAGAAATACGGTACAGATAAAATTTACAGTAGAGAAAAAGTGATAAATATATTTCAAATTCTATATTAAGCGATTTTAACAAGAGGAACGCAAGATCTATATTAAACATCACTACCGGATAGAGAATAGGATGATGAGCAGCCAAGAAGTTGCCATGCGTAAAGTGAAACTTGTTTCAAAATTTTCATTATTGGAACTAAACTATGCAGATTGGATTTAATTTCCAGACTCGTTACGACAGGCAGCTGATGAGCGTCTAAAATCGTCTGCCACCCACGACTCGCTGAATCGACAAAAAAGTTGCCAAACAATCACTCGCTTGGTCGCCAAAATCTTAAAGAGAAAAAAGAAATAAGAAAAAAAAAAAAAAAAAACTTTTCAAGGAAGCAAAGGATTACTTTCAAATTCGTAGTTTATAAAAACACTTTTACAAATACAATGCGTGCGATATTAAGTAGCACTTGACAGAGTGATTTAATTAACAAGTTAATTTATTAATAAACAAAAAAATCTGAAAGGTTTCAGATTTTAAATTACGTCCAAAGGGACGTTTTTTTAACATTTTGCGTGTTACCTTCACTTATTAAATATCAAGTTCTTCGCACTTAAACCATAAAATTCAGTTCAAGAGCAATATCGCAAAATAATTTTAAACTGAGCATATCTTTAGAATTTCCGATACACAATCTCGCGCGCTGGAGATAAAAATGCTTTTCTGTACAACGTTGCCATGGCTCGCTTTGAAATCCTTGAGTTTGTTAATACTCGTAAAAAAAAGTTTTGCAAAATATGAAATCGATAATAAAACAAATTCCAAATTTCAAATTTGGATTTCCAGATGCCCATATTCCCAGGAGGATTACATGATTCAAAATTGGATGGCTCTAGGTACCGTCGTTTTATCATAATGCGAGAAACATATATGCATTTATGTAGATTCTTCATTGTTTAGTTTCTTCAAATATAATAGAGGGCGATAATATTAGGTGGCAACAGTTTGAAAAGTAAAACGGACATTCAGAGTGATTCGACGCAAAATCGCAAAACGAAAACAATAGTCCCTCAGGGACAAAGCTCCTTTGGACTAAAAAATACCCAGATTCTTAATCGGCTTATCTTTTAATAATGTTTGGGCTAATGTATGAAACGCCAGCATTGTGTACAGTACCTAAGCATTTTATAGAATGCATGAAATGTATGGATATTCGAATCGAATCGGAGATGTTTTTCATACTTTGCCTGCTTGTCATTTGGCATTCCACAGAAAGCTTAGGAAATGAACGAAATTTTGATAGTTTCCTACATTGCTGATTATTTTTCGGCATTCTATAAAAGGCTTAGGTATTATAAGGAAGGCCAGCTTTGATACATTGTTCGTAAAACTAGCGAATTTTAAGGGACTCGAGTTTTTTCGGATATATCCGATTCGATAAGAAAAACGGATTCACTACTTCTTCTATCCCCGAATAGCGAAAATTTTCATCATAGTATCAGTCCCGAAACTCTGTCTGACAACTCACTCAATTTGAATGGACTCAAACAGTGGTCACATGCATATTCTGTGAAGGGCATAGGGTGTCCTAAGATTTGCTTATTGTATCTTTGTTCTCCCAGACTGGGTTTCACACTTGTTTCGCATAGTTTTCGTTTAGAATACGAGGTTCCACTATTTCAATTTAAAGTTCTAGCTCTAACCCCACGAACACTAATAAGCGAATAATCGCTTAAGTGTGTGAATAGAATACGTAAGACTGAAAGAGGGTTTAATAACCCTTTATTTCTCAGAATATTTACAATCAGTTCCTACTTGGAACTCTACACAAAGCCGCCACTCGGGCTCGAACTTAAAATACTAATAATTTGAACTAAAATTTGCTTAACTAAAGCTCTTAAAGGATATAGCCGAAGCTATCAGAATCTAACTAGTTGGCCCCTAACTATTAATTAAATCGACGAAGCCTAGCAAGGGCCTAAGGTACGGCCGAGCGTAGCAATAGCTAAGAGAGACGTAGCCAGAAGGCAAACGCGCCCTAGTCAGGGAATCAGACTCTCTCTCTCGAAGTCGGCTAAGTCACGACTTAAATAGTACTATTTCTCATTTGCATTATCTGCGTTTCTGAAATTACATTCTGGCAGGAAATTGTAAGCTGAAATTAGAATAAGGTCCTACCTTATTCTAATTTCAGCTTATAATTTCCTGAGATACGAAAACGATACGAAAGATACGAAACTTTAAATAACTGTTAATTAACATAAGATAAACCTTACAAGAACATGGAGAAAAATTGGGGTTGAAAAGAGAAAAAGCAAGGTAAAGGTGTTGTCCTTTACTAATGGAAAGCGGAATGTTTGTTCTAGCATCCTAAACGTGGATGATTTCATGAATTAATAATTCTTTGGTTAAAAGCGCAGAAATTCTGGGAAAAATAGGAAAAAGTACCAAAACATTTCAATTTCGCCACTATCGGTATAAAATAACATTTAGTGTATAAAAAATTGAATGGGACCAATAGGTTAGTTCATTATATCCGTTGGTTTGTTATAAGCGGGTTCGTTATAGCAGGGTTCGACCGAACATCGTTTAGAATGGTTAACATTAAGTGTATAGGAAATTGGACGGGACCAAAGTTTAGTTCGTTATAAACAGGTTTCGTTATAGTGTGGTTCGTTATCGCTTAGAATCCTTTAACATTTCATAATTCATTTATAGCTGTAATGTAATGCAGAAATTAGTAATATCTTTCCAGAAATTACTTTAATACATTCGGTCCCCTCTATAATGAACTTCAAAAGACCGAACGTTTGGTTCGTTATACCCAGTGGCACGCTGTATGCGATGGAATAAGAAAAAAATGGATCATCTCGGACAATCGTGCAAAAATTGAGTGATAAATAAAGAAAAATGTGACTAACATTGTTACATCAACCAAAAGTAGTGAATAATAAACTGAATTAAAAAAATTCATAGTAAGCATAAATTTAAATTTTGTTATCTATATCAGTTTATTTTCTTTATTCATGGTTCTGAAAATTCGTGGAAAGTCACACGTTGCCGATTGTAAATTCTAACTACGAATACTGGATCCTAAGTAAAAAATCGAACCGAATCGGTGATGTAAAGCCACGAAAGTCACACATTTTTGTTTATCTGGATCAGTTAAGTTCCAGCGGCATCTCATATGAATGAGTTTTTACCGCAGTTTCTAAGTGGAATATCGGAGAAACGAAGAAGGGGGTGAACAAAAGACCCGGATTTTAAAAATCGAACACATCAGTACTAGATAAGTCTACAGTGAGCTGGAACGTCAGTAACAGAAGTAAGGTTAAATCCCATGTTTGCAAAGTTTCAAAAGTGTGAGTACACCTGCCACGCGTGGGTAGCTTAACGAAGAAGCCGCACGGAATTACTTTCAAATAGTAAATACAAGAGGAAATAAAATGGATGAAATGCTAATGCAAAGATGCAAACACAAATTGAAAACAGTATAAAAATAATCAAGGAATCTACATACAACCGTGGAAGTGAAAAGTGACGCAAATATTTTTTAAATTTTCAGAACATAGTGTGAAAAGCTAGAAGAGGAGATTACGCGAGGAAATATGGTAAATATGTTGTCAAAAATTCCTTTTAAGATTAAATGCAGTTATTATCAAGCCCAATTATTGAGTTTAGTCATTCTTTTCCACTCCTCTCCAAAGCTTCTCCTAAATTCATTGGTTAAATACTAGTCCAGATATTGAGAGATTACGTCTTCTTCGAATGGCGAACCATTTCAGAAAAGCTCCTTCAATACACTTGTGCTCCATCTTTCTCAATTTTGTTTTCGTCAGTTCACCTTTTTTTATCTGTTCCCCTGTATTAGTTCCCTTTTTTACTTCCTTGCACGAAGTAAAAAGGAAATATTATATTCGCGAAAAATTTCGGGTATCCTATTTCAACGAAAATATCTATTTTGACCGCTATCGAATGCAATTTAACGATGTTTTTGAGTGACATTCGTACGTAAGAACAAAATAAAGGACTATTTTTCCCCAAAACAAATTATAAAACTGATTTAAAATGGATTCTGAAGAGATTTTTTCCTGGCGTCTGTGCGTACGTATGTATCTCGCATAACTCAAAAACGAGTAGCCTCAGAATGTTGAAATTTTGTACATAGGACTGCTAGAAAATGTAGAACCAAAGGTATATAAATATATGTATATATATATCCACTTTGTTACTCGGATCAGTGAGCTTAGTTTCTTTATTCTTATAAGTATGTAAATTGTGCATTTTTTGCTTTAAAAATGATGGAATTATGTTGTTCTTCTCTTTCGGTTAAGATTTTTATGTCCTTAGTTAACCTGCATGCAAGATTTGTAGAATGATCAACAATTTAAAAGTTGTTTAAGTGGGGCTAAGCCTAATCATTTTTCTCATGGCGGACATATTTGTTTACATTTGAAACTTAGACGAATAGTGAAAGAAACTAAGAAACCAATGAAAAGAAACTAAGCTTCGCAACAACAATGATAACGCCTCCTTTTATTATTGCGAATTAAATCATGCTTAATCCCTTCTGGAATTTATTCGGGGAAATAAGTGTTTAAGATTTACTTTGTAATTTTTAATATAGGTAGTTTGAGTTTTTATGTATTTTTGCCTTCTCGCGAAGTGAGAAATAAATTAATTGAACGATAAACACTGAATCGTCTGTTAAAAAATGTTTTTTTCTTCGTTTGCTTGTTTGTTTAATCTCGTTTATACATCGTTTTAGATTTACTATAGTGCTTGAATAGAACATGTGGCAACGATTAGGTAATTCTCCAGATGATATACATAATTTTTGTGCATTCTGAGTTATAAAATGAATGAGATGTAACGCTGTTGAGTGAAGCTAGCGCAAGAGTGTCGCTGTGGTAAACAAATATAATGAATTTTAAAGAGTGCGTTTATTCTATCGTGGTTTATGCGCTATAGACGAAGTAGATGTAATTCAATGCAATAAGTTTAAATGAAATGCAAAATGCGTATAATTTAATATTCCTTACAAGGAAGTCATGTGGTGTACACATCGGATTTTTTCGAATAATGTTCATGCGATGATGTTAATGGATGTTGACGAATACAGTACAAGCCGATCCATGTGATGGCGGTTAATGTTATCATTCGGATATTTTTATCGAATTGCCCAAGTACCGCCCGTTTATATACGAAAACCTGGAAAATGCATCCTTTAATGTAATCAATAATTCGGTTAATAGGATCAAAGTATTAAAAAATTATTTCTTTTCAATTGAATTCAAGTCATCAAATAAGAGATAAAGTCCAAATTGAGCAAATACGTTACCAAATGGCAGAGCTGCGTCGCCAAGTAAGGAAGTTAAGTTGCCAAGCATACCGATTTTGATTTAAGGCAACCTTAAGGTCTTAAAGTAAGCTTCAGAAAAGGCAGTAAAGAACACTTTTAAGCATGTCAACCTATTAATAAATAATAAAATAAAATAAAACTGAGAATTAAGAACGTCTTCAACTAAACTGAATTGCGAGGAATTTTACACTTGGATGGAAAATGATGCAAATTCAGTGACATGAGGAAGATTATTTCGACTGTAATTCAGTTGAAAAGAAATAAGAATACCTGTCGCTTTCCTAAGCTAATCCAAGCACATTAATGCGATAAACTTGTTGTAGAAGGAGATAAATTTGGAGAATTTAGCACAAAGATGAGTTCTTAAGATTAGGAGTACAGCATCGATGGAATAATTTCCAGAAATATTATTAATATTATAATGTTCCTAGCTACTTGGACTATGCTGAACGTAGAGGAACCTATTGAGCTGTGTAGCGTCTTATCGCTGAGTTCGAGTATTTAATGACCAAGTCCAGAGAAGGATTAAAATGCCCTTTTATTCACTCAACGAAATAACACAGTCGGCCCATTTTCGGGCGTACAGGCAAGCCTCCACTCCAGCTTCAAATAAAGATAAGAAATATAAGAAACTAATCTAATACTAAACTAAACTGACTTAGCCGAAACTAGGTACAAATACCTAACATAGTTGGCCCTTAATTTAACTTGGCGATTATCAACAGGCACGTACAATACGGCCTAGCGTAGTAGGTTTAATTACGAAATAGCCTGAGGGCAAGTACGCGCACTAAGGACCAGTGTTGCCAGAAATGTTTCAACTAAAGTAGCAAAAGAAGACTAAAAAAATCTCAAAAATAGCAAATGACGTCAGAGATCACGTGACTGATGTGATGTCATAATTGCGATCATATGATCTCAGACGTCATCACAAACGACATTACTGTCTATTGATTCCATAAGTTACTGTCTTCGATTCTAAGTCCTTTTAATTACGTATCGTAACTTTGTAAGGTTTTAGTTTAAACTAGCAAAGTTTTATGTTAATTTTCTCTTTCCTGTAAGTTCTTATTTCAACTTCCCGTTAGAATGAAGGCGCGTTTCAGCTTTATGCTAATTTGAAGTGGAGCAAGTTTTTGTATTTAAGGGTTAGCAAGGAACTTCTCGGTGTGAGAGAGCTTTTAGTCTCAGATCACTGCGGCTCTGTTCAACGTCCACCTCACTAGCTAGCAATTAAATTCTAAAATCAAAGCGTTACGCTATTACTTATTGAAGAAATCTAAGTGCGTTAGTATTAGTTAATTCTTGCTACGCACCATCGATAGTTGAGCATAGAGGCCAACCTCGCGTTTATAGCTCTGTGAACAACGACTACTTAATTTCTACTCAACTTTATTTTAAATTATTTGATTGTTCAGTTTAGACCCAAGTGCGGTCAGTATTTTCTGTTATCCCATCCGAGTTGGGAAGTGGCTGTAAATAGTAGTTTAATAAAAAGGGTTATTTTAAACCCTCCTTGCGTGCAGTTATTCTACCACGTAACCACAGTTATCCTACCACAGAACATAGCTGCATTCAGCTCCCTGTTCGAGATCAGGACTTGATACTATCACGACCATGTTCACCAAAAGTATACATAGAACACTCAGTCCTGACAACTTTAACGAACATTTTAAAACTATATTGCTCATTTTCAATTGTTTAATTATCCATTTCTTTTTTAATTAATTCTCATTTAATTTAGGCTTCTATTTTTAAATTAATTCGTGCGTACCCATTCTTAAGAGATTCCTCACGTTTAGACTGTTAGCGCTTTTGTACTAAATTCTGGCAGTTAATTTTTTCTTTTTCTTTCACAGTTGTGAATATTTTAATTGAGGATTGCTTTTCAGTGAGATTTCCGTTCTGCGTGGTGAACTTATTTCAGATTCTGATTGCTTAAAAAAGGCTTGTTCTTTCGCTGTTATATTTATTTGTGCTGTTATTTAGAAAAACGCCGATGCTTTGATGTTTAAGTCATTTCCATGGCTTAGTTCTTAGCCATATTATAATCAGGAGCACGAATTTCATTTCTTTCTTTGTATGGGCATTCAATATACGACGCTCAAGGTGCAAGTTATTTTGTTGGATTCACTATCACCGTAGAACTAGGGACTGAAACACAAAACACACCGGGGAGGAGGGGAGAAAGGTGAGAGGTTCTGAAGCAGCTTCTTGTCTTTCTTTCCCACTTTTCTCATACCCTCTTCTGGTTATACCGGCGTCAGGCTGTGTAGCTTGAAAAGAAAAGCTCACATGTATGCAAGATTGCCAGACGCCAACTTCTATTTAAGCCTAAATGATGTCATCACAAACGACATTACTGTCTATTGATTCCATAAGTTACTGTCTTCGATTCTAAGTCCTTTTAATTACGTATCGTAACTTTGTAAGGTTTTAGTTTAAACTAGCAAAGTTTTATGTTAATTTTCTCTTTCCTGTAAGTTCTTATTTCAACTTCCCGTTAGAATGAAGGCGCGTTTCAGCTTTATGCTAATTTGAAGTGGAGCAAGTTTTTGTATTTAAGGGTTAGCAAGGAACTTCTCGGTGTGAGAGAGCTTTTAGTCTCAGATCACTGCGGCTCTGTTCAACGTCCACCTCACTAGCTAGCAATTAAATTCTAAAATCAAAGCGTTACGCTATTACTTATTGAAGAAATCTAAGTGCGTTAGTATTAGTTAATTCTTGCTACGCACCATCGATAGTTGAGCATAGAGGCCAACCTCGCGTTTATAGCTCTGTGAACAACGACTACTTAATTTCTACTCAACTTTATTTTAAATTATTTGATTGTTCAGTTTAGACCCAAGTGCGGTCAGTATTTTCTGTTATCCCATCCGAGTTGGGAAGTGGCTGTAAATAGTAGTTTAATAAAAAGGGTTATTTTAAACCCTCCTTGCGTGCAGTTATTCTACCACGTAACCACAGTTATCTGAGAACATAGCTGCATTCAGCTGCCTGTTCGAGATCAGGACTTTGATAAAGTTACGAATATGTTCACCAAAAGTATACATAGAACACTCAGTCCTGACAACTGATAATTTATTCCAACGAATAATAGTAAAACATAGCAAAATAATCTGTTGTAAATAGCTCAAGGAGAATCTGGATATTAGGCAAATTTTACCTAACGCACGACAAATATCGTAAATTTCCAATATCGCTCGCAGAGTAAATTAAAATTTAATTTAATTTAAGCACCAAACTCTTCAAAGCTGATTGACAATTTTACTTGGTAGGCGGGTCTCTAGTAGCTCTGGGGGGGGAAAAAATCGCTTCGAGAGCTTTGGAAATGCACTTACCAAAATCTCTTAGAAAGTCGCCGACTTGGTAACAAAATTATCGCTACCAGTGTTTTTTGCCGTTTCAGTTGAGATATTTTTATGATTTATTAGAAACGAAGGGTCTGCAGTTCTGTACCAGCATATACAATACATGTGGCTACAAGTTTAATTAATTACACGTGAAATAAAGCCTAAAACTATTAATAAAAATGCAAAAATTAAACGAATAAATAAGAGCAATACAAAATAACGCAACAATTCAAACAAAAGAATTTAAATATTTATAGAAATTTACAACAATATATATAGAGAGAGATCTTCAGAACACTTTTCTCTTGACAAGTTCTGTTTGGAGCTTTGAATAAAAAGATTAACTTTGTTTTTCACTGTTTGTTAGTATTTTAACTTTTTCTTTTGCTTTTTCTCTTCAAAAATGTATATTATAAATTTGCAAGTTCATAAAAATAGAAATGATGTATGGGCATTCAATATACGACGCTCAAGGTGCAAGTTATTTTGTTGGATTCACTATCACCGTAGAACTAGGGACTGAAACACAAAACACACCGGGGAGGAGGGGAGAAAGGTGAGAGGTTCTGAAGCAGCTTCTTGTCTTTCTTTCCCACTTTTCTCATACCCTCTTCTGGTTATACCGGCGTCAGGCTGTGTAGCTTGAAAAGAAAAGCTCACATGTATGCAAGATTGCCAGACGCCAACTTCTATTTAAGCCTAAATGAACTGTTTTTTTTATATAAATTATTTTTAATTGATACATTATTATAACAAAAAAGCATTTTACGATATATTAAAAAAAGTCTTTGAAGTAGCATAAGAAAATGATGGACGTCGCAAAAATTTCCCAAAATCGCAAACACTGAAAGTTTAGTAGCAGTTGCCAAAAGTCGCAAATTTGCGAAAAATGGAACGATCTGCCAACACTGCTAAGGATTCCTACTGAAGTAAGTTGAGCCTTCCTTAAATATTCCTTCTATCTCATTTACATCCAACGCGACTCTTAAAAACTCATTCTGGTAGGGAGCAGTCAGTGGAAAACAAGAAACGAAAGAAAAGGGGTTTCAAAATTAAAAATAACTGTTACAAAATTGAAATACACCTTACAATATAAATAGTTTTTTATGGTCCTTTCATAAATGAATTCGCTTTGAAGACTTTATGATGAGATTATAAACAAACTTTTGCCTTTTCCTAATTAAAATGTTACGAATGTGCCTCTTTATATGTTTCTGGTTATATTTGTACAAAATTATTTACATTCCACTGCTCTTTTGAAGGCTATTTCTTCTCATTCGGTTAATGTTATCAAAATATATGTGGACAAACGTCATCACAGTAATCGGCGCATGCGCATGCTTGGTCATAGACTATGCGAAAGTTTTGCTGTTGTGGAAAATATAAAACAGGCAGATCAATTCGTCGCCTATGTGTGTTATCCAGTAACCAGTAAGAATACAGTCATTTCCCCAAGGTATCTGCGATGGCATGCAACATAAAAATTCAATAATCTTTATAAGGCCCACTAGCGGCCGAGCGGTAAAAGCCGCTGAACACTGGTAGTTCGGTCCGGGGTTCGAGTCCCGGCGAACGGGCTGGCTGCATGGACGTTTTCGTGGGTTTTCCCCATATGTAACGTGGATACGAGCCAGTTTCTCTTAAAAAGACCTCTTCGGGGCATCTCTCTCTTTCATTGTGGTGCCTAAGGGTGGAACACGTAATAAGTTAAAAAAAAAACTTTTATAAAGAATATCTCATGTCATACAAAAGACCTAAAAAATGTAATATACTTATTAAAAGAATAAAACTTGGAGAGTATTTATATCAGAACAAACCAAAGCGATAAGAATCAAAACTTTCCATTTCCTTAAAGGAGAATCAACTGTAATACTGCAAAGTCATAAGATTCACTACGTCCTCGTTTTTCAATAGCAAATATTCAAAAATTTTTATCACAGCATCAGATCGAATACAGATCTGTCTGGCAGCTCAGTCAAACAGTTTGAAGGGAATCGAAGAATCCATTCTCGTTTTGCGGTACAATATCGTGTACGCCATATGGTGTCCTAAGATATCCTTACTTTATCCGCGTTAAAACGCGGATCTCCAAACTTTTTTGATCGCGTACCCCTAAAACGAAAATAGTCATAAGTTGTATCCCATACAATGTAATATGTATGTGTGTGTAGTTAAATGTCGATCTATTTATTATTAATTTATTTTCAGCAACATATATACATTCAAATTAAATGACAAATCTACATTTTGAATGAGAATTTCGAAAATTAGAACGCATTAAAATTTATCTAAAAACGTTTTTGTGTGCTCTGTTAATGCAATTCGAAGATCAAATTTATTTCATTTGGTTACATACATTTCTACTCAAATAAAAAATAACATACTGTAATTAGCAGTAGAATTAACATCATTGCAAATTAAGAAAGTAGCTTGTAGAGACATTAGGTTATTTCGAAGCAGGAGACATGAAAAATGAGCAACGCCTTCGAGGGAAATCGAACCACGGACCTCTCGGTTACGCGTCGAGCGTGCTGACCACTGCACCACGAAGGCATGAGAAGGCGGGAGAAATACCTTATAAAGGTATTTCCCCTTATAAGAAATACCTTATAAGAAAGAAAAAGAAATACATTATAAGGCCCCTTTTAAAGGGCGACTGCAGTTTTGAGGACCCAATCGCCAAATCCCGGTGGTGGAGAATCATCATCCACCACCTTTTTAGTTCGGGCGCCAGTGTAGAAACATTAGTTTATTTACAATCAGGAGAGTCCATGGCGAAGAAATAGGCGTCTCCCTAAGACAGCTGTCGGCTGAGCAGGACGACGTCTGGGATTTGCTTGTGCGGCAAGGTCTCTTGGACTTGGTGTAGGCTTTCCTGCCTCAAGGGGATTTGAAACAACAACAACAAGAATCAGAAGCGATGAAAAATGAACAACTTCTTCGCCTGGAATCGAACCACGGACCTCTGGGTTACTCGTCAAGCGTGCTGACCACTACCCCACGAAGGCATGCGAAGAAGGCGGGAGAAATACCGTATAAACTTATAAATGAGCAAAAAAGTAACGTACAAATGACACCAAGCAGCAATTTTTCTTCTTCATTTTTACTTTCTTGTACGTAGTAATGGAAGTATTCCATTTTGACTATTTTTTTCATGACGTTTGTATGTACGGACAAAACAGAGGACTGTTTATTCCGAAACGTAGTATAAAATAAATTCAAAATGGATTTTTTCGTTCCAGTCTGTACGTTCGTAAGTATTTATCTCGCGTAACTTAAAAACGATTCGCCGTAGAAAGTTGAAATTTTGTATATTGGACTGCTATAATATATAGCCCTGCACTTTCCTTTTTTAATTGAAATCGGTAGTATCAAAAATATGTATGTATGTCAGATACAAAAAAAATGTAAATATAAATTATATTTTAAATTAACGGTAGTCCCTTAATTTTAATTTGTTCGTTTCCCCTCTCTACTCTAAAAACAAAATACGTTTACCTTCACTGCGTCATTTCGAGACGTTTACCTTCTTAAAAACTTTTCGAGACTTCACTGCGTCATTTCGAGATTAATCCATGTCATATGACTCTTACGTAACGCTGGTGATGTAAATGAAACTAAAACTCAACCGTAACTAACTGATTATAAAGTAAGATTTTATCCTGAACACAATTTACTTGCACTTCGGCTTAGATAGACTGCTGCTTGCCGCTTGTCTTTTTAACGAAAAGCTGTGAAAATTGTAAACATTTTTGAAACAGGCACGAGTTAGAGTGCCAAGTTATTTGTGGCCGCAGCATGTTCACTGAAGTAAACATGAATGTTTATCTGCCACAAGTTGCTCTTCACAGGGCATCAATTAATTCTGTGCAATCAATGTTTGTTATATCATTGAATCTAAGTCCTCTTCATCGCATAAACTCCAAATTTCATAAACCCATAAACTCCGTTTACCATTACTCTGTCTTAAATGACCGAAGTGTTTTAAACGATGAACATATTCATCCTTTGGCAATGTCAAATTTTTAAAAAAAAAAAAATTATTTCGGACAAATAACGAAATCTAACTTTGAACGCGAACTCCGCTTTCCTATACTTATATTTGGAAAAGTTCTTTATTCGTCAAGATAAAACAAAAATACAAGAAGCTTGACTTCCATACGGCAAGAATTAAGCAGAATATAATAATATCAAAATTTGCAATTTTTGATGCCATTTTCGACTTGCCTCGCGGGATTAAGTGACGAATTAATTACTTCAAGGAAGTCCGTTTAAACGAAGTGCAGCCAAAAAAAAATATGCATAATTGTTACGATAACTTCGAACAGAAAAGTAAAAATAATAATATAAAATAAAATAGGTATAAAAACAGTAAATAGTTATCACAAAAAAAAAGAAAATAGTCATTGTAAAAAAATATAAATAGTTATTATGAAAAAGTTACCTAAACAGTTCTTATAAAGTTAAAATAAGGTATTATTAAAAAAATAGTTATTATAAACTATAGTTACCATATATATATAAATAGTTATTATAGTGAGGAAATAGAAAAAAGAAAGAAAATTAAAAGCCTAAAATAGTTATTATAAAAAAGAAACAATATGCGTAATGATTTTAATGAGTGTAATATTTCAGGGGTTGGTTTGGTTTATTTAATTATGGCAAAGCCCTCCAGGGCATCTGCCGAAGGGAAAGGATGCCTTTGTGAATAACTTTCGAAAGGAAACTAGATCGTATACACGTTACACAAAGAAAAAACTCCGAAAATGCCCATACAGCCAGCCCGTTCGTCGGAATTCGAACTTCGGAGCGAACTGCCAGTGTTCATTGACTTTAGCGGTCTGCGGCTGGCGAGTCAGCATTTTAAGGGTTGAGCCAGTAATTAATAATAACAAAGATATAAAGAACTATGTTTATTGGTTTTGAATCGTTTATCGTTTGTTAACCAATATCAGGCTCATTAAATTTGAAAGAAAAATTTAATATTTTAGCCTTTGCCGAATGGCAGCAAACTGGTGAGAGAAAAATTTAAATATTTTATAGCTCAGTCGAGGAACGGAGGCCCATTTCTTCCAAATAGCTCAGTTCTTTTATTAAATTTAAAAGGTAATTTAAAATTAGTCGCCAAGTTTGCTAATCAATAATTCATTAACTTCCCACAAAATACGAAATAAGTGAAAAACAAATCTTAAATTCAAAATTCGGGCTTTGAGGTGCATATATTCAGGTGGAGGACTACGTGAATTCAAAAATTAGTGGTAGTTTTTCAAGAATGAGAAAAACTTATATTACACGATTACGATTATACGATTTCTAGCCGTTTGCGCACCAACCGCCTAATATTATTATCATAAAAAAGGGGAAAATATGTAATGATTTCAATGTCTGAATGAATGTCATAAAAATATTTAATATTTTTCATTAGATATGTCTCGATTTAAATGCATTGTTATTTTAATTAATCAGGTTCAAAAGCAGGAAAAATATAATTAAGAAATGTATTTATTATTTCTTTTCTAGCGCTTAATTAATTCATATCCTTATCCTTTACTCAATGGAAGGTATTGGCTCATGGAAAATATAAGTATTTTATTTCGAGCATTGACAGCACATTGCTTTCAAACAGTCGAGTTTGTTGACTAAAATCGAAAGATTTATATTTTGCATTTTGCCGAATGGCAACAGTCTGGCTTCCTGGAAGTAAAAATGCTTGATTTCGAGCAGTGTTTCCACTGCTCGCTTTCAAATAATTGAATTTATTAATTAAAAATTCATTAAATTCGTACAAAAAATTAAATAAATTCAAAAAAAAATTTTTTTAATTTGAAAGGTTTCAGATTTTAAATTACGTCCAAAGGGGCGTTTTTTAAACATTTTGTTTGTTACTTTTATTTATTGAATATCATGTTCTTCGCATTTAAACCATAAAATTCGGTTCAAGAACAATATCACAAAATAATTTTAAACTGAGCCTATCTTTAGAATTTCCTACACACGGTCTCACGCGCTGCAGATTAAAATGTTTCTTTCTGTACAACGTTGCCGTTGCCCGCTTCGAAATCCTCGAGTTTGTTCATCAAAAATTCGTTAAAGTTTCACAAAATATGAAATCGTTTATAAAACAAATTCCAAATTTCAAATTTGGGATTCCAGATGCCTATATTCGCGGCAGGATGACGGCATTCAAAATTCGATGGCTCTAGGTACCGTCGTTTCATCACAATGCGAGAAACATACATACATTTATGCACATTCTCCATTATTTAATTTCTTTAAATATAATACAGGGCTGCAATATTTGCTGGCAGTGATCCAGACTTTTAATGTTTCCGACGCAAAATCGCAAAACGAAAACAATAGTCCTTCAGGGACAAAGCTCCTTTGGACTAAAAATTAATTTGAAATTAAAACTTCAGGCTTCGAGTTGCACATATTCGGAAGAAATATCATACGTTTACAGAATATGGTACCTCTAGCAGATTTCATTGTTTGGAGAATGTGAGAAACGTACATACATAGACATTCTTCATTAATTAATAATAGAAATAAAGAGGTTAATACTACACATAAAGAGGCTAATTTGCAATACGCCTTATCCGCTACTGGTTAATTAGAACGTGATTGAAGGTTTCAAGAAAAATTATATATGCTATGCATAATGTCATTAAAAGCTTATGAGAAAATAATTGCTTGCGAGTATATTTGTTTTCTGTCGGAGGAAAAAAAATAAAATTAAAACTTACCTTAGAAACGACGAGGGGTAATCCTGTTCCAGCTCCACCCTGCAATCGAAACCCCCAAGGGAATCCACCGCTCAAAAGCACGGATAACTGGTCTTTTCTCCCCGTCATAATGACCAGTTCTTAAAAGAAGTTGACCGGTTTCTAAGAAAATCGCAACTTTTTTAAAACAAGAAACAGTATCAGTTCTGTTGAATATTGATTTCTTTTAATCCCGTTCACTAACTGATATATTTTTTATTCTTTTTTAAAGAATATTCCATATTCGTAAGGTATTTATCATAAAAATAAAATGAGCACTTTATTTTTGCACGGGGTGGAGTAATTCACTTGGAATCTTGTCGGAATTACTTTTCATAGATTCACCTTTCTGTTGAACAACTTCTTACAATTTCCACAATGCTACTAGCACAAACGGTGCAAAATAGCGTTTTAGATGACGTAAGACCCTTTAATGCTTTAGAACAAAAAATTCGTAACACTTCTCCTGGGAAAAAAAATTGAGAAAATTTTAAAAGTAATTAATCTGAAGATCACATCAGAAATGTTAAAAGCTTATCGTCATCTTTTCCAGAAAATCGCCAGTTATACACTGTAACATCAGTCCTTTCCTATTTTGCCTTCTAAAATCCCGCTTTGAAAGACTTTTCTGTCCCGTGCAAATAGCATCTCAGTAAAATCCGCTTACTAGTCGAATATTCGTTAATTTCGATCGATTTGGTTCGAAAACGTTCCAAAGAGAATAACAGAATAATAAGAATGCGTCAGTCACTGAGAAATAGCCGAGAGAAAGTCTAGTTCCTCGTGGTTAGATTCTTTGCTCTCTCCGGCGTCCGCAGGATCCATTTTAGGCACAACGGACCTCGTCTGCTTCTGTCTCTTCCTGCCTACGCCAGAAGAGGAGAGGGGTCGTTCGAAAATTACAAAACATATGTAATTTTCCGCGCTGCTATTTTTATCCCAGCCTTATTTTTAGACCCGTTTTCTCCGGGTATATTTCCTTAACCTAGTGATTGTAAACCTTTTCATTTTTAGTAACTTAAAAATTTGACGGCCCATTAAAACTAAAATATTGTTACGTGCGTACGGGTTCGTTATATATTGAATGCACAAGTCGTTAAAAAGTTAACAAAAATTTATTCTTTCCACAAGAAATAAATTAAAATGCTGAAATATTTCTTCACAGATCTTCGCACAATATCACAATATCTCAAACGTTTAGCAAAAACTCAGTTCAAAACAGATAAAATAGTTCTATCTCACAGCGAAATCGCTACAATCAATACAGCATTAAGTAAACAAACAGCAGTTCGCTTTTTACAGCTACAAGTATAACAGCAACAACAACAACTAACTAACTAACTGAGATGAGTCAGTCAGTCAGTCAGTGATTTTATAGCCGAATTATTGCAAATAATGCAACTTTACCGGCTCAATGACAAAATTTGCCTAAAAAGGCCACAAGACGTTGAAAGTCCAGACAAATAAAAAATAAAAGAGTAAAGGTCAAAAGGGAAGCCACAAGTGGCAAATACAAGACGACTGAAAAGATATACAATGCATAATAAATATAAAATATACAAGTTTAAATACGATACAGTATCATGAGTTACAAAACAGTTAATGTAAATTGAAAAGTATAAGTAAGGTAGGCACCAAACATGTACAGGATATTAAACATTGTGTGAACGGAAACCAGTCATGAATTTTTATTACGTGGGGAAGTTAGCACTCCGCGTGAGGAATGCTGCAAGTGCACGAAGGTCAACGTCCTCTTCAAGGATGATGTAATCAAACGTGTTGAAGTGCTTCAGTCGGTCACAATTTATGGCTTTATCGAAGAAATTTTTGTTCAATTTGTGCAGATATTTTTCCATAGTTTCAATTTGTAGATCCTTATGTAGCATATCGTTAGAAACATAAAAGTGAACTCCGGTAATTAATCTTAAGAATCTATTTTGAATAATTTGAAGAATTTTAATATCCTTTGCCTTATAGGCTGCCCATGCGGGTGAAGCGTATGTCATAATTGGACGAATAATAGCAGTGTATATGTGACGTTTTTTATAAAGGTCTAGTCTTGAATATTTTCCAAGTAAGGGAGTGAGGCTGTTAATTACTCCTATGGTCTTCTGTTTAATTTTTGCAATATGATCATTCCACTTAAAGGAGGTGTTCAGCACGATACCAAGGTACTTGGCTTTGGTGACAAGTGGTATTTTTTCATTAAATAATTTCAATTCACCATAGAATCCTTTGCGTGCATATCTTCTCCGGATGAGTAAAAGTTGAGACTTTGATGCATTAATAGCAATACGCCACTTGGTGCACCACGATTCAATGGAAGGCATAAATTTTTGAAGTTTTAATACTGCATGTTCAGCCCTAATGGATCTGACAGCCACTGCAGTATCGTCCGCATAGCAGCCGATAAAGCAGCCGCTAATCAGATCCAGGGGCGGAAAATCTGACACATAAAAGAGATAAAGAAGGGGTCCTAAAATAGAACCTTGTGGAACAGAAGCTTTAATATTCCTGAGACTTGAGTGTTCATTTTCTATGGAAACAAAAAATTTTCTATTTGTAAGAAAGGAGTATAGTAACTTGATCATTTCCGGTTCAATGTTTAAGGAGATAAGCTTGTAGATGAGCCCCTCATGCCAGACGCGGTCGAAGGCTTTCGCCACGTCTAGCATGAGTAAGGCTACACAAGATTTGTTATGCAGAGCATTTCCAATAAATTCAGTTAGCCGAACGAGCTGTTTAACAGTTGAAAGGTTTTTCTGAAATCCAAATTGTTCCTTGGGTAAAAGATCGAAATAAGTTTGAAGTCTGTTCATAATAATTCGCTCGTAAATTTTGCCTAGACCAGGCAAAAGGCTGATAGGTCGGTAACCTTCTGGCTTCATATGATCTTTGCCAGGTTTAGGAATCAGGATAATTTTGGCTTTTTTCCAGCAAACGGGAAAATATAAATTTGTAAGGCATGCGTTTATGATATTTACAAATCTGCATAGAACATTAGTAGGGAGATGTTTGATTGCAATGTTTGTAAGCTTGTCGTGCCCTGGGGCTTTTTGATTCTTGAGCTTCTTGATAATATAAATAACTTCTTGAGGTGTTGCAAATTTAGGGCATCTATGTACTGCAGGTGCATTAATCCAGTCAGAGATATAATGGTTGACATAATTAGTGAATTCTGGGTCATTTGGTGACTCATTAGGCGAAAACTGAATTTCGAGATGATCAGCATGGACCTCAGCTTTTTCTAAGTTAGTGAGAGCAATTCTTTGTTCCCCATAAATGGGTTTATTTATCGTAGGTTTATTTTTCAGGCGCTTAGTAAAATTCCAGAAGGAGTTGTCAGGCGCGTTGAAATTAAGTATTTTTTCATCCCAGATTTCCTTGCGATGATCTGCAATTTCCTTTTTAATTTCACGATTAAGTTTATTAAGTTGTCTTTTTAATCCAGGGTCCCATGATAAATTCCATCGTTTTCGTAGTTTATTTCTGGTTTTCATTTTTTCTCGAATGCTTGTTGGTAATTTTCCAGTAAATCTATCCGCCGGGACGCTATGCGTTGCATTATCATACGCATGCATAATAGTATCTGTGAGCATGTTGATAGCTCTATCAATGTCGGTGTTATTCTTCAAGGGAAGGAAGGGCGGGTTGTAATTGTATAGAATTTCAGTAAATTTGATCCAATTAGTAATCTTTTTTAAGCAGGGTTTTTCAGTTTTGGAGATTCCAAGAGTGCCAATAACCGGAACGTGATCAGATGTCAAGTCAACTTTAACTTCTAAGCACATAGGAATCGGTATGGTTGTAAGTACAATATCCAAAATATCTCCTTTGCGTGGGTTTGAGGGAAGATAGGTGAAGTCAGTTGGAGCATAGAAGTAGATAGGATGATTTAATATAAATTCAAGCAGTTTTTTACCATTATTATTGGTGCGTCGACAGTTCCATTCTTGATTTTTTGAATTTAAGTCCCCAGCTAAAATTACTGGTTTATTAGCAGGTAATAGGTCTAAAAGTATCATAGGATCTAAGATGTTGGATGGTGGAAGATACATGCAAGAGAAGTAAATAATTCCGTAAACGGGAAGGTAGACAGAAGCAGTGACAATTTCGTGTCCATTCCTACGTATCGTAGAGATTTGGCAGGATTGAAGAGTGGCTTTTACATAAATTGCAGCACCTCCGCCGCGGTGTGTCAACCTGTCACAACGATAACATCTATAGCCAGAGATGTTAATATTTGTGCCTGGCGTAGCAAAAGTTTCCGTTACACACGCTATGTCAATATCATAGCAGCTTAAGAAGTTATGAAATTCAGCAATTTTATCTTGAATGCTACGCGCATTCCAAACTACGAATTTGGTAGGGGGGCGTTTAAGATTTGGACCCATTATTTAATTCTGTCTTGGTGTTTTCTTGACACTTGTTGATTTGCTGCATTTGCTGAGTCAACTGAAACCCAGCAGTTTTAATCACCGAGACGAGCTCCGCTAAATCGGCAAAAACCTTTTTAGCTTCGCTTAATGTATCAGAATATATGCCAGTTGACAGGGCTTTAGCATATGATTTGTTCTCGACCACCCGGTTGCTGAATGTTTTTGGCTGATCGGTTTTAGGTTTTGGAAATTTCTCACACCCTCGAAACGAGGCCGTGTGAGAATTTCCGCAATTTACACAAACAGGAGTGAAGTCCTTATCATTTTTGACTGGGCAGTCATTAAAAAAATGTGATTCGCCACACTTGACACATTTAGGGGAATAATTACACCCTAATTGGGTGTGATTAAACCCCTGACATCGGAAGCATTGTAATGGACCTTGGCGTCCTTTGTACTCTTGAATTTTGACACAAAGATCACAGAGGAATTTTTCATTGTAAATTTTCTTTGACTGCACTGTCTTAGGCAGTGTTACTATGAATATAGGGAGGGGAAAAACCTCACCGTTCCTTCTTTTAGTCATTTGCTTTATATGCTCAATGACATAACCTAACTCTTCAAGTCTTGTTTTTATTTCATCAATTTCAGTATCTTCATTAAGTCCTTTTATCACTGCCTTAATATTCCTGTCTTGAGGAAGAATAAAAGAGTGACTGAGATGAGCTGTTTCACCTCGGCTTTTATAAGCTTTTTAATTATCAGTAGAACAATCACGATTTTTCTAGATTTTTCTGGATGGCAACAGTAATTACGAGGTATTTATTTATTAATCATTAAATGCGCGCGCACTTTTATTTTTATTGCTAATTTTTTTTTTTTTTTCGACGTAGCTTTCTTTCAAAAATCTTCTGCGTTGCTAAAGCAACATGAAGCAAATCTAATTACAATTCTAAATAAATAGCCAAATAAATGTGAAATTCGTAACAATATATTTAAAAGAATTTAAATTCGTAAATTGATTGATGTGTCTATAATAATTTTCCTAAACAATAACCTATGATAACAGCTTTCCGTGAAATATAAAATAAAATTGTATTACAGAGTGAACAAAATGTGTATTTAAAGATAAATTAAAAATTATATTTAATGTGAAATTGGACAGAGAAGATTTTTTGGTACCTTCATTTATATTTGGGCGTAAAAATGGCGGTGGTACTTTCCTTTCAAGATTCAGATTCAAAAGTCTGTATCTTTTTTGCTTCTTCGTGTGAAGTAAAGAAAGTATTGTAATCGAGAAAAATTTCTCTTTATCATATTTTAATGAAAATATATATTTTGGCCGCTTTCAAATCCATTTTAATGTTTGTTTTGCGTGACATCTGGTCGTATGGACAGAATAAAGAACTCTTTTTTTTTTTTTTTTTCAAAACGGATTGTAAAATGGATTTAATATGTGTTCAGAAGAGATTTTGTTTTCCATGACGTCTGTACGTACGTATGTTTGTATCTCACATAACTCATAAAAGAGTAGAACATTGAAATTTTGTATATGGGACTGCTATAGTATGTAAGTGGGCGCCTTCTTTTTTGGTTGTAATCTGCCGAACCAAAGGTACATATATATAAATATCCACTTTGTTACTTGGCTCAGTGAGGTCAGTTTTTTTTTTAAACTTTGGTGTAAATTGGGCATTTTTTGCTTTAAAAGTGGTTGAATTATGTTGTTTTTATATTCCGGTTAAGGTTTCAACTCTTTTAGTTAATCTGCATGCAATACTTGCAGAATTATCATGAATTTAAAAGTTGAAGTATCAGTAGGCCTAATGAGGCCGCCATTTGTGGACTTTTGAAACTTTTAGTGGAATAGTGAATTAAGTCAGTTGGTGCACCAAATTCAGTGTCCTTTTGCCCAGCGGAACTGTAAGTTAACTTTCAGTTTTGCGCATAGAAAACTTGGTCTTCCTGTCTGTTGATAGAATTGAATGGAATTGATTCTTTGAAATTTTACGATGTCAATTTGAAACTCTAATTTTAATTGTACTTTTTATTCGGTGTTTTAGGTTTGTATTTGGTTTTGTATTTGGTGTATTTGGCGTTTTAGGTTGTAAGGTTTATCCTAATTTTATTAACAATTATTTTAAGTTTATGCATCTTTCCTATCTTTCTTGTTTCAGCTTACAATTTCCTACCAGAATGTTATTTCAGAAAAGCAGTGAATGCAAATGAGTAAAGAGTACTATTTAAGTCGATGTTTCACCGACTTCGAGAGAGAGGCCGAGTTCTTGACTAGCGCGCGTTTGCCTTTTGGCTACGTCTCTCTAAGCTATTGCTACGCTCGGCCATACTTTAGGCCCTTGCTTGGCTTCGCCGACTTAATTAAGATTTAGGGACCAACTACTTGGAATCTTGATAGCTTCGGCTGTAGCTTTCAGATAGCTAAGCTTAGTGAAGTTTAATTTTATATTCATTTAAGTTCACGCCCAAGTGGAGGCTTTGCTGTACACTCCGAGTTAGGAACTGATTGTATCCTATTTATAGAGGGTAGTTAACCCTTCGTAAGTCTTACGTCTCTGTTAACACACTAAAGCGATTATTCGCTTATTAGTGTTTGTGGGGTTCAAGGATTGAATACTGAATTAAATAAGTCAACCCAGAAGGTTTTTCTGTATTTTGCACTTTTTAATGAAGAGGTTTCGTTAAGCAGATATTAAGATTCTTATTGATTTAAAATTTATATGAACAGTGCACATACCGTCGTTAACTTAAAAAATAAGATCAAAGAATATCATGGACTTATATTTTTCAGCAGAAGTATACTTTTCGTAGTGTAGCAAAAGAAATTGGTCAGCAAGATTCACTTTTTCTAAGAGAGTTGTCTAGTTTTTATTTGATTTAACATGACATTTTCCGATATTGTAATCTTAAGCATGTATCAGTATTGTTGTAAAACCCCCTTGTCTATCTTCTGAGGTGACAGTTGAAGTACGTGTAGAAATCACACAGGAGAAGGGTAAAAACGAGCAGAACGTTGAAATTTTGTATATGGGACTGCTATAAAATGTAGTTGTGCATCTCCTTCTTTGGTTGCAATCTGCCGCACCAAAGGTACATATATATAAAACCACTCTGTTACCTGGCTCACTGAGCTCAGCTTTTTCAATCTTATACCCTGATGTAAATTGTTCATTTTTTACTTTAAAAGTGGTTGAATTATGTTGTTCTTGTGCTCCGGTTACGGTTTTTAACTCCTTTAGTTAATCTGCATGCAATATTTGCAGAATTATCAGGAATTTAAAAGTTGAAGTATCACTAACCCTAATGAGGTCGCCATTTGTTTATCTTTGAAACTTTTAGCAGAATAGTGAATTAAGTCTTTCTTACTTCTTTGAAATCACATTGCGTCGACTTGAAGCTAACACACTACGCCTCACTCGGGAAGGAGGAACTCAAATAACAAGAACTAAACTAAAAATTCGAAGACAGTAACAAGTAGTAGAACTACTCTACGGGGCTCAGATAATCCTGTTTCCTAAAACCGCGTCGAATATCTAGTGGCAGCAAAGTAACAGCTGTTATGCCACGTTAACCAGCAATAACCGCTAAGCCGAAGCTCATGCTACAATAAGCACAGAGTTTTCCCCAAACTCTCTAACTTTCCTTCTAGAACTCTATACTTGGTAGAATTTCCATTAATTCACGCGCGCTACCAAATTTAAATATTCTGGCATTGAGAATCAGGGGAAATGAAGGCTTATAGGAAAGTAAGCATCAAATTAAACTTAACTCGTTAGTTAAAATAAATATTAATCCCTACATTGTAATGTGACATTTGTCAGTATTACAAAAACACGTTTCCCTTTCTTTTTCCCAAAATAAATTGTTTTTTTTTTCAGCCAATATGAATAATAATACATAAGATTTTCGCACGAAAACCAAAATAAATACCACAATTATTTATTATAGTATAATTATTATAAGTTATTAAATAACTATAATAATTATGTGTTACTGTATAATTATTATAACTAAGTTAATCTCTTACTATAGGAATTAAAAATCGATAATAAGTTGTTCAAGAGTAAAAAAATACTTAATTCATCATTCAAGTAATTAAATCAAATAGTTAATCAAATAATAATTAAATTAATAATTAAACACACTAAAGATACGAAGAATGAAAATGTTACGTGATTTCCGTGTCCACACATTATGCGCGAGTTTTGCTGTAATTCATTTAAACTCATTTCCTCGAATTATTCTGGCTAAAAGAACCGATCCCTCGAGGCAAGTTGAAAATGACACAAAAAACTGCAAATTTTTAAATTAAACATTCCGGTGAATTTTTGTCGTAGGGAGTCAAACTTCTCGTATTTTTATTTTTTCATACCCAGTATTTGAACTTTCCCAAGTATAACAGCAGAGAGATCGCATTCAAAATTAGATTACGTTATTCGTCCAAATTTTTTTTTTAATTTGAAATTGCTAAAACATGAATATTTTCGTCATTTCAAACAGTTCTGTGGTTGGAAGTACGCCACTTCGACCAACGATAGTGGTAAAAACGGCTGGGTGAGGCCTTTAAAGTTTAGTAAGAAGAATGAGGACATTTTTATATTTTTGGTAATGCTGATTGCAACGAGATATTATGGCAGTTTCGTATATACAAAATTTCAGTGCTTTGAGGCTAATCTTTTTTGAGCTATGCGAGATACATTCGTTCGTACGTTCTGGCGGGACGAAAAAAATCAATTTTTATTCCATTTTACAATCTGCATTGAAATTCATTTTGAAAAAAAAAAAATTGAAAAAAAAAAAAAAAAAAGGAGAGAGAGAGAGAGAGACCTTTATTTCGCACGTATATACGTGACGCAAAAAAAAGAATCAAAAATCGTCCAAATAGATTCGGGAACGGCCAAAATAGATATCTCCATTGAAATACTGATGCCCGAAATTTGTCTCGCTTACAATATTCTGTTTACTTCGTTCAAGGTAGTAATAATGTAAGAAACATTATGAAATAATCTTCCATTTAAAACCCATAAATGGTGAATTAGAAGAAGAAAAATAATTTATTAATTTTAATGCGTTATTTTTTAATAGCTTCATGCGAACAAGAGGTTTAATAATTTTCTTAAAATTCCTTTATAATTTTACAATAAAATACGGATAATAAAAGGGAGGGGCGCGCTTGGTATATTTACGAAGGTTAATGGCAATGTAACATAATCTATAAATTTCATTTTTTATGCTCTCACGCTTTTATTGTTTATTTGTGATAGAAAATTTTGGATTAATTTTGTAAACAGAATTATTTAAGCTTTTATCAAATGAAACAATATAAAAAAATACTTTTCTCCTTTCAGTTCATTTAGAATTTTATCTAAATAAAGGCTTATTTTACAAAATAAATAACGAAAGAAAGAAAGAAAATCTGAAAGTTTTCAGATTTTAATTTACGTCTAAAGGGAAGTTTTTTTAACATTTTGTGCGTTACCTTTATTTATTAAATATTATGTTCTTCGCACTTCAACCATAAAATTCAGTTCAACAGCAATATCTCAAAATAATTTTAAATTGAGCATATTTTCAGAATATCCGATACCCAGTCTCGCGCGCTGGAGATAAAAATATTTTTTCTGTACAACGTTGCCATGACTCGCCTTGAAATCCTCGAGTGTGCTAATCAAAAATTTTTTAAAGTTTTACAAAATATGAAATCGATAATAAAACAGATTCCAAATTTCAAATTTGGGCTTCCAGATACCCATATTCGCAGCAGGATTACGCATTCAAAATTCGATGGCATTGTCGTTTTACCACAATGCGAGAAACATACATACATTTATGCAAATTCTTCATTATTTAATTTCTTTAAATATAATACAGGGCTGCAATATTTGGTGGCAACCGTTTGAAAAGTGATACAGACTTTAAATGTTTCCGACGAAAAATCGCAAAACGAAAACACACCGCAGCAAGGCAAATATACATAAAACCTCAAAATATCTTCATTAAAAATGGAAAAATACAAAACACCAAATACAGTTAAAACAATTAAAAAAAAAACAATTTTTACAACTAAACTTATAAATGAGTCTCTGGTACAGTTTCTACGCAAAAACAAGCAATTCGGCATCAGGCAAGAAAGCAGATTTTTAGGTGCACTAAACTAAAAGTTTCCTCTTGGTGCACTCTTCAAAATGCAATGAAGGTGCAAAAAGAATTAATTCACTATTTTCCTAAGTTTCAGATGTAAACAAGTATGACTGCTGTGGTAAAAAAAGTTAGGCTTAGACGCACTTAAACAACTTTTAAATTGTTAATAATTCTACAACTATTGCATGCAGATTAACTAAAGGCATAAAAACCTTAACCGGAAGACAAGAACAACATAATGCAATCATTTTAAAAGCAAAATATGCACAGTTCACCAACAAATAATAATAAAGAAACTGAGCTTCCTGAGCCGAGTAACACAGGGGGGTATACTTTTGGTGCGGCAGATTGCAACCAAAAAGGGAGATGCGCAACTATAGCAGTCCTATATACAAAATTTCAACAAATATATACAGTAATAAATATATGAAATATATAGAAAATTTCAACGTTCTGAGGCTACTCATTTTGAGTTATGCAAGATACATTCATGCATGCGTACGTTCTTACTTACGTGCGTAAGTACAGACGCCATGAAAAAAAAAGTCTCTTCTGAATCCATTTTAAATCAGTTTTATAATTCGTTTGGGAGGAAAGAGTCCTTTATTCTGTCTTTACATATGGATGTCGCTCAAAGCCATCGTTAAATTGCATTCGGTAGTGGTCAAAATAGATATTTTCGTTGAAATATGGTACCCGGAGTTTTTCGTGATTACAGTACTTTCTTTGCTTCATACAAGGAAGTAAAAATTGATTGAACTTCTGTAGCACACGAAAAAATGAAAGAACAATTCGAAATTCAAAATTTTACCTTGGGGGAATGCAGGTATTCGGGTGATGGTCTATGAGTATTCAAAATGTGAGGCTCTAGGTAACACCGATTTTCTCTAGTGCAAGGAATTACTCACATAATAAAGAATCTGTATGTGTGTATGTATATCTGTATGTTTGTATGTTTGTGGGAAAACGGTGGCACCTAGAGCCACTGAATTTTGAACACACGCATTCGTTCACCTGAAAATTGGCACTTCGGAGCTTGTAATTTGAATGTTTTCTATTTATTTCGTATTTTATGGAAATTTAAATAATTTTTCAGTAATGAACTCGACTATTTAACAGCGAAATTTGCAATCTATTCGAAATAAAACCTTTTTGTATACACCGAGCCAGTCGTTATCGGTCGGCATATTAAAAGATAGTTATCCTCCAAGTTTTCAGTTTTAATCAACAAACGTGTCTATTTGAAATACATGCGTTACTTATATTGCCACTGCGGGAAATAAAATGCTGTTGTCTTTCACTCGCCGGCGTGTAACCATTCAGTAGAGGGTAAAATATTCAAATTTTGAATTTAGTTCGTCTTTTTATTGGTGAGCACGTCAAACGATTGAAAAACAAATTAACGTGGTTCTTAAAAATATTTTGCTTTTTTTTAATTAGATCTATTTCAATGAAATGCATTTAACTCATGAGATATTTAATTTAAAACATTAATTTAAATATTTTTATAAAATGACACTGGCAATCTTAACTCACTGAAATCATTATATAAACATGTACATAAATTACTTTTTTTGATAACCATTTTAGGCAGCTAGTTATTTAATTAATTGTAAAGTTAATCACTTACCTCAAATGTTTTTAATGTTTAAATAACAAATTCAGCTTCTTAAATCGTTCTCGAGGTTCCACTTCTTCCCAATGACCCAACGCTACTTCTTGCAGCTAAAAACCTTTACTCGCAAGCTGCATCTTAGAATTCGCTGCGGCGGACATGTTGGAAAAGCGGAATGTGCTTACTGCAAACAATAAAATGGTACTTTTTTTTTACGTGCACTCTTTTTTGATGTCGCTCCAGAACAACAAGAAAGCAAAGTTAGATTTCAATATTAATAGACTGAGGTGTTTGTCGCACTCAGTTAATGAAAGCAGATAGTTCCATAGCATGTTCCTAAGCTATATGGAACATTTCGTGTTTTTAAGTGTTGCTATTTTACTCATATCATAATTGTGTAATTTCCTTTTCTTAGTATACCATTCGAAAAACGAGAAGGAAAAACTGTGAAGTGTATAATAGCTCTGAGAGAAGGGGAAAATGAGAAATTACACGTTTGGAAAGCGATATGTCTAACATATTTCTATCATTATTATTAATTACTATTATCATTATATTATTAATTATTATCAT
>KK120532.1:28656-93720 GCA_000611955.2 Stegodyphus mimosarum | reverse complement strand
TTTTATTTTTATTTTAACATATTACAATTATCATTATTATTATCATGTCTAACATATCGTTATTATTATTTGTCTTATTATTATTTCTTACATATTATTACAATTATTGTTGTTATATGCAATGCATTATTATTATGCGCAGCATATTATTATTATTACATCGAACATATTATTATTATGATTATTGTTGTTGTTTGTTATATGTAACACATTATTATTATTACTATTTGTCTTATTATTATATCTAATACATTATTATTATTACTATTTGTCTTATTATTATATCTAATACATTATCATTATTATTAGTCCAAAGGGGGTTAATCCCTGAAGGACTATTGTTTTCGTTTTGCGAATTTGCGTCGAATCTCTCTAAATGTTCGTTTCACTTTTCAGATTGCTGCCACCAAATATTATCGCCCTGTATTTTATTTGTAAAAATTAAATAGTAAAGAATCTGCATAAATGTATGTATGCTTCTCACATTGTGATAAAACAATGGTACCTATAGCCATCCAGTTTTGAATGACGTAATCCTACTGCGAATATGGGCATTTGGAAGCCCAAATTTGAAATTTCTTGTATTACCTATTTCATAGTTTGTAAAACTTTTAACCAGTTTTTGATTAACAAACTCAAGGATTTCAAAGCGAGTAATGGCAACGTTGTACAGAAAAAAACATTTTATTTCCGCGAAACTATGTATCATCGGAAATTCTAAAGATATCGTCAATTTAAAATTACTTTGCGATATTGATCTTGAACTGAATTTTATGGTTTAAGGGCGAAGAGCATGATATTTAATAAATAAAGGTTGTAAGGATCTTAAGTTTGACTAACATTTATTTTAGTCCTCTTGAAAGCTAAAGACGCATTGTAGTTTTCCGCAGTTTGCGTACTACAGACAAAGTAATTTAAAAGGACAGTCTTAGTGTTAGTCGTCTGTGTAAAATATTAAAAGTTAGCTCTTCTTTAAATTTTATTTAGTTAGTAGTGTTATATATTTTCGTTCAGATCACAAGTGGTTGGTCTTTGTATCACGAAGTGCGGGAGCGACTGCGAAAACATGGAAAAAATAAAGAGTAATTTTAATCCTTCTCATCTTGTCTTCTTTGTACACTCCATTGGACATAATTTCCAGTCAGGACACGTCATGTTCGCGAAAAAGATAAAAAGAAATACGAGTCTTGATAGTAGCGCCCGAAGGAGAAGACCCATGGCCGACTTTCAAGAGCATGTTGATGAACCTGTTGTTTCGGTCCAAAATTCAGAAATGCCAGCTGCCACCGTAGAAGGATTCAGGTACATAGTCTAGACCATGCGAACATCAATGAAGACAGCAGCGAGCTTCGATGGGAATTAACCGGTGAATAACGTTTTGGAAAAATTAGATGACCACTTTATGTTGTATCCAATTCATGAGTTCCAAAAAGTGACTTTGGCTGCTGGCGCTTTGAGGGGCCAAGCGCTTAGTTGGTTCAAGGGCATTGGAAAAAATCTCTTGGGCCAACCGGGAAGTCCTACCTATACGTACGAAAATTTCAAGACCTCCTT
The DNA here is from genome assembly GCA_000611955.2 of Stegodyphus mimosarum. Taxonomy (NCBI): domain Eukaryota; kingdom Metazoa; phylum Arthropoda; class Arachnida; order Araneae; family Eresidae; genus Stegodyphus; species Stegodyphus mimosarum. Next base: position 92,166 of record KK120532.1, on the reverse strand, counting down.
AATAAAGGCCTTCCCAGTAGTAAGAAATCGTAGGAAATTAGAAGCGGAATTCTTCAGCACATACCAGCAAAGAATTGAAGACCTTTCGAGCTTCATTTTAAGAAAAATACAATTATTTAAACTTCCTTATGGAAGTCGGCCGTATCCTGAAATAATACAAGTGATTTTGCCTAGGTTACTTCTCCAGGTACAAGACTTTATCGAATTAAGGAGTCCGACGACTTTGGAAAAGTTATTTCAGCTTGCAATCCAGTTTGAAAGTAGAAGAACGGCGGACATTGAAAGAAGACGCCATTACGAGCAACGAAACCAATTTGGTGCGCCAAGGCCACAGCAGAGGCAAGATCACGGCTGCGGTAGCAAGTCAAATTAGCAATATTCAAATTACCCAGACACCTTATGTTTTCTTTATTCTGCAGATAAGTGAAAAAGTAATATTGTTGTAAAATTAGGCTGGCCCGCCTTTTGCTGCAGTGAAAAGTGCCACTCTCTGAGAAAAGCTGTCTGCAAGTTTTTACAATATTCAAAATAGCAGTAGCAATATTCAAAAACAACCTGCGGACGTCGACAGTTCAGTAATAAGCCAGACAAAAATTTTGAAGGCCTGCGGAAAGGCCCGAAAGAGAACAAAGAAGATTTAAACTGAAACGGATTTCCGCTGACGGGAGGGTGCGGAAGTCCGAAGGCCAAGAAAATCCCTCTACCATCAAGCTCAATACAGTTGTGAAAAATTTAGTTCTTTCGAAGACTGAAGTGTTAGTGAACAATATTCCAGCCGCCGCCCTCCTGGATACGGAAGCTCAGTGTAGCTTTGTGGCAGAAGAGTTTTTTAAAAAGTATTTTCGTCGGTATAGAATCTACAGTTCGGATAATACGACGGTGATAGCAGCCCAGGGGGAGAGATGCAAATGTGTAGGTAAAGTACCACTGTATACCCGCATTAAGGACGAACAGGTAAAAATTATGTTCCTTATTGTAAGAAATCTTCAACCAAACATAATATTGGGAGTAGATTTTCTTTCAGCGTCCGAAGCAACACTCGATTTCAGTCACGCATCACTTAAGCTGACAACGAAACTGGTGCCGTAAGTGAATGCGGACCCCCCCCCCACACACACACATGCACACTCTGAATCTCGAACATCTGCCAATTGAAGAGCGTGAAAAATACTCCAAGTGGTAAGTGGATTTTCTACTTTGTTCAATGACATTCCCGGATTTACACAACTGACCAACCACGAAATAAATACGGGAGATTCACAGCCAGTTCGCCCCAACGCTTACCGTTATGACAAGTCTAAAAAAAATTATAGAATGGCGTATTAAAGATATGCTAAGTAAAAAGATCATCACGCCCATCTCCAGTAGTTATGTTAGCCCGGTTGTTTTATGTAAGAAGAATGATGATTATCCGGTTACACACCCAAAAAGGTGGCGTTTTGCAATAGATTATAGGAAACTAAATAGCGTTACTAAGTATCCGGTTTATCCATTACCCATTATTGAGGAAATCTTGCGAAATATAACTTCCACTAAATGTATGACTACATTAGATTTAACATCTGGGTATTTTCAAGTAGGCATCAAGTAGATGTACCAAAGACTGCTTTCATAACTAAATCTGCCACTTATGCATTTTTGGGGTACGCCTTTTGGTCTGTCAGGCGCGCCAGCAACATTCTAACGTTGTATGGACATTGTTTTAAGACCAATCCTCGGGAAAAGCACTTTTATTTATTTAGATGACATTATTGTTACTAGTGATAATTTAGAACAACACATTAAAGACTTAAAAGAAGTGGTTTCGTTGTTAAATGAAGCCGGTCTAAAAGTTAATGTTGAAAAGTGTAAATTCGCAGCCACACATTACGTTATTTGGGGCATAAAATTTCCCAGAAAGGCATCGAAACCGACAAATAAAAAATAATTGCAATTCAGAATTATCCGCCGCCAAATACGGCAAACAAACTATCTTCTTTTCTAGGGCTCTGCTCATACTATAGGTCCTTTATAAAGGATTTTGCCAAGATTGCCGAACTGTTATTAAAATTAAAACGAAAGAAGACAAGATTTTCGTGGACAGCCGAAGCTAACGCCGCTTTTGAAAAATTAAAACAAGCGTTAACGCAAGCCCTTGAGTTGAAATTTCCCGAAAATGATGAAAATTTAGAAATCGCGGCCGATGCCTCTGATTATGCTGTAGTGACAGTTCTTTCCCAAAAAGGGCAGTCCGTGGCATTCTTTAGTCGTACTTTAAATGATACTCAAAGAAATTGTAGTATTAATTGTAGCCTCCGTGGGGTAGTGGTCAGCACGCTCGACGCGTAACCGAGAGGTCCGTGGTTCAATTGCCGGCGAAGGCGTTACTCATTTTTCAATATTCCTGCTTCAAAAGGTACCTAATGTCTCTACAGATATTTATGTGCCACTAAGCCTAACGTTTTCTTACTCAAAGAAATTATTCAGCCACAGAAAGGGAAACACTTGCGGTTCTGTTAGCGGTACAAAAGTTCCGGGTCTATTTTGGAATTTCTGCAGTAACAGTCTACTCTGATCATGCGGCAATCGCTACATTATATTCAGGAAAGAATCTATCGCCAAGACTAATAAGATGGGCACTTAAATTACAAGACTATAATTTGATAATTAAACACACGCCGGGAAAGGAAAATGTCGTAGCAGATGCCCTGTCAATAATCAAGATAGATGAAGAAGGGAATAGTGTTAAAGTGGCAATGCTCACATCCAAGATGATACATTCCCGTGAGACTGTTATAACTGAACTGGGCAAGGATCCGGAATTTAAAAATATATATGCTTATTTAAGAGATTCTGAAAACTTTAGCCACCAAGATATTGTGACGAAAAGAAATAGGGCGGCCTATTACGAACTGATAGATGGTCTATTATTTTATACGAAAACTAAGAAAAACAACAGTGAAATACCACCTGTTATCCCAGCTAGTCTTAGATTAAATATATTACGGGAATTAGACGATTCGCCGCTGGCAGCTCATGGTGGTATTCGTAAAACCATCCAACGCGTACGCGAAGCAGTTTATTTTCCTGAACTGCAAAAGTTAACAAGGGCGTATGTCCGGTCTTGCCCAAAATGCCGAGTAGTTAATTATGTTAATTTCCGCCTGGCCGGGTTTCTAAATAGCATTAAATCAGAATTTTCAAAAGAAATGACTGGCGTCGACCTATTGGGCCCTTTCCCGAAAAGTCAGTTAAATAAAAGTCGGTATCTCCTTGTTATGGTTGACCATTTTAGTAAATGGACCGAGATTGTTCCCCTAAAACGAGCCTCTGCGAAATTAGTTACTGATTCTATTTTTAATAAATATATTTTTAAATACGGGGCACCTCTAAAAGTTATATTGGATAATGGTCCTCAATTTATAAGCAATATTTTTGAAGACATGTGTCAAAAACTGAACATATGTCATTTAAAAATGGTTCCGTATCGGCCGCAATCAAATATAGTGGAACTGGTCAACTGAAACATAGTTAAAATTATTCGTAGTTATGTTAAAAATTTTCAAAAAATCTGCGATAACTATGTCAATGCATTAGCTTTCGCCCTTAGAACCGCCAAACACGACACGACAGGTGTGCCATTCTTGCCACCAGATGGCGAGCATTCTTCCTTTTCTTTCTCTGACTGAGGTCTGAGAAGGAGTCTAGATTCCAACGCTCACTGGGAAGCGTTAGTACGAAACTTCTGCCTTGAAAAACATCTAAATGTAATAATATATGAGATATTTTGTAAATAGTGTAATTCAGTAGTTCTGTAAATAAACTTAGTAAAGACAAGATGTCCTCTTACTTGAAAGAAACCTCTTAGGGAAGATAGCGATTGTTAGAAGCCTGGCGTCCGGAATCCTGAAGATGTATCAGGTAAGAGACTTTTAATTACTTTTGTAATAGATGAACCTGATGGAACAACGGGCAAAACTCCTGCTGAGTTATTCTTAAGCAGGAAGATTATAATCCCACTGAACAAATTGTTTTATGTTCAAAAAAGGCCCCTGAATTCCAAATGGCGGTTATACAAAAGTTAATTAAGGAGACAAAAGGAAACACGGAAGTATCACAGAGGAAACAGAAGCTTTATTATCATATGAAAAGACGGGAAGTAACTTACATTGTGGGGGATGAAGTACTTAACATTCACTTTCCTCAGCTCCAGTAGATAAGGGGGCCAAGTTCTGACGACGGTTTGAAGGGCCGTTTTCTATTGAGAAAATAACCCAGACAGTGGTGGTTTTAAGAACCAAGGATGGTGAAACATTTACGACAAATGTCGACCAAATCAAGACGTTTTACAATCGATATAAAATGAAAATCTTTCAAGATCTTTTGCAGAATCCAGCACGGCAGGCACCATCTGAAGACATGGGACAACAACAACGACTGCAAGAGTCAGCCACAACTAAAGATATGAACAAGAAAAGAAAACTTCCCCGATGGGAGACCGGAGATAACAAGAAAAGGAAGATATTCTTCCGACCGGAAAAGAGATATCACGACCGATTCCAACAGGAGGAAGACGGAAGCTCTAATGGTAAGAAGAAGGCGAGGAGAAATGGCTGTAGTCTTAGCACCCGTGAAAAAAGAAATAGAGAACTGACAGAAAGGTTTCTAGGCAGCAAGTGCCCACGAATTCACCCGGGGAATGCATTTCCAGACTCAAGGGGTGACGGGAATTTCGATCAGCGAGCGACTAGGATCCGGCAACAGTGGATCAAAGATGTGCCGAGGACTTCAAGGGTACCGCTTACTAAGCGACCTTTACAACAATCGGAGGATAAGAAGGTCTTCAAGGGTCACTTCCCAAAAGAAAATGGGAGGGCAAGGAGCGTATTGTTCAGCCTCGAGCCAGACGTCGATTGAACCAAACTGCTGTCCTCGCAACGTTTCAAGAATGGACGGCAAGACGCATGGCTGAATGTCACAAAAATAAGTAAAAGTTTATGTTACTTTGAAACTTTAAGTTAATTTTTCGTTCTTACTTTCGTTCTTTCGTTCGGCAGAACTTAAGGAGAAGTTTTACCGCATGTGAGGTCTACCTTTATCGCCAAAAAGGCGAGAAATGAGTTTTACCTATTTGTTACTATGTTTTTCAACTACTCGCGAGTAATCTAATATTATTGTATAATAGTAAAGTTAAATAGTTCAGTATTGTAAAAGATTTTCTAACTATATAAGAAAAGTACCTTAAGAACATACTAAAAATATTTTTAAAGCTTTATTTAAAAGATTCTGTTAAGAAAAGACATTTTAGTCTGAAGGACTTGTTAAATGTAAAAGAAACAGCACTTGCTTTCAGTAGGAGAAAGTTAACAATATTTATGTTTTCAAATGTGTGGAATTAATGGCATGTTAATGCGTTCTATAAGAATATATGTGAACTGTTCCGTTAAAATTTAAGAAGTACTGCGATATGTTAAAAGTTTGTATAAATGCCAAATTTTCAAAACTTAATGGTATGACTGAAAAAATAGCGCTACGCATTGTGAATACGTGCTGAATTTGGAATGAATGTAGGTAGTTAGGCTCTCTGACGCTACACTGCAGAGTTAGCCACTTATTTTAGAATAGTACCTCAGGGTTTAGAAATGAATGTAAGATATGTTCTGAGGTCTTGTTATGTTGACTTTTAACACGTTAGTGTTTTGATTGTAGGCTCTAGTGTTGAACACTTGTACATAGACACGCCCGTGTTTGGTGTATCTCTCTTTACAAAACATGTCAGAGAGCACGGGGAGATAATGAAACAATGGTATGAATGAAATAGGAATGAAGTTGTAAACGAAAAAAACGTACGTGTTCATGTTACGTGGCATTTAAATTGTTTGGCAAATTGATAAAACTAGTTTTCCTGGAGCAAATGTTGTAAAACTGCTTTTTACATAATTTCTAGGTTAGATAGTTTTAGTGAGGAGTTTTTGTAAAAGATTGGGCTCACGTTAGAATTTAGAATTAAAAGTTTTCAACAAGGCCGCTTAGACCTTAGTTTCAACTGGCGGGAAGTATGTAAGAATCTTAAGTTTGATTAACGTTTATTTTATTTTAAAACGTTACTATCATCTCTTATTTTCCACTCCCGGCCAGAATGAACGCGTGAATGTTTTTATGCAAATTGTACTTGCTAACTCTTAAGTATTTAAATTGTGGCTTTTGGCCAAGAGCGTAGCAGAAGGAGAGAGAGTGAGCCATCGTGCCACGAGTCTTCACGTGAGCTTGCCATCAGTTACTGTCTGCCTTTAAGGCCAGAGATTTGAATCCTTTCAAAAGCTAAAGTATTGTAGTTTTCCGCAGACTACAGACGTAGTCATTTAAAAGACCAGTCTTAGTGTTAGTCATCTGTGTAAAATATTAAAAGTTAGCTCTTGTTTAAATTTTAGTTAGTTAGTAGTCTTATATTTTTACGTTCAGACCACAAGTGGTTGGTCTTTGTATCCCGAAGTGCGGGAACGATTGTGAAAATGTGGGAAAAGATTAAAGGGTAATTTTAACCCTTCTAATCTTGTCGTCTTTGCTACACGCCATAGGACATAGTTGCAGTCAACTCACTGTCCAATCAAGACACGTCATGTTCTCCAAACAAGTAAAAAGAAATACGAGTCTTGATAAAATATTCTGAAGGTTTCTGCCGGGGTGAAGCAGACTGCAGAATAATTTCATCCATGGATGCAAAGCAGAGGTTTAGTAACCTTTATAAAGAATATAATTATAAGTTTTGCAAGAAGAGATAAAAAAATGCACCACTCTTATTAGAAGAACTAGGTAAAGGTACGGAGGGAATGTGGATCTTAACATCTTAAACGTGGATGATTTGAAGGGTCAGTCATTTTTTCGCTTGCCAAAATTCAGGAAAAAAACGAAAGAGACAAAAATTTTCAATCGAATATATCCATATCGTTAGTTATATCTGATTTTTATGCATTGGGAAGTTTTCTGTAGCAGTGTACAATAATGTTAAGTGTATAGGAAACTGGACAGGAAGAAAATAATTGTTCGTTATATCCAGGAATTCGTCATAAGTGGAGTTCGCTATAGATGGGTTCACCTGTATATATATAATATTATTTCAGTCTAAGTCTCTTTCATTATTATTAAGTAATAAAGATTTCGTATGCATCTAACATACGTTTCGTATATTCTTCCCACTGTGGAAAATTTGCAGAAATTTCAGTGTTTAAATTTTGAATATAGAGCACCTGCCTAACAAATTTTAAATTTTGACTTTTTTAGTCCAAAGAGGCTTTGTCCCTGAAGTACCATTGTTTTCGTTTTGCGATTTTACTTGGAATCACTCTGAATGTCGGTTTCCCTTTTCCAATTGTTGCCACCAAATATTATCGCCCTGTATTATATTTGAAGAAATATAATACTGAAGAATCTGCATAAATGTATGTATATTTCTCGCATTGTGATTAAACAACGGTACCAAGGGCCATCCAATTTTGAATGACGTAATCCTACTGCGAATATGTGCCTCTGGAGCCCAAAATTGGAATTTATTTTATTATCGATTTCATATTTTGTAAAACTGTAACTAATTTTTGATTAACAAACTCAGGGATTTCAAAGCGAGCCATGGCAACGTTCTACAGGAAAAGCATTTTTACCTCCGGCTCGCGAGACTGTGTATCGGAAATTCTAAAGATATGCTCAGTTTAAAACTATTTTGTGATATTGTTCTTGAACTGAATTTTATGGTTTAAGTGCGAATAACATGGTGTTTAATAAACAAAGGTAGCACACAAAATGTTAAAAAAACGCCCCTTTGACGTAATTTAAAACCTGAAACCTTTCAGGTTTTCTTTTTTTTTAATCCGTATCACTTTTGTTTCCAATGCAGTTTTGAAATTTTTGCTGCGAATTCTTATATTAATGTATTATTTTTTCAAAGAAACAATAATGAAGAATCTGTATGTAGGTACGTATGTTCCTCGCATTGTGGAAAATCAGCGATAGTTGGAGCCATCCAGTTTTTAAAGTCCTCCTCCTGCAAACGGGTACCTCTAAACTCAGTTATGAATTTCGAATTTGTTTTGAATTATTTTCTATTTTGTACGAATTTAATGAAATTTTGATTGATAAATTTAGCGATTTGAAAGCGAAAATCGGCAACACTGCTCGAAATAAAACATTTTTATGTCCGGCGCTCCAGACTCTTACCATTCGGCAAAATATGATACATTTACTTTTCAATTTTAATCAAAAAACTTCGCCATTTAAAAGTAGTGAGTTGCCACTGCCGGAAATAAAGTATTTTTATTTTTTTAAACTCGGGCGTGTTGCCGTGCCTAAGACATTTAATTTGGAAGCTCACTGAGTAGCAAACTTAAAACACTTTAAAAACAACTAACGCATCTCTTAAAACTAGACTTTAATCCGTTAGATTTAAATTTTCATTTAAATCCTGAGATATCTTATCAGATGTTTCTGAAATTTGCAACACCAATGAACGAATTACGCATACTAAATGAAACTCGTAAGAAATGTGAAGTGAGATAAGACATGAAAATGATTAGAATTACAAAGCAATTGCTCATGCGTGGAATGAGAACCGACCGCTTGTTTCATGTATATAAAAGACTGTAAAACTGCTTTCAGACAACAGTATAAAGAGCATAAGTGGTTTAAGCCGAGCTGCGTTGCCAGGCAACCAGTCTGTGCTATGTCACACAATCTGGTTTAGGGCTCTAGGTATAAAATTCGAAGTTTTCAAATTTAGGCCGACTTGGGATAAGCATCGACCCAACAAGCGCCTGGCCCCAGCCACCACCTCTGTTCTTATTGGTTGCCGTTTATGATGTCAGGTTGAAGAGATTTCATTATCTGTTTCGTTTACGTTAAAGGTGAACTTATACTGCTTTGGTCTTGGTTATGTATAAATGTGAATTTGTGGAGCTGGGGCTCATGCTTTTGGCGCGCAAAAATGCCGCGGGAAATTCATTTCGTCACTATATGACGTCACAAGTCGTGTCCAATAAGAGCTTGGGGTGGTGGCTGGGGCCAGGCGCTTGTATCGACCCATCAGAGCGAACGAGCGAAATCTGAGTGAGAAAACAACGAGAAAGCTGTAAAAACATCTACGCATGCGCAAATTTAGCTTCTCTAAGTGGGTGCGGCTTAGACCCTGTGTCGCAGGTGTGAACGAAATCCCACATTTTTTTCCTTGTGACTATGTGACATTTGCGCCGCCGCTGAACGCAGCCTAAAGTTGCGTTGAAATCTGTGCATCGCCCTCTGTCTGCGGTAAATGTTTAATTAGTGGTCAGTAGGATTCATCAACAACGGAGCGTGCCATTACAACAAATAACCCAGTTCCAACGAAGCTGCATCGTCGGTATGCGAGAGGGTGGATTTTCCTATACAGCAGTCACAGCTTGAAGGCAGTGTAATGCCATGCAGTGATGCGAGTTTGGAGGAAATGGATAGAGAAAAACCAAACAAGGCGAAATTCTGGCACGCACTAGCGCAATGGCAAAATACCACGGACACTTCGTCCACATGGCTCTGACGGATCGTACAGTGTCCTCTTGTGTGTTAGCACGATGTTGGAGCACGGCTATAACTCCACGATTCAGCTTGTTTGTGGCCACAATCAAGTTGGCACATTAAATGGGCCTCTTTCAGAAAGCTTACATTTTAGAAAAATTTTCTGTGGGATAGAAGGAGCAGGACAGGTAGCAGTCTAGATAGGCCAAAGCGTTGAAAGCAAGTGCGTTATGTTCAGGGTGAAATCTTAATTCGGACTGAGTTAGTTTTGGTTCTCAATGCATTTTAATTGGATAGTTAATACTTCTGTAAAATTACTATTGGCTGCTTGAGTTTTAGTTCCATTTACATCACCAGAATTATGTGAGAGTCATATGACATGGATTAATCTAGAAATGGCGCAGTGCAGAGAGAAGTTACTATTTTTAGTATTGAGAAGGGAAATTTACGTTGCTAATTTAATCTTTTACCTATTCTTATGCACCCAGCCGGCTGGATTAACTCTGCTTTTCTGTTTTTGCATTTTTTGCTTTAAAAGAGATTGAATTATGATATTCTTATGTTCCAGTTAAGGTTTTTGTCCCTTAGTTAGCCCCCCCCCCGAGGGTTGACTCAGGAGAATTCCTGGGAAGTGCTGGCTAGGATCTGTACTTAGGCAGTCTCAACCACGGGGGTATATAAATTGACTTCACAGGACTAGAACCCGAGTTTATTCTCAGGATGGTTCAGGCTTGATAGGGACCATACTGGTACTGTCGTGTCTGTTCCTTTGGCTGTGGTGGAGCTATTATCGTACGTAGATTTAAGACCTCGATGGGGGTTCGGCCCTCAGAGTTCCAGTGACGGAGACTGACGGAGTAAGGCAAGGCACCAAAACGAAATATTCGATGCTGAAGGAGTGGTGCCCCGAGCCAAAGATGTCATAGCGATTTTATTTGTATTAAGTTTCAACATTTTCGTCCTTGCAAAGGCTACGTATAAAGCCGGACAGGGACTGGGGGGCCTACTTCGTCGTTGAGGGGTCCCCGAGGTCTTGATTTCAAACTTCGAAAGGTAAGAACCAGGACGAGGGTCCTGACCTTGGTGTTCGTGTCCCTTAGTTAACCTGCATGCTATAGATGTAAAATGATAAACAATTTAAAAGTGTAATTTTCCCTAAGTCTAACGTGGCGGATATTTGTTTATATTTGAAACGCTTAGTAGTATAATGAATAAAGTCAGTTGGTGCACCAAAGTCATTGTTTTGAGCCCAGTGAGATTAAAAGTTAACTTAAAATTTTTATCTTTCTTCTCGTTGCCAAATTGCTTGTTTTGCATTAAAGACTCTAATTTTAATTGCATTTTTTTTTCTCTAACTGTATTTGGTGTTTTAGATTTTTCTGCATTTTGCAATTTTTAATGAGGAGCTCATTTTGACTGTCTTTTTGCATGACGTCAGTAAGTACGAACATAATATTTCTTATGTGCTTTGCCCTTTGGCACTGCATGGAAAGGAAGGGATATTTCGATGAAGACTATTTTATGGAAAACTGGCTCGTATCCACCTCACGCATGGAAAAAACCACAGAGACGCCTATGCAGTCAGCCCACTCGTTGGGACTCGAGAACCCCGGACCGAACTTCCGCAGGTTCAACGACTTTACCGTTCGGCTGCTAATAGGACATACGCACAGAATAAAGATTTCTTTTCCAAAATTTATCGTAAAATGGATTTAAAATGGATTCAAAATGGCTTTTCTCGTGACATCTATGTGTACTTCCGCACGTATGTATCTCGCATAACTCAGAAACGATTAGCCGAAGAACGTTGAAATTTTGTATACTTTGTGTGTGTATAGGTATACGTTTCGTATATGTATGTGTGCGTGTGTGTGTATACCGACACTCCTCATCCCGCTTAAAATTCCTTACCTTGCCTTTATTTTCGCAATAATTGATCATAGTCATATGTTTCAAGTGACAGAAGTGTTTTAAATGGCAAAAATCTTCATATTTGGGAATAATATAAATGAATGAAAATATTCATATCAAGTTTAAAAAAAAATTTAGTTGTTGACAAAAGAAAAAAATCTAACTTTGAATGCGGTTTTCCGATTCCTATATTCATATTTGGGAAAGTTTTAATACTCGTTATGAAAAAATAAAATTGCAAGAAGTTTGACTCCCGACGAAGAAAACTATCCGGGATATGTAATTTCAAAATTTTCAATTTTTTATGTCATTTTTAATTTGCATTGAGAGTATAAGGTATTTCTCCCGCGTTCTTCGCATGCCCTCGTGGTGTAGTGGTCTGCATGCTCGACGCGTAACCGAGAGGTCCGTGGTTCGATTCCCGGCGAAGGCGTTGCTCATTTTTCATGTCTCATGCTTCGAAATAACCTAATGTCTCTACAAGGGATCGGTTAATTAAGTTAGAATTATTCGAGGAAATAAATTTAAAATGAAGTGCAGCACAAAATATGTATCATTTTAATAGACTGTTCGAGGAAGTCATTTTTTGGAAGGAGATAGGTGTAGTGATTCTAACACTCAATCATATCTTACTGAACTCTTTTATACAAGCTATTTAGAAAAAATTTGGGTTATTCTTTTCTAAGCAGTGACTAACAATACGAAGAACGCAGGACCCGCAAGTATGCGGTTAGAACGAAGTGTAACTGAGAGTTTCGTTTTGTGACGTCATACGACTCGAGTCGGCGGAGAAGATAAAATGACGATTACGTCTTTCTGGCAGCTGCCAGAAGTTGCTCTGTTAAATAAAATTCTGCCTTCAAGCTCCCCCGATCCCGCTTAAAATAACTTTAAGCTCTCGGCGCGTTCGTTCACTGCAACCGACAAGTAATAACAATTCTTGCTCTCTCGTGAAGGCTATCACTAAATGTATGCAAATGTGTTTAAAGTTTGCTTATAGCTAGATTACATCGTCAAAATTATTTGACTGGTAACATTTGTACTGTAATGAATTTTTTAGGATTACTAGATTATGATTCTAAAGTAATAAAAGCTCATAAAAACATTAAAAACGTATACTTTAGATTGCGAAAACCTGCGAATTACTTGAAATTCCTTGGGCATTCCAAATATAGCAGAATTATATGTAGAGACGCTCTTAAATCACAAAAGACAAAAAATTACCGCTTTCGGGCGCAAGAAATCAACCACGAAAGATCCCAATTTTTTTATTAGCCTATAAGGTATATCTCCCACATTCTTAGCGTGCCTTCGTGGTGTAATGGTCAGCACACTGAACCGGTATTTCAGAGGTCCGTGGTTCGATTCCCGGCGAAGGAATTGCATATTTTTCATGTCTCCTGCCTCGTAATAACCTAATGTCTCTACACTGGCGCCCGAACTAAAAGGGTTGTGGATGATGACTCTCCACACCCAGGATTTGGCGACTAGGTCCCCTAAAAAGAGGAGTAAATAAGGTATATCTCCCACATTCTTAGCGTGCCTTCGTGGTGTAATGGTCAGCACACTGAACCGGTATTTCAGAGGTCCGTGGTTCGATTCCCGGCGAAGGAATTGCATATTTTTCATGTCTCCTGCCTCGTAATAACCTAATGTCTCTACAAGCCAACCAAATCAAAACTAGTTTGGTTTATGTAATTGCAACAAGGCCTCGAGGGCTATCTGTTTAAGGGGAGGGATGCCTTCGTGGAGGACTTTCTAAGGGAAACTGGCTCGTATACACTTTTACACGTGGGGAAAACCTCGAAATCGCCCGTGCAGCTAACCCATTCTCGGGATTCGAACCTCGGACCGAACTACTAGTGTTCAGCGATTTTACCGCTCGATCGCTGGTGGGCCTCAAATTGCAAGTGACTGTTCGAGATTTGCAAGAACTAACCATTCTCCTTTCTCCCAATAAAATAAATACATCTAATATTCCAAAGCGTCATGTTTATTTTCAAAATCCGTCGAACAACAACAAACTACAAAAAAGGATCAGATGGTTGCCACTCTTACAATATCAAACTAGGAAAAGAAAGATAACAACTGAGGCTTGGTTCTAACAGTGACATCCTCAATGGCAAAATTTGAAATTAAATTATCTTGGTTCATTTTTGTCGTAAGGGAGTCAAACAGTTTGTGCTTCATTTTTTGTAGTCTGTATGAATCAAATATCATAATACGAACCTTTCCATCATTTAAAACATTTCAGTAATCGGAAGTGCATATTTAAGAACAACGGTTGCGAACATAAAGATCGTATAAGGAACTTTTGTGGGCGCCGTATTATTGGGTGCGTCAGAAAAATGTATACTTGTGCACAGTTTTAACAGGTACCTACGTATTGCTTTGGAACTCGAATTGAATTATCTTTATTGTATATAACTATGGTTTTCATTTTCCGTAGTCGGCGAGAGGTTGTTGACTGATGGTTACTCACTCGCGTGGATCGTGATAATGCGCAAGTATTTGTGGACTTTTCTTTGGATTTGCTTCTAGGTAAGTGGCAGTGTACGGAGAAATAAGCGCCAAGATACGCTGTTTTTAAACGGCGATGGAATGGGGCAGGTTCGAGATGGTGACTAACTTAAACTAACTTAACTTAACTACTGTAAGGTGTACGCAGGAAATGGGAGGTGTCAAATTTCTGCGGGCCTAACTAGAGCTATGAGAGAAGATGAATTATTGACGTGTAAGTTACAGCATAGAGGCGATCGAGGATATATTTAATGCTAATATAAACAAACTGATTGATAAAATTAACAGATGGAAGATATAAACAATGCAAAAGTAATCAAAATAAGCATATTTACAGAATATGTATACTGCGGAGGGGGGGGGATGGGGCAGTTCTATATCTCCCGTTCTACTGGGTCAATTGGCGAAATTCAAATTGCGTTTTCCATGTCTGGAAAGCGTGACTTAGGATATATATTAGATTTATATATAGCATTGTTCTGATATAGGTATTTTGACACAAAATGGGTCTTTTTCTGAAGTAAGAGGCCATTTTTTTCCCTTTTTCAATTCTACGACTCAAATTATGCCTAAATATTAAATTTTGTAAAATTTGAAGCGAAATTTACGGAGAAATCAAAAATATAACTTGGCGATTTTTTTTCAGTTTGAGCCAATAATAATTCACTTGTCGAACTTCTTAATACGTGGCAACCTATTTTCCTATCCCTTCCTTTGTGCAGGAGAAGAAAAAAAGTCGCATCGTTCCTACATTTTTACATTGTGCATGAGCAGAAAAAAAGTCACATCGTTCCTTCTTTCAAAGAATTTTAAGAAAGTGCGTAAACCAAATTTCCGTTATTATCGCTTTCAACAAATATCCCAAATTTCAAAACGCGCTGATATATAAATTCACGTATATCTTCGAAAATTTTGAATAAAAAGCTCTAATGTTTTGCAGGTATGCTTAGAAATACAGCTGCTTTAAGATGATCGTAAACATTTTATAGGTTCTAAGTCAAAATTTTTTTCGAAAAATTTATAAATTTATTTAAAAATACAATTTTAAAAATAAATCATAAAATAAGGGTGAATTTTATTTGGAATGAACCTAAATTTCGAACTATGTACGAAGGAATTAAATAAGTTTCATAAAAAAGATATATTAATAAATACATGCCAAACTGAATTAATACTAAGGAGCTAAAATTTTGAGAGCTAATTTTTTAAAAACTACTCGTGTGATTTTTAGTTTGGCATAATTTGACTCGTAGAATCGAAACATGGAAAAAAATGGGCATGTCATTCCAGAAAAAGTCCGATTTTGTGTCAAAATACCTATATTAGAACAATGCTATATATAAGTCTAATACATATCCTAAGTCGCGCTTTCGAAATATGTGAAATGCAGTTTGAATTTCGTGAATCGGCAGAGTAGAACGGAAGATATAGAACTGTCCCCCCCCCTTTTTTTTTTTTTTGCAGTGTGCGAAGCGGTAGTTAAATGCAAACTCCTTTTCCTGTTTTGCTAGGAATTATAGGGTCTTCATCTTTGAAAAGCTTGGAGCGGCGGAGTCATTGGAATAGACTAATAAGTTGGATTATGAAAAATCGTATGAGGTCTCTTGAATGGCTGAGCAGGTGGGAGATTATAATTTGCCACTTTGGCAATATAAGAGTAGGATGCCTAGGCATTCTATACAATGCCTAAAACTAGCCGGCAATGTATGAAACGATTCATATTTCACACATTTCCTAGGAATTCTATAGAATACCAAAAGACAAACCGGCAAAGTACATTGGTGTGCAAAACGTAAGAAACAGCAGGGTTTTTTGCCATAACTCCATGAGAAATCAACTGACAGACATGGAATGCAGAAATGAAGGAGAGTATTATGTACGTAAAGGATGAGGAAAACATCGGAGCGGAAAGAGGAATACAATGCATACGGTATGGAATCAAACAAAAACAAGCTTTATTGAACGCATAGTATCGTGACTCATGATTGTCTATCCAAGAGGAAGAACAACAAACAGATGTTCCTTAATATGGGATATGCCCTCCTCTCACTGCAATGGTTGCTTCGCACCGTCTCCGCATACTCAGAACCAGCTCGTGCAACATTTCTTGCGGTAGGAGTGCCCATTCCTCAATCAGCATCCGTTTGAGTTGTTGGGTGTTCTCCGGAGGATGTAAGCGTGCTCCAATGCGTCTCCCCAAAGCATCCCACACATGCTCGATGGGATTTAAATCTGGGGTGTACGCTGGCCAATCCATTCGAGTGATATCTTCACTTTCCAGTAGCTCCTCAACAGCCACAGTCCGATGTGGCCGTGCATTGTCATCCATAAAAATTAAGTCTGGGCCAATGGCACCTCGGAACGGACGCAAATGGGAAAGGAGTACCTCGTCCCAATAGCGATCCCCGCTTACAGACCCTCTATCGAAAACGTGGAGCTCAGTTCGCCCGTTCAGCATAATGCCTCCCCAGACCAGAACTCCAGGACCACCGTTACGGTGTCTTTCCTTGATGTTACTGGGATAAAACCAGGTCCTGACCTTTCTCCAAATCAAAACGCGTTGAGAATTGCTTCTGGTACTGAACCGACTCTCATCCGTAAGGAGGACACGACTCCATTGATCAGTTGTCCAGTTTTTGTGCTCTCTGCACCACTGTAAACGGTGGCCAACTTTCAACGGGAGGCACCGTTCAGGACGGCGGGCGAATAAGCCCCCTTTGTGAAGGCTTCTGGCCACAGTAAACCGCGACACTTGTCGCCCCGTTGTTGTACAGAGTTGCTGAACAATGGCGCTTGCTAACCATATATCATATATCGGTCATCATATCAACCATATATCGGTCATCCACTGCAGATGTCGTCCTCGGGCAGCCACCACCAACCTTTCTAACAGCTGTACCTGTGGTTTGGAATGCTTTCCAAGCGCGCAAAACGACACTTTTGTTGATTCCGAACTCTGAAGCTACACTGATGACAGAACGCCCCTCCTCCAGCTTTCCAGTGATTCTTCCACGTGTGAAGTCGTCCAGGTGATTTCTTCTAGCCATATTTCACGAACTGACTCGCTGGCACTTGCAGCGAATATGTTGAATTGCGTCTCCGTCCTTCCTTTTATTCTACCGTTGAGCTGCGCGCGCTGGCATCACGCGTTTTGTGTACTCTCACGTCACCTCTGACGTTTCGTTCCTGATATTTGCATACGCATGACGTTTCTACTGACTTACGTGTTCATTATCCTTTTCTGCAATTTCATGGCTATCTGCTAAATTTTTACATTGTTGCTTAAATTTTGCACACCAGTGTATAAACTATAGACGAGAAGCTACAAATAGTAATACAAAGTGTCCAAACAGTGGGAAAAGGTGAGAGTAATCAGATTTGCATGAAAAAGAGCCTGCTTCAAGAAACATGGACCAGATTATAGTCAGTAATAGATTAAACGAACATAATGAAGACATGTTTACAGAAGAGATTTCCGTTTCTGATATATGTTGTACAAGGAAATGAGTGATGCACTTGCATGCTAAAAATTCATACCTTCTGCGGGGATGCTAGCAAAGATGATGAAATGGATATTTTGTGAGCCCTTTGTTTCAAAACTGAATATGCTACTGAAGGTAAAATAAATTCTAAAATCAACCTGGAAATACAAGTCAGAAAAATGAAAATGAATTCGGGGAAAAAAAATTCTCATAGCTTCTTTAGGAACTATTGTGCGATTCCTATTCCTGACGTCGACAATGGCCGAGGCGATTCGCAGAATATATTGACAGTTGTAACGAGTGTGACAAAAGATCGTTTCTACCGACTTCTGAAAGAATTTTAAAATAAGTATATGCGATATCATAATTCGCTTTATGCCGTTAGAACTTGCTTAGAATTGAAGATATTCCTGACTACGAAGTTTCTCTTCGGTCAGTTGTGGTTCTGCTTTCCTCTTTATATTTTTTTCTCCTCTAGGGCAGAAACACTCAAATTAAAGTGCACAACCCAAGTTGTTCGTGTTTTGTTTCCTTTCGTTGGCACGTTGGTAGAGGAAGAGGGAGATTGAAAATGTGTGAAAGTTTGTTACAAGCTTCCGAACAGTTGTCATTTCTCGTATTGAAGACAAAGTATTATTTGGCAAGGTATTTCTATTTGATAAATAATATATATCTGTGCGTAGTTTCTTGTATTGAGAATATATGTTAAAGTTTTTTTGTAGTTTCTTTGAGTAAAAGTTTTGAGTTAGAGCTGAAAAGTGAAAACATCCTTTTTTCTCATTTATGGTGTAAATGTTCTTTTTTTTATGTAATATAATTGTCAATTAGATCTTTAGGATTCGAATTTGGAATTACTTTACCTAGTAAAAAATAACTATGGTCTTTACCTGTTATGTGATGTATGGCAGTTAATATGGCTTAATTTAAATGCCTTTTAATTTGTAGGTAAACGAATTCGAACTTTCTATTTTATGAGGTCTGTATTTGAATACATCAGTAAGATATTCTGAGAATGAAGATATAAGTTCTAAGATAATACTTTCAGAGCAGTGAGTTGCTATATTCTATCAGATTACTATTAATTATTAAATATGTATAATAACGTAAATTTGATATTTCGAATATAAATATAATATTTATCTCTTAGAAATGTTTGATCCACTTTTCCTTAAAGATGTCATACTTAATTTCCTCAACTTATAGTTTATGAATTATGTGAATTTAGGTGCACAGTTCAACAACACGACTGCAAGAGAGCCTTAAAGTACTCACCTAAAAATACTAACACTTTTCCTGTTGTAATTTTAATAATGAGATATTATTAATCTTTTATATTTGGGGCTTTATATTGTAACAAGTGCGGTTTCATTTATTTAGTCTAACAGTACTGCACATTGTAGTGCCTTGTAATGGCTGTCCTTGCTTTTTCGTATTTATTATTCTTTTTATACCCTTCTGTTAGTTGCTGTTGAGTCATTGCATATGGAAATCCAACTATGTCCTGATCGAATCCTAGTGTATTTGTCATTCTTACTTTCTCCATCTGTATTTCTGAGTTTTTTGGTTAAGCTTTTGTAATTCCTTAACACTGTATACATTATTAGTGAGGCCTGAGGCCTGATGCTTAAATATCTTACTGAATCTTTTACAGCAGTCTTTTAGAGCTGCAGAATAGTTTTTTCTAATGATCAATTAGTGTTGTACTTTTACTTCATCACTCGCCTTAAACACAGAGATTCTTCCCATTCAAGAGGGTGATTTTTTTTAAAATCCTACATAAAGTACCCATATAAGAATTGGTACAGCTTGAGTATAGGACCCCACTGGGGATTTTCGGCTTGGCGCACTTTTTGGACGGTATTTTTCTGGTAAACCAGCGAATTCTAGAATACTCCATTTCGGCTAAGCCAGGGACCACAATTTATTCTTACAGTTGGAAAAGCTATGACTGTTTAAGTAGGGAGGGTTTTGAGCATTTGAAAGTAAATCATAGTTTGCATTTTGTTGATTCAGAAACGGGGTGCCATACAAACACAATAGAGAGTACATGGAGGCATGTAAAGTGCCCCTTGCCAACACATAATCTGCAAACAGATTTTAAATTTTATTTGGCTTTTTATGTTTTCACTAAATCTTGCAAGGAGCAAAATATTGATGTATTCAACAAATTTCTAGAAATCGTAAGGGACATAAACTGGGCAGAGTAGAGAATTTCTTCGTAAATTTACCATGATTTTGTAAACTTCACTAAATTTCTTGCATTCCTTTTCTTTATTTTTAATTTAAAGATGTATTCTGAACTCCTGTTTTCAGTTTTACAACTTAAAACTTGTATTTTCAATATTACTGCTTAAAATATGCCTCCGTGTACTTGCGTATTTTCAACCTTTCTTTTCTTTTTAATTTAAACATACATTCTTAACTCCTATTTTCATGTTTTTAATTTAAACATGTATTCTGAACTCCTATTTTCAATTTTACAGCTTAAAATTTGTATTTTCAGTATGACTGCTAAAAATATGCCTCCACTTATTTATTTATTTTCAGTTTTACTGTTTAAATATATATTCTAAATTTGTGTTTAAAATGTTTCTTGTTAAAATGTGCATTCTAACTTCTATTTTCAATTTCTTTTCTAAGGCTAAACATGTATTTTCAATATCACTATTTAAAATATGCTCCCACTTCTTCTGTACGTTCAAATTTGCTGTTTAAACATATATTCTAAAATTTTTTCTGGTTAAAACTTGCTTTCTAACTTGTGTTTTCAATATTAACTGCTTTTCCATGGCTTAGCGACATTTTTCGGTCGCCAAGCCAAAAAGTCGTCAGTGGGGTCCTATACTCAAGCTGTTCTTAAGAATTTACTTTTTATATTTGCTTTATGGAGGAAATTTATATTGTTTAATTTTTGAAATTAGTGCTTAATAGTTAAAGTTTAATTTTTGCGGCATTATCAAACTGTAGCTTAATTGTATAACGAGTATATGTACAGAAGATATGCGTACCAATATAAAATTTATCACACCAGTGGCTGAAGGGTTAAGTCCCTTAGGTGTTAGTACTGTGCTAAGTCGAGTACATGACTCTAGTGTACTAGGTCATAGCACATGTTTTTTATATTGGAAGAAAAGCAATTAACTAATTCAATCACTTGTCATCTTCATGACTTTATATTTAACAAAAACAGATTATAGGATTGCTTGCATCTGCATGTAAGGATGCATGCGAGATTGCTTGCGTCTGCACGTAAAAGGCTTTGGCCGTATGGGAAGGGTGGCTTTTGTATTCCTTACACATTAAAATTTCTGCTGGCTTTTAATGTATCTGATTTCTGGTTGGATGTATATTCGAAGAAAGGGAATCAAGTTACAAAGTGAGAATCGTTTTTTAATGATAATCAGCAAAATACCACTTATTCATGAAATTTCGAGGAACTCGGAAATTTCAGTGCTAAACCCATTATGCCGGAGGGTTAAAAGAAAGTACCTGATATAGTTACATTATATTTTTCTTTATTACAAGTAGTCATGTATGTATTTTAACTATTCGAAAATCACCATACTTTGTAACTGATAACTCTGTTCTAAATCTATAAGAATTGCACTACAGAATTCATGTCATTTGATTTTATTAAATTATGAAGACGTTAAAATATTTTGAATTTTTTAAGTGCATTTTAATATGTAATAAAAACTTGAACAAATATGATTACGCATGTAAAAGAAAATTTGAAGTAAAACTGGTGCCTTATCTGAAGAAAAGCACTGACTGCCAATGTTAAATATTGTAAAAGTTTGTTAAAATAAGCATATTTATTTAAGGACAGCAAGGTAATCTTCTGTATAGGTTTTGCTGTGTACCATTATTCAGAAGGGAGAAAATCATTAAATTAGACAATTATATCTTTTGTTATTGGGCAATGAGCTCATTTTAATGAAATATTATGGACCTTATTCAAAATGTTTTAGAATGATTGTAAAGCTGAAAATGAAGGGTTCATTTGGGTACTTGTGTATTACCGGAACTGTTTTGGGGCAGTTTGGTGAATTTAATGGGGGGAAAAAATTACTTTTATTTTAAAAAATTACGTATCACATACATACATATTCTGTGTTTCAACTACATATTTATTCCAAAAGGCAGTTAATAAATCTAATTACAAATAAGTTTTTGTTTTTGTTGTGGTAGAAATTTCATAATGATCACTTTAAGAAAGATTTTGAAGCATTTTTTCTTTAGCAATTTTTAGGCAAAATAATGTATTCCTGCAGAAGTTTAACTTATCTTTCTTTTGTTATAAGAAAATCCTACAAGCATAAATTCTAAAATTGAGTTTAAGACAAAAATAAATAGCAATTTTTCTATTTTCATTTGAACTTGGATTACAACAAAATGCATACAAAAATAGCAACGTTAAAAACTGAACATTTATTATGCACATGGTTGCCTGACTAATTTTTATGTGCATGGTTACTGGAGTTGGGTGTATTCTGAAGGTTTGGCAATTTCTATTAAAATAGTAGTAATAATGCGGAAGTACCTTCATTTGCCACACAGAGTAAAAAAAATGGATGTTGAATCTAGTCTAAATGTCCAGATGATGGTGTGGTCTGCCAGAAAGAAATAAAAAAAAAAAAAAACGAAGGCAGGGTCAATATGTTTGTTTGAATTAAGGGCAAATAATCATAAAAATCTAAAAATTCTGAGTAAGGAAAATTGTGAACTGATTTTGTATGATTCAATATGTGGGAATTAGTTTCTTCTTGCTACAAACATTTAATTGTTGATGTTTCTTTTTTCGTTTTCAGATGACTTCTTTAGGAGTTCGACACAGGATATTCATAGAAGTTTTTATGTGGAAAAATATTGTAGCGGTGATACAGTTAGAAAGCTATGTAAAGAATATTATGTGAAAAATAATGGTAATAATTAAGGTAAGGATTTATTTTATACTAACCAATTATTTTTAGTTTACCTCTCCTTTGCCTCTTGATTTCAGTTTCCTGCCAGAATGTAAATTTGTTATGGTATAGATGCAAATTCTAAACGTGTTTCAGAAGCGGTATTTAAGCTGTGGTTCAAGAGTTCAAAAAGAGTAGTTGTAGCAGACTTAGTTCCGAGTTTGTTACATGTTTGAATTTAGCTCTCTAGCCTGTGTTAGACACCCATCAGATTTATACTGATATTTCTCAGCTTGGCTTTGCTGTTAGCAGGCAATTTAGCATTTAGTCAAGCTAAGGAGCCAATTATTAGATAACTTATTAGAGGTTTGTTACATTCTTATTTTCTGTTAATTTACGTTAGCCACAAGTGGTGGTGATTTGCGAGCATGAAGTGTGTACGTCTGTTTTAATTTAGTTTAAATAAAAAAAAAGGTTATTTGAAACGTTTCTTCTGCAGTTTTATTCTCAAAAGAGGTAGCGAGTATTCGCTACTTTATCTTCTCTGTAGAGTCCATGTTGTGTGCTACTTAAGAAAAGACATAGACTCTGTAAGTCTTGTTCTGATTTATGTTGATAATGAAAAGGAATATATAAAAATATTTAACTTTTAAAGAGCATTAATTATTTATCATAATCCAAATTTTTTTATTTTCCTTATTTGATAGACTTTCAGCTAACATGTTGCCATTATTTTTCTTTTCAAGACTTTGGATTTTTTAAGTACTTTCAAGTGTTTTATCTGTATTGACTTTTGTTTTCTGCTATTCATCTCAAATATTATTTTAATTCAGATGACTTTAATGAAACAAAATGTTAGGAAATTAGTATTTTAAATTATTAAAAAAAAATTAGGCAGATAACATCTCATGCAATAAACATATTATATAATAAACATTCTTGGTGAAAATGAGAAGTGAGAATGGTAAAACCAAAAATTTATTAATAGGTAATAAATTTATTACCCATTAATAAATTTTTGGTTTTCTAAAGAAATGGTAAAAAAAGGTAAAAAAAAATATTAGTAAGAAAAGTAACAATTTTTTAAATACAAATTGTGTCATCTTAAAAATGTGAAAGTTTTGCTCTATTCACTTGACATTACTTTCAGTAAAAATAGCTTGTACGTTTCAAGAGATGATAGCTATGGTGTTTTTTCAATCATAAGATTACTATAAATAATTTTTCTTCAGTTGGAGGATTTGTAAAATGAGAAATGCCTTAAAATTTTTTTAATTGTTTGAATGGTATTGTGGTAGGCCACACAAAGATAAGAAATTTGTATGTGCGGTATCCCACAATTCACAGCCTTGGAGCTGTTATGAGGTGTAAGACGGCATGCTGTGCATTGCAAGAGCAATAATTTGTTCAGTAATGCCTCCACTTGACATTACAAAAATTATAACTTAATGACCAGTGTTCTCCATCAAGGCCTCTCAAAGCTGGAGGACCTAGTGACCAACCATCCTATCACTCTCCTGTCAAATGAAAATCTGGGATAAAAAATTACTGGATTGATATTCCTCCTCCCCACTTGTTTGCAATGCCGCTATTTCTGGCACAATGTAAACTAGGTATCACATTTGGTGACTGGCACCCAATTAGTAGAAAAGCTCCAATATTTCAAGCTAAATTTCATTTAATCTGAATTGTCTTATTCTGTTGCAGACATATGTAGGGAGATTCAAACAATTTTTAATGAGTAAATATTTGTATTTAATTTGTCTAATGTGTCATCAACATATGGTACATTACTCAGTTTATTCACACAATTCCATGTACAGTAATTATTTTATTTTCTTGCTACTGAAAATGATTTCATAAATTAGGAAATCTAGAGTAGAGAAGGAATGCTTCCTACTTGAAAAACTAGATTTCCTCAGTATAAAAGTGTAAGAAAATTACAAAATTAAATTAGTCAAAGAACATAAAATTTAAAATATGTAATTAACATATTTTACATCTGAATCATATTATAAGTAGTTGGGTAATTTCATTCATGTGTCCCAATGTAACAAATTGACTTACATTACCCATTGTAAGTCAATTTTAAGTTCTTTTGCAGCAGCCTGCCATGCAGTTTGAAAACCTTCTGGAAGCTCTAGTTTTTTCATATTTTGACGTTGGCAGCTGTAGAAGTGCAGGTTGTTCCAAAATGACTGGTACACTGTTGGAGATTAAATGTAAAAATGTAACTAAACACTTGCAATGTAACCTATGAAAGCAATTTTGATACTCTTCTGTTACCGAGGTCGGATTCAGAAATATATGTATATATGAATGTATGTGTACATGTATATATGTTACTGTGAAAGACCGAAATTGGAGAATGTCGACTTTCACCGGAGAATATCAACATTCACCGAATACGTCGGTGAAAGATCGAATATAACATTGCATTATTGTACATTCGGACCCTCACCGGTGTATGTCGACAATCACAGATATGCTCCGGTGTAGGTCGAAAAGAGAGGCGACTGGCTGTTTCCCATAAATGCAGTTGTAAAAGCAAGGGCCTCTTGTGCAATTCAAAGTCTCGTAATACTTTAAGTTGTTGCAATGAATCAGATTTGAATCACATAATTTAGTAAGTTTTTTATGACTATTATTTTATTTTCTCATTTACTACGTACTGTATAATTAAGTTTTTTAACTTCTATTATTTTCCTTTCTCATTTTGATTGTATCGTGTGTTTTAAGTATTTGTGTGTTTTTTCGCGACTGAATCACGGAGAAGAAAATATAATATTCTCATATATTCCACATTCACCATTAATACATGGTGAATGTCGACATTCACCGCTGTAAGTCAGAAATAAGAGTATTTGGAAAATATTTCGGACATACATCAAACGACTATGTGAATGTTGACATTCTCCAGATTTCGGTGTTTCACCTAACATATGTACGTGTATACACACACATATATGCATGTACATTGCACAAAGAAAAAAATGGGACAGTTCTATATCTCCCGTTCTATCCTGTTGTACTGGACTGATTGATGAAATTCAAATTGCATTTTTCATGTCTTGAAAGCGAGACATAGGATATATATTAGATTTATACATAGGATTTTTCTAACGTAGGTATTTTGACACAAAGTCAGACTTTTTCTGAAATGACATGCCTATTTTTTTCCATATTTCAATTCTACGACTCAAATTTTGTAAAATTTGGTACAAAATTTACAGAGAAATTGAAAAATTTATCTTCTCGAATTTTTTTCAGTTTTCGCCAAGAACAATTCACTTGGCGAAATTCTTAATTTATGGCAGCCTACTTAATTCCTTTTTTTTTTCATTGATGCATGAGCAAAAAAAGGATCCCTTGTTCATTCTTTCAAATAATTTTAACGAAGTGCGTAAACCACGTTTTCATTATTATCACTTATAATAAGTAAGCCAAATTTCAAAACCTGCCAATATGTAAATTCACGTATATCTTAGATAGTTTTGAATAAAAAATTTTAATTTTTTTGCAGATGTGTCTAGAAATACATCTACTTTAAGATGATGTTAAAAATTTTTTAGGTTATAATTCAAAATGCTTTTAGAAGCATTTATAAAAAATATTTAAAAATACAAATTTTAAAAATAAATACTAAAAAATGTGCAAGTCATATTTGGATTAAGCCTAAATTTCGAATTCTGGAAGAAGGAATCAAGTAAGTTTAATAAAAAAAAGAGATATTAGTAATAAATATATATATCAAATTCAATTAACATTGAGGAGCTAAAATTTTGAGAGGTAATTTTTTTAAAAACTACTCATGCGATTTTTACAAAATTTGGCAGTTTGACGTAATTTGAGTCGTAGAATCAAAATATGGAAAAAAATTGGCATGTTATTTCAGAAAATGTCTGATTTTGTGTCAAAATACACATGTTAGAACAATGCTATATATACATGACTATATCATCGTGCTATCTAAGTCGTGCTTTCGAGACATGAAAAACGTATTTGAATTTCATCAATCGCTCTAGTAGAATGAGAGATATAAAACTGTTCCCCCTTTTTTTTTTTTTTTTTTTTGCACAGTGTATATACATACACGTGCATACATACATACATTTTTTAATCCGGTCCTGATAACAGAAGTGCACTGCAGTTTCTTTCAAAGAGGTTAGAATAAAAGGAGGAAGGGATCAACTCAGAAAGTAAATCTTCTGTAGCCATGTTTCTCCAACTGCTATGATTTGTCATAATAACTTTTTTTTTTAAGTATAAGATATCATGTTGCAAATGGATGTATGAATAGAATGCCTAAAAATATTGCTAGGATTACTTTTCGGGGAATTTAGTAAACATGTTTAAAAATATCACCATGTCATGTATTTTCTGTTCCAGGTGCAAAACAAAGGGACTTAATAGTAATCAAGTTATATTAAACATATGTTTCTATTTCTATTTATAATTAATATCTGTTTATAATTAATATGTTCCTTAACATGCAATGATAAATGCTATTACTTAACCTGTGCTATTTGAATGCTTTTAAAAAAATTGTTGATAATTTTCATGACAAGTAAGAAATTGATTTTTACTACTGTTATGAATTGTAAAAGTATCAAATATGGCAATTTTTCTTCTTATGTATTTCTTACTATGCATTTTTATGTACTGTGAATTGTTATGAATGTAATTTGCACATTTATTTGAGATAAACTGTTCTGTTGTTATAAGTTGTATATAGAAAATGTGCCTATGCTTGAAACTTACAAATTTTTGTTCAGTATAATGATGAAAGTATGACCATGATTGAACATTTGCAAAGATATATCCAAGAATTTATGTACTTAATTTCTTTAATCAAAATTCGTAAACTTGAAACAAGTATAAAATAACATCCTTAAATTTGCATACATCTATTTTATTTAACTTATTGATGATATATTTATTGTTTACATAAGTATTAAAAAATATGTGAATTTTGGCTTTATGCTTAAAGCTGAACTATAATTTGATTTTTAAAGTGTTTGGATACATATCCTCCCACAATCTTGTTATGCTCCACACAGCAGATTTTATGCAAAAATATTTAAAAAAATCCTTGAATAATCTTGCCATTATTCAAGAAATTTAACATGGATTTTAAAAATGCTACTTTATATTTGCATTTCAGTGCACACACTATTTTGATATCCATGATGGACATACCATTTGGAAGAAAGAATAATACGGATATACTTTCACTAAATCCTTAACAAGCAAAACAATTTTTGCATCATCAGGTAAACCAACCGAATTCGAATGTTTCCTAGCCTCGGGTATGAAATGATTTTCAAATCAGCCATTCATTAATGTTTGTGTCATCCATGCTGTTATATTTGCACGATATACAACATGGAAAATCTTTACTTCTTTGAATGCTCAAAGTCATGTATTTTTTCTGATTATGAAAAGTTTACACTTGTGCATTCCAGCAGCATTTGCGCTTGCTAAAATTGTTAGTCTCGCTTTAGAATCATTGATGCCAGTTGGAGCCTTTTTTGTAGAGATTGTCAAGGTATTTAACAGTACATATTTTGAGAAAAGAACAGTTTCATCAGCGCTGTAAATTTGTTCTGGTGATAACATTTCGCTATTAATGAGTTCAATGAATTCAACTGCAGATAGTTCACCAGCTTCAGTATCGACTGAAGCTTTTTCACCTGAAATTTTTAATTGCCTTATACCATGGTGATTTTTAATTTGTTTACCTAACCTGTTGAATATGTGCACTCGTTTTTTAAATTCATTCCCTTATGAAATATTTTGACTTGAACCATTAGTACTGGACCCATCAATGACATGCCCTCACCAAGACACTGTCTGATCCATTCAATCACCACTTTGTCATGATCGTCACTTTGAGCTTAACCCCTTCCTTCTCGCTCCCGTGAAAATGACGGGGTGAAGTTTCGTCCTCTATTTCTCGCGCCCGTGATATTTCCGGGCTGGAGTGTTCAAAAATAATGCGCCAAAAATATTAAAACAATCTATTTCTTATGCCCGGAATCATGTTTTATTTCTTAATATGTACACCAGATGGCTGCCCTAGACTATTTGCAATGTTTTTAGAGATAGTTAATTTATTTTAAACCAGATGTCAGCACTCTATAAACACGCATATTTGAGATGTTTTTTGAAATCTTATTACTTTCCAAAGCGCGCGCTTTTTTGTTTTCTCAGTTACTAAGTTAGCCTCTTTGTGAATGCATGTGTTTTGCATTCGGTAAGAAAATATTTTTTTAAATGTTGTATACATTATGGAGGTAGAGTCAGGCAGTGAATCTGATTCCGATTTTAGTATAAATGGATCTGAGAGTGATTCTGAAATAACTGATTTTTATGAAAGTTCGGACAGTGAATCTGAAAGCAGTGATGATGGAGCTGTACTGTTGCCTGGACGAGTATGGACTAAAATTACTTCAGTAGATCATGAACCCCCACGTTTTAAGTTTTTAGGAACGCCAAAGGTAAATATACATTTTGATCCAAGTTCTGGTGTGTTACAATATTTTGAGTATTTTTTAAATGATAATTTAGTGAATCTCATTATTTCGGAAACGAATAGATATGCCGAACAATGTCAAAATTCTTCATCATTCCGCCTATTCAAAAAAAGAAAAGCTTGGACACCAGTCACGAAAGAAGAAATTATGAAATTCCTGAGTATAGTAATTTTACAAGGTATTGTAAAAAAACCAGACACAAAAATGTACTGGAGTAAGAAACATTCTATTTCAACACCTTTTTTCGGGAGCATAATGCCTTGTAACAGATTTTACGAAATACACAAGTTTCTGCATTTTGTAAATAACGAAACGTTTGATTCTAACACACATCCAAATCCAAAGCTGTATAAAATTTGGCCAGTGTTAGAGCACCTGAATGAATTGTTCCAAAGGGCTGTAACTCCTGGACGAGATGTTGTAATTGATGAAACTCTCATGCTCTTCAAAGGTCGTTTAGGGTGGCGACAGTATATGCCTAAAAAGAGATCTCGTTTTGGAGTTAAATCTTATTTATTATGCGAATCAAGCTCAGGGTATATATGGTCACAAATTATATATACCGGAAAAGGCACGGTTTTTGATCAGACATATAAAGATCTGCCTCAGTCAATTCAAGTCGTGATGTCACTCATCAAACCACTTCTAAGACAGGGATATTGTCTGATAACAGACAACTTTTACACCTCTCCAGAACTGGCAGACATGCTTCTAAAATTTCAAACAGACACATATGGAACTGTAAAAGTAAACCGAAAAGAAATGCCTCATGAACTGGTAAAAAAGAAGATCGCAAAAAATGAAAATATTGCTTTTCGTCGAGGTAAAGTTCTTGTCATGAAGTGGAAAGATAAGAAAGATGTTACTATGCTATCTACAGTCCATACAAATGACATGGTAGATGTACAGTGTCATAACAAAGTTGTCAAAAAACCTGCAATTGTCACTGATTACAATAAAAATATGGGAGCAGTAGATATTGTAGACCAATATCTTGGAGATTATTCTATTGCTCGAAAAAGAGGAAAGAAATATTATAAGAAAATATTTTTTCATTTGTTAGATCAAACTATTTTGAACTCGTACCTTATTTACAAAAAACAAAGTGGAAAAAAATCCCATTTGATGTACCGTTTATCTTTAGTGGATGAACTTATTCAAAAGTATTCGATATCGGATACCATTACAAAAAGAGGCCGGCCAAGCTTGGAGGATAACCCCAATCGTTTGATTGAAAGACATTTTATTAGACAGATACCTCCAACGGATAAGAAACGGCAACCATCAAGAGAATGCAAAGTTTGTTGTTCCAAAAGAGATGAAAATAATAAGAGATGCAGAAAGGAAACTCGGTACTATTGTCCTGATTGTGATGTTGGCCTTTGCATCGCATGCTTTGAAATTTATCACACAAGAAAAAATTACTAGTATTTATTTACATTATGCGTAAATGCAATAAAATTCTCTTTGAATGTTTCAAACACATATTTTTTATTTTCTCTCTTTGTTGGAAAACTAACATTCAGTCATAATAACCCTGAATGTTGGCTTTCCGAATTTTTTTTTTTTTTTTTTAAATTTCAAGCTAAAAATTAACTTAAAAATTAAAAATGAATGCAAATATTGTATATACACTCAGTTTTATATAATTTTCTTGAATAAAAAAAATAGGCACTTTTATGACCATTTTCTTCAAAATTATGCGAGCGTTAAGGGGTTAATGAATAATTTTTCTGTTATTCATTGCAAGTAGGGTGTTGGAATCCACAAAAAATTCAAAAAGTTCCTTTTTCTATTTTCTTATGTCATAAACAGTTGACTTTCCAATGCCATACTCCGCATAATTTCGAGATAGATATACCTTTATCTCGAATGCAGCAATTTTTTTGCAGCAATTCTACTTATTGTTGAATGGACATCGAAACATGGCTTCACTTTGTAGATCCTGTTGCAACTCCAGAATTAGAAATTCTTTTTGACATAATCGAAAGTGTAAACTTTAATTTTTATAAAATTGCTGTAATAATAACAGCCTGCAAAAAATAATAAGCTGAATCAAATCGAAAAGTTAAGGAACAGTGCAATCTGACTGAAATTCTTTGGAATCGGTAAAGTCCAGCTTAATAGTGTCCGCTCTACATTATTGGCTATATAACATGAGATTGGCGAGGAGAGGCAAGTTGTTCTGCTAAATTTTGTCCTGCTTCTATTGCGCACTTAATACAATGAAGCCTGAATTGTATTAGTTTAATTAGTTATTATATTTACATCTATTTCTTTTAAATGCGTAAGGCTTATCTGAGTTCTGAATAAATAAATTTCTGCACAATTTTATATAAGTTTATTGAGGGTATTTCATCGATAGCTCAATGATCACCACACATTATAATAAGTATGCTGGTTCGTTACTTTATTAATACACATATTACAATCACTCATCATTAACTGATGGCTGTAACCAGCCCTCACACACCGTCGATGGCAATTCTCAAACTCCTCTGATCATGACATTACAGATGCGCAGGCGCGAACATGCCGCCCCGCGTAGCATTCAACTATTGTAATTAAGATATATTATAAAGAAATTTAAACAAGTATATTACAAACAATTTTGAACAAGTACTACTACATAAAATAATAGTAAGTTCATTAATCATTAAGAGGTAAAATACGTAATTTTAAATTTTTTAAACAATAAAATAAACAGATTATACCATAAACTTCACAATGATAATGAATGCCATACACACATAGTAACTACATAATAATAATAATTACATAAAAAAAATAAAATTACTTATCAATAGGTAAAATACAAATCTTTGAAATGGGTCTTTTGTAAACTCCAGATTGAGTTTTGACTTTAACCACTCTGACCCGATTGTCTTCACCAAAATAAAGCTCTATTTTTCTGCCTAATACCCATTTTTGAGGCGGTAGATTTTCATCTTTCAGAAGTACTAACTCATTTATTTTTACATTATCCTTTTCTACCATCCACTTGGACCTCTGTTGCAAATTATTCAGATATTGTATATGCCAATTCTTCCAAAAAGCTTGAATTAATTTTGTCAGTCTTTTCCAATTAGATAATCGATTATCTTTAACTTCAGTTAAACTTGGCTCTATAATAGTATTTAAGGGTCTGCCAATTAAAAAATGGGCAGGTGTTAATACATCATACACATCAGTATCGGATGACATAGGTACAGGCGGTCTTGAATTTAGCATTCCTTCTATTTGGGTAACGGCTGTTAGGAATTCTTCATAACTCAATCTGGAATTACCCAAAACGCTCTTAAAATGATACTTAAAAGCCTTAACTCCACTTTCCCAGAGGCCACCAAAGTTAGGTGCTCTCGGTGGAAGAAAGTTCCACATAATTCCCTCAGTTGATATAACTAGCAAGGCCATTGTCTGGTTTTAAAACTAAATTGTGTAACCTAGAAATCTCCTTATTTGCTCCTATGAAATTTGTGGCATTGTCTGAAAATAGTTTTGAACATAAGCCTCTACGAGCCACAAATCTCTTTAAACACGCTACAAAGGCCTCTGATGTTAAATCGTTGACAATTTCAAGATGAACGGCTTTCGTGACTAAGCATATAAAAATGCATACATATAATTTATGGTAAATTCCCTTCCTTTGATGTTTATACTTAACAAGGAATGGGCCACAAAAATCCACACCTGAGCAGTTAAATGGGAAGTCAGGTGTCACCCTTTCTTTTGGTAAGTCACCCATTAATTGTTCAACTCCAATGGGCTTAGCTCTAAAACACTTAATGCAATCGTGCACAACTTTTCTACAAGTAGCCTTACCCTGAACTGGCCAAAACTTTTGTCTCACATAATGAAGCAAAGCAGTAGGCCCTAAATGAAAATATCGTTTGTGATAGAATTCTAAAATGAGTTTAGTTAATTTATGACCTTTAGGCAGTATAATTGGCAATTTACTGTTGAAGCTTATATTAGCATGCTGTATTCGGCCGCTCACTCTTAGTACTCCCTCCTTGTCTAAAAAAGGATTTAAACATTTTATCTTACTTTTGCCAGGAACATTTGTTTTTTGGTGTAAATATTTTATTTCCTCTGAAAATTCTTTACCTTGAATCTCCTTAATTAAGAAAATTTCCTTATTGTTGGTTTCTTCCGTTGTCAAGTGCCCAAGTCTCCTGTTTGAACTCTTCAGGTTGTGGATAAATCTGAAAAGATAACTTATAACATGTAATATTTTAGTATAATTATTACTAATATTAAGTAACTCTTCAATAAAGGTGCTAACAGCAACAGTAAGAACAAGTAAGTCATTATTTTCTGATTGTTTAAGTTCACTAGTAAACTCGTCTCTTATGACAGACACAGGAATTTCACGATTAGGATAATCTCGATCAGTTAGAAAAGTAGGTCCCTCGAACCATAATTTATTCTTAACCAATTTCTCAGGATTCATCCCTCTTGAGATAAGATATGCAGGATTGTTCTCAGAAGATACGTGTCACCATTGCTGAACTTTTGTGAAGTTCTGGATTGTTGAGATACGATTCACAACAAAAGTTTTTAGAAAGTAAGGCTCTTTTCGTAACCAGGAAAGAACAATCATCGAATCACTCCACAGGAAGATGTCAACTTTAGTTGCAATGCACTCCTCACTTTTGTCATGAATTTTGCTAAAAGAACGGCCGCACACAGTTCTAATCTCGGTACTGTAGTTTGCTTAAGAGGTGATACACGTGATTTACTACAAACCAGATTCACTTCGAAGGCACCTTTTTCTGATGTGGATTTGCAGTAGATGACACATCCATAAGCAGATTTGGAAGCATCTGCAAATCCGTGAAGTTCAATATGCACTGCATTTTCTATTAGTATGCATCTTGTAACACTGACCTTATTTATTGCTGGCAAGGACTTGATGAAGTTTTCCCATTCTCGCGTCTCCGTCTCATGAAGCGGATCTCTCCAGTCCAACTTCAGACACCACAGTTTTTGCAGAAAGATTTTAGCTTTTGTTACCACAGGTCCCAAAAGTCCTAGGGGGTCAAATATACGTGCAATTGTTGAAAGCACTGATCTCTTTATAGGCTGAGCTATGCTTTCCACCTGAATTTGGAAAGCGAATTGGTCGATGGTAGGTTTCCAAAGAACACCCAATGCTTTAGATTCTTCTGATTCACCAAGGGAATATATTTTGTCGTTTGTTTGGCACAGTTCAATAGCATTACTACACCACTTATGGAGTAACATACCTCCACTCTTCAAAATGCCTATTAA
Source organism: Stegodyphus mimosarum (assembly GCA_000611955.2). Lineage (NCBI taxonomy): Eukaryota > Metazoa > Arthropoda > Arachnida > Araneae > Eresidae > Stegodyphus > Stegodyphus mimosarum. The sequence continues at coordinate 58,023 of KK120532.1, read as the reverse complement.
CTGATTCTGGAGTTCTAATGCAGAACTTAACGACTCAGCTCCAGACAGAATATCGTCCATGTACATATCTTCTCTCAGTACAGGTGCTGCTAAAGGAAACTTATCTCCTTCGTCCTTTGACAGCTGTACAAGTGTCCTCATTGCTAAAAATGGTGCACTCACAGTACCATAGGTAACGGTGGTTAACTCAAAGTTTTTAACTGGCTTGTCAATGCCTTCTTTCCACAAAATTCTTTGCAACTTCCTCTGATCTGGATGGATAGAAATAGCTCGATACATCTTTTGTATGTCTGCGGTGAAAGCAAAAATATATTTTCTGAATCTCAGCATAATTGAGAATAAATCTTCTTGTATTACACCGCCATTATACTGTATAGAATTTAGAGAGTTTCCTTTGGTTGTCAAAGAAGAAGCGTTAAATACTACTCTCAAGGGAGTCGACTTACTCTTCTCTTCTCCCCTATATACTCCAATATGAGGAATGTAATATGATCCTTGTGTCTCCTCGCTTTCACTAATCTCAACCATGTGTCCTAACTGTTGATATTCTTTTAAAAAATTTGAATATAATTTTGAATATTCTGGATTCTTTGCTAAACGTTTCCATAAGGAATTTAATTTACTCATTGCAATTTCTTTAGAACTTCCTAAAGTGTCAGGATCCTCCTTTAACGGCATTTTAACAACGTACCTACCGGTTTTATCTCGCGTATAATTTTCTACAAAATGTTTCTCACAAATTAAAGATTCTTTGTTTTGGGGTTTAATAGTTTCAATATTCTCTAATTCCCAAAATTTTCTAAGAGTTTTATCTAAATTGTCTTCTTCCTTTACCAACCCACAATGAATCCTGGTTTCAGTCTCTGTTGGAATACTTCCAGACACTATAAAACCAAAAACTGTATCTTGAAATATAAGATCAGGATTATTCATTCAAATTTGACTCGGTTTCAAAAATTCTTAAAAAACTCCTGCTTCCAACAACATATCTACCCTTTCTGGAATATTAAATCCTTCATCTGCTAACTTTACATTAGGAATATGCACTGAAATTTGAAATTTTAATTTTCCGAGAAGGTGTTAAATCAGCAGATATTTTTGGAATTACTAAAAAGTCTAAATTCTTTATAAAAGTTCCTTCTTTATTGCATATAGAAGCATTAATTTTATGCTTCATTGTGAAAGTAGCATCATTAATTCCTGAAACCGAAATGTTTGTTTTTTCTTTCTCCAACTGCAAATGCTCAACTAAATTACCTGTCAAAAAGTTTGACATATTGCTGCCATCTAGCAGACACTTTACTCTGTGTTTCCTTCCCTCCTTATCATTTAAAAAACATAGGATGGTTGAAAGCAAAACTGTATTTTGTTTATTTGAATGCCTTTTGAAGGAACTCCTGCCCATTAACATTCAAGGTCGATGAGTCATCTCGTTTAGGAACCTTGTAGTCAGATACATTTGTTTTGTTTTTATTTTGTTCGGATGAAGAACATTCCTTCTCCTTTACATATTTGCTTTGGGAAAATGAATGGTCTTGTGGTGTGTTTTGACAAAAACAAGAATATTTAGATGGACAATTTGATACTGAATGCATATGTAAACAATTAAAGCATAATTTGTTAGATTTCACACCCTGTACTCTTTCTTGTACTGGTAATTTTAAATACGATGGGCATTTTACCAAACCGTGATTCTCATGGCACAAACTACAGTTCTCTGTTTTAACATCTGACAAAAACACTTTAGCTACACTTTTTGAGCTGTTATATTTATGATTAATATGAGAGGTCTCAGTAAGAGGTTTTTCTCATGAGGTGAAATATAAATCGATTTCTTTACCTAACTCACTAGGTGAAAACCATGAATCACCTTGCCACACTGAAATGTGAGAAGCCGTTTCTTATCTAAAGATCCCAATCTTATCTAAAGATTGGTATAACCTGTCTGAAACTAACAGTTGTTTCAGGGTCTCGAAATCAGTTACCTTCCTTAATTTTAAATAATAATCCCAACTAGTTACTAGACATGAAGCGAACTGTACATGAGTTTGATGTGGTTGTTTAACAGTTTTCCTAAAATTTACTAAACACGAATATGGTGTTGGTTGAAACTCCTTCAGAACTCCTTCTTTTACTTTTTCATAATTCGCGATATCTTTATCATGTAAATAGGTTATTATATTCGAAGCTTTATCTCCTAACAAATTTAACAGAATTTCTGCCTTATAGTTCTCAGAGACATTTTTTGTAATAAACGCTCGTTCTAATGACGAAAAGAAAAAAACCCAATTTTCAGGACGTATAGGAATTTTTACAGTTAAAGTTCTGATACTTTTAATTAATCGATCTAGTGACTCTGATTTTGTTTCTATTTCGTTTACACCATCAAGTTTTGTTTCTGCTTTAAGCTTAGCCAACTCTAACTCATTCTTTGATCTTTCAAGTTTTATTTGTTCTAACTCGACAAGTTTTTGCTCTTCTTGTTTCCTATTTTCTATAATAGAGTTTGCTATCTCTTTTACTAAATCTTGTTTAGTTTTAAAAATTTCACTATTCTCAATAATATCAGTTAAATCTGCTATAGTCATTTTTTCATCAACCTTTAGATTGATTTCTAAGGCAATAAGCCTTAAATCTTCTTTTTTACCACCCTTAAATAACATTGTTATTTATAACAGAACCAATCACAGAATGTACAGAATTAGCAAGAGAGGAATCACTTACCTCTCCAGTGATCCACTTTCGATGAATATCCTTATCCAAAATCAGCACTATTCGTTGAAAAGAACAAGCAGGGAATACTGGCAAACGCAAACACTCCTGCGTTTTCGATGATTTATTTCACGCAACGTTTTCAAAACTGAAACACTATGTATTCACGCATAAAATCAATTCACAGTTCTCCGCGACTTCGACCAGATATGTTGGATCGATAGCTCAATGATTACCACACATTATAATAAGTATGCTGGTTCGTTACTTTATTAATACACATATTTAAATTACAATCACTCATCATTAACTTATGGCTGTAACCAGCCCTCACACACCGTCGATGGCAATTCTCAAACTCCTCTGACATTGCAGATGCGCACGTGCAGATTACATTACAGATGCGCAGGCACGAACAGAGGGCTTGTGCTAGATATCTTACTGCTTGGTGCAGTCTCTGCTAGTCATAAATTCTGCAAGCGCCTCTCAAAGTTTAAAATTTTTGCCATTCCTAAATTTTATGACCTTTTTTTCATTCTAAATATTTTGTCATCCCTTAATTTTGTTTGTCAGTGCTTCTTTAAATTCCAGAAACTTTATCTTCCCTAAATTCTGCTGCACAGTGTAGCCATATGAGCTCTGCCACCAGTTCTGGGTATTTTTAATTCAAATAGCACTAAATGTAATCTATTGGCCTATGGGTATCGTTAACAAAATCTGTTTTTATCATATGGAAAGAAATTTTTGTTAAATTTTTTCTCATCAACATTTCTTAGTGCATTTAACTTAAATCTGCAATTATTGCCAAGTGTAATGTCAACACGAAAGGCACCATACTCTTTGTTATTCAATTACGAATTTAAAAAAATTGTTTAGTCAACGCTGCTTGCTCAAGTTTTCATCTGTTGGTAATGAAAGCAAAATATAATAAATAATAATTCACCATGTTGGCATCAGGGATATAAAGTATTAGTAGGTGTAAAATCAATGATATTTATGTAGAATATTTCGGTCCGAGATGTATGGCAAGCAGATATGCAGCTACAGAGCCAAATTATAGATCATACAAATGTATGCTAAATTGATTGTTCCTCCAATAACGAAGTATTTTATATAGTGCCGAAGTTCTAGACTCTCCACGTGTTTTATTGGGGGGGGGAGCAAATATGCATGCATAAAGCACCAAAAAAAAAGAGGTTGTTGGTGGTTTGAGATCCGAATTTTAGATCGTTCCTGATACTGGACATCCAGATCTCAGACTTTGTGCTGTATTTAATAACCAGATATCTTCACAGTAGCATTCACAGGAGTTTATCAATAAACAAACTCTTCATTTTGAAATACATTTATAAATAATTTAATAAATATTTATGGATTTAATTAAGGTAAGTGCATATTTTTAAGAGGATGTGTATAAGTATAAATACTTATATACAATATTTTTCGTTTCTGGCATGTGCAAATCTTTATTTTCTCTGCATTCATTTTATTTTTTGAGTAAAGTAATTTACAATAATTTAACATATATCTGAATTTTTATGTAGGAAATATGTATCAGGTATTTAAAAAGGTATGTCCTGTGGTTCTCAGTGAGATATAACAATCTATTAATTTTGTGAATCCTTAAACATCGACATGTTCACTTCAGAATTATAGTTCCCACAGATACACCTCACAGCTCAGCACTGACTGACTGTGATGGGAATAGCAACATCTGAAGTCATTTTTTTAACACCTTCTGTTTAAATTTCACTTTTTACTTCAGCAGCACAAACTTTTTTGGATATTTGATATAAATACAAATTGAATGAAATTTATATGCATAATTTTTGACACACTCAGAAATGCAGTTTTCCTTAGCATGTCCTTCATTAAGGCATCCTTTCTGTTAAGCTTTCATGCTTTACTCTATTTGAAAAACTTAACCTGACCTATTTGGAACATAAAATAACAGTAGCAAATACACTATCAAGGCCATCAAAAAAGTATGCCAATTTTCACGCATATAACCAGTTCGTTATAAGTAAATTGAGCTTTAAAATGTATTTTATTTTTTTCCGATATTTTGACACTTTAATGGTACCCTAATATATTTTATCATTCTTTATGCATCAGATAAACATTTCACTAAAATCTATTTTTGTAGTCCATTCGCTTAGAATTTACGAGAGTTGGAACTTTAATAGTGGCAACACAGCTGAAAAAAACACTACGTTTTAATAGTGGCAACACAGCTGAAAAAACGCTACACAACAAAACCAAAGAATATCGTGTATACCACACGTGAACTACATACCTACCTTACCTCTCAGCAAAAAGACTCGTCCTGCCTATGTCACGCGCATGCGGAGTGACGCGAAGAACGGATCCTTGTATTAGTTCGCGGTCAAAAGTAAGTGTTCTCAGGATGTTTTCAAAACAAGAACAACGATGTTGGATAAAAATTGAATGTGCCAGAGGTCGTACAGCACGACAGTGTCATCAAGGGCTTCAAGAGGCTTGCGGGGAATTTGCATTGCCTTACAGAACCGTAACAAGATGGGTGAAAGTATTCAATGAAGGATGCCAAAACGTGGCAGACATGGTGCGGCCAGGCCATCCGAGTGTCAGCGATGCAGACGTGCAAGCTGTTGCCGCAGTAATCGACAGTGATCGCCGCCAAACGATTCGTCAGCTGGCCGGACAAACAGGATTAGCACATATGACTGTGCTGCACATTCTGAAGGAACGCCTGTCCATGAGAGAAATTGCTTCACGATAGGTTCCACATCAATTGACGGAAATGCAGAAATGGCTACGATACGATGCAGCCCGAACGCACCTGGAGTGCTATGAGTGCGAAGGAGATGCTTTTTTACGCCTTATCATTAGGCTGGATGAGACTTGGGCCCGATCGTACCAGCCAGAACTGAAACGCCAATCAAACGAATGGCGTCATCACGGGTCACCACGACGTTCGAAATTTCGTCAGAACCCCAGCAATGTGAAAGTTATGGTGATTCTCGTGTATGACTGTGATGGTGTCATCCTAGCGCATACTGTTCCCCCACAGCAGACTGCACAGTATTACTGCTCATTTTTGGAGCACAATCTCCGACCAGCTTTGAGAAAAAAACGGCGACACTTTCTGCAGAACGCTCCTCTCATTTTGCATGACAATGCTCGGCTGTGACTGATTTGTTCAAGCGATGGGGCTGAGAAGATCTTTACCATCCACCATACTCCCCAGATCTAAGCCCTTGTGACTATGACTTAATTCCTAAGATGAAGGAACCACTTCGTGGCACTCGCTTCCAAACTGTTCCCGAGATTCTTGGGGCAGTAGACCGGTCCATTCAAACTATCAACAAAACAGGCGCTGCTACAGGTATTCTGCAACTTCCACGTCGTTGGAAATGGGTTGTACACAATGCTGGCGACTACATTAAAGGACATGGTGACATGAATCACTTTTGTATTCCTTGTAAATAAATAGTTGCCACTATTAAAGTTCCAACCCCCATAATAAAACAAATTAATAATCAAATTTGCTGTTGCAAGCTATCAAAAGGTAATCAAGGTGTGATTTGTACAGAAATAGCACTAAACTATACAAACCACTAATCAACTACTGAATGTTTCTTTGTACTGGAGTGTTCCTGCTTTTTGGTGAGTGAGAAATTGTAGTATTTGGAAATTTCACTACACCACCGAAAAGTTAATGTGTACTGGATGTAAACAAACGTGTTCTTAGACACTTAGACTATCCAAGTTTGACAACACTGCGTCAGTCTTGGTGAAAGGAAGGAATCTCCTTCTATATTTTGCTCTGTAATCTGTTTCTTCCTTGGAAAGACTGGTTGTGCTGAGTTCCAAGTATTTCCTTCACGTTTTCCCTTTAAGATTGGCAAGTCTTTTCCAAGACAGAAAAAAATTCAGCCAGAAGAATTAGGAAACTGTTTCTTGAGCTTATTTCAGAGTTATTTATGTCATTATACCTGTATTTGGTTCATCGCTCTCACTGTTACCTTAGTACGTAATTAATAAACCTTACCTATAAGCTTGTAATAACTTTTCTTTTTTTTACATATTTCATAGTTGCTACAAGATTTTCTTTCATATCTGTGAATTTAGTTAAGATTCTAAAACTGGATTTCAGCTCACATTAACAAGAAAAATAACAATTACTTAGAAATAAAACAAGCAATCTGAATTAAAGTGGAAATTAAATTATAAAATTTATTACATCACAGTAAAAACAATGTCTAAAACAAGACAATGTTGCTGTTGCATACTGTAATTTATTTTGTAATTTCAGAAGGATAAATTCAAAGGAGAACATTTGCTCTAATATTACTGAACTTCTCAGATATGCTGCTCAATTTATCAGCAATTTCAAAATAGAATATAGCTTTCTACCGTAAAAGATTTGTGTATTGCAAATGGCATCAGGGTAAAATAAGATTTTTGAATGATGTTTTTGGCACAGTGCATCTGGTTAAGTTCTTCTATATTGGAGAAAATCGGAAGAAATTATTCACTTATTTAATATAATTATATTTTTATTTCATTCATATGTAACAGTAACCTTTAACAGTATATATGTGGGCATATATTTTTGACAACAGTCCACCTGCATGGATTTTGAAGCTCGATTTCAGTTTAAAGTGGTTATAAGCATAGAAAATATATATTCAGAAAAAGCATAAAGAAAATGAGTTAATATTTGCAGAATTATTTTAGAACAACATACCATAAAAAATTGGAATTTTTTTACTCGTATATTTTGTAATTTTGAATGGATAAATATAAAAGAAGAAAAAATTTGTTGTAATCATGGTGACCCTGAAAAGACAGGTCAGACATTTCTTAGTGGTATTACATTATTCATGTTAAATTTCTGATGTTGTCTGCACTCTTTTCCACCTTACAGCAGAATGTAATGCATCGCAAAAGGCGTCAATAAGGTAAAGTTTTTGGAAGTGACGAACTCTGTATTTGAAAAAATATTATAAAAAGTTATAGATTATTATTCCCTTCCCAAGTTACTTGCTGCTTCTTGTTACTGAGAACTTAAAATCTCTCCCTTTAATCATCTGTAAATGAATAAGAATTCTACTACACCTTTCACTAAATTTTTGGGGGAGAAAAATATTTAATTATTTTGCATTTGATTGCAGAAATACTACAACACTTACTTTCAAATAAGTTAAGCTCTTAATTTTATGGTTTCTTCAACTGTACTGGAATAAATATGTTTCTTTGGAAAGAAAACTAACGTTGTTAGAAACTCATCCATAAAGCCAACTGTCCTTGCACTTTGTTGTGATTAGATACTTGAATATAATTTACCTAGTTAAAAGTTTATTTCTGTTGCACAATATGTCGTTTAATAATAATCAGGTTTGTTCTTTAATTAATGAATTTCATGATAAAAATATTTCTTAATCTTGATTTCTTTTCATTGATTAAATTTCTCTTCTTTCCAGGTTTCCTCCTCAAGACTTAATACTTGCCAAAAAAATGCTCAATTTGTGGACTCCTACTGAGAACGTGCATTGCAGTGCAAGAGAAAAAAAAAATTCATGTTTAAATGCAGAGGAAAACAAAATGGAAAGGTAAGAATGTTAAGTTATGTACCATGTTTAGAACAAGAGATAGATTGTTCCTAAAGCTTTATAAATGGTCCCTTGAGTAGAATGAAAGTAAATAAATTTGAACCACCTGTATATGCACAGCTGTCAATCCTTCTGGCAAAACTGGGAGATCCTTCATTTTTTCTGATGCCTTCCAATATTCTAAAAAATCTCAAAACTTTCCCATTTTTTAATCTATCTGTATTTATGCCTCTTTCAAATATAGCTCTAAAAGAAATGTCTATCACTATCAAAAGGAGAAGAAATGCTACAACGAAATGTTTTATGAAATTCTTGCAGAAATCTATTCTCAGTATTATTTCTCTGAATGATTTTTATTCTATACAAACGTTCAATCTATCACTCAGGACTGTAGAGCATTTTACTGTTTAGTAAACACTGAATAAGAAATATTTCATTCATATTTAAATCTTTGTTATATAACCAACATCATTCACTCCCTTATTTTGATAAACCCTCTTGGTAATCCATGAATGACAATAAAATAGGGATCACCGTTTCTGAGATAGCAATTGCAAATGAATATTTGAATGTATTACCTTTTATTCCTTCTATTACATGTGCTTATCGAAAGCAAATAATTAGTATCTTCTACCCAAATGTCATATAAGTAAGGTTATTCTTAAAACCCCCCAATTTTAAAAAAAGCTCTAAGTTTTTTGCATTAATAAGTATGCTCGTTTTTGCATGTATTTATGCGGTTTAATTTTCAGTCTTATGGTAAATTATTGATTAGAAATACATGGTCTAAAATGTTTTTGTATTGTATAACATATATTGGAACTGTTTGTCGCCAAGAATTTTCCCTCTAAAAATTTAAATTGCCATTTTCTTATTTCACAATAAATAGAAACAGTTTTCTATTTTGAATTAAATGGAAACATTTTCTTGGACTTATACGAAGAGAATTTTAAATGTATATGATGTGAAAAAAGTCAGATTGAATTATTTAAAAGATTTTCCTTTAAGAAATTTTTTATGCTTGGCACCTAGAAATAAATAGAATTTATTGTACATTTATTTTTTTCCACTCATATTAATATTTAAATAATTTAACTTAAATCAAAATTCTGAACATTTTCTAAATTTTCATTATATGATAGTTTTCCCTTAACAGATATTGCAAAGTAATTTAAGTGAAAAAAAAAATTTTCTGAAATCAGAAGAGGGAAATTGCTTTATGTAGTAATCCTTTATACAGTAAAAGCTTAACTAACCAGCATGCTCGGAAATTGCAGATTGCTGGATATCTGAAAATTCCGGATAGTCAGGGCATAACTGGAAAAAGAGGGGGTAGGTTGCAGTCGTTTTTGAGATTTTTTTGGCTAAATAATGCTTTTGACATTTTGATATGTGCATTAAATATAATTTTTAAGAATATTTTGTAACACTGCAATATTTAGAATACAAAATATCATGAAGATCTTAATTTAGTAGATAACAAATATTGCTCTTAATTAAAAAAAATGATGATTTAGCCTTATGACCTGTAGTCCAATTATCACTGTAAACATAAATATATTAAAATAGCCCAACGAAACTGAAAAATATTCTTCTCAGCACAGTAAAACTCTTTTTAAGTGTTCATAAACAAATCCCAGAACTGAATATTCAAGCTAATCGTCTTTGCAAAATACAGCAAACGTTATTGGGCAGTACATGCACCTTATTTCTTCCAGGCGTGATATTATAAAATCGAAATCAATAGCTGCTGGTATTCAGAGAATAAAACATTAAATAAAGGAAAACAAAGAGCTTTTCACATCTAGAGTATTTTCCATTCTAATTTTGAATTGACTGTGTTAAATTTCCGGAATAGAATCACTCTTCGCCTGCGTTCATAGGCCGCAGAACTTTTAGTCCTATTGAATTCTGACTGAAAAGTGACCCCTCCCTCAAAATAGTCCATTGCTGTGAACTGTAAGGGTTTGAACATTCAAGATTTTTCAGAGAATCCAGAACCTTAAGACCCTTCACTTCCGTACTGTATAATGCATTAGCAAAAAGATTGAAAGTGTAAATCCAAAAAAATTCCAACTTTGAAAATATGCATGAAATACAGAAATAATAAGAAGGGGAATATACTATATTGTTGCGTTATACGGGTTCGTGGATTTGAGAGTATCCGATGAAAACACGATGCAGAACAATAAAAAGCACAATTTATTTACAAGAATCACTTTTTACAGCACAGTTCCAAAATTACCTTTAAAAGCGTCGAAAATCTACAATAAATACGCTGAAACAATCAGCAACACAGCTTCAAGTTGTAACTGTAAAAGTAGCTTCACGGCAACACTTAATGAACAACTTATAATGAACACCGTGGAACAATCACCAATACACTGTCAAGCTATACTGTAAAGGTAGCTTCACGGCAAAGCACTATCTCGATCGCTTTCCGTGGGCGATAAAGTCGCCAATCTGGCAACCCTACCATACACTATTTTATGGCAACCCTAGTGCTATGCCGGAAAGCTTACATACAGGCGCAACCGCCGAATTTTTCGCAACAATATGAATAGTATGAAAAAAGCTTTTTGAAAGCAGAAAATGAAAATTTAAGAAATAAATAAATCAGCAGTCCATGGAGATTTTAATTTTTTAATTTCACACATTAGAATTAACAATTATATAGAAAAAAGTTTACTTACAATCCACGTGACACTTTACAGCAGACTCTATGTTGATTTTAATTTTACATCGGGAACACATGGCTTTGCGATTATTTTTGCTTTCTTTAAACCATTCAGAACATTCTTCCTTAGAAAGCCAATCTGAATTAAAAACACAACCATTTTTGAAGTTTATCTATACTTCAGCATTTACTGAAAATATATTATAAATCTTCATACATATGCTTATAATATAAGCATAACGATCATAATAAACATGACCTTGAATTGACCACGCAGAATGAGAATGCAAATTATTAAAATCTTGATAGAAATTCAAATGTCTAACATTTGTGGGTGGGAGAAAAAGAATGTGAAATGTACCGGAATTTTCTACCCCTTTCACAATTCTTTGATCAATAAAATGATGTGCACCTGTCTGTACTGACATGAATCAAAGGATATGATAATGCGGAAAAAAGCTATTTCCGGGAGTATGATTCACTATCTGACGCTCCAATAACGAAAGAAAATTTAGTTTTGGCCTTGATATGGGAGTTTTTCCCTGCTTTTTTTTTTTTTTTAAGCACTAAAAAGAAAAAAGTGCTTTAGAAAAAAAAATAACCACCTATAAAAGCCTTTATAATTTATTTTTTAATATAAGGACCACTATGCACCCTTTTGAAATTCCACGAATAATGTCTTCACACTGCTCTCTCATGGTAGCCACTCAGCAATGCATAAGATCTTTAATTTCTTATTCAAATTTAATTATTCTGCTCCTGATTAACAGACAAATCAATTTAAAAGCAAGAGCACTTTTTAATAACTTGAATAGTTACTAGCTTTAATTTCAAAGTCAAAAAACAAAAATCAGTCATTATATTTGCAAATTTTCACACGACTAGTTTCGATGATTTTTACCAGACCATCATTCTCAGCTGCCACACAAATGAACGAGATAAGATAGGTTGTGAATTGTGCCAGATTATTTGCTCTTCCCAAAATTCATAAAAGTGGTATTCCTTTCCGCCCTATTGTATGAAATTTAGGCACTGCCTCATACCGTTAGCTTAATATTTAGTTTCTAGATTTTCAACTCTATTAGATAATAACATTTACACCATAAAAAATTCAATAGAGTTTTTATAAAAAGTTAAAAGCATTTCTCCTAGAAATTTACTCATGGTTTCTTTTGATGTAAAATCATTATTCACCAATGTTCCAATGGAGTGTGTATTAAGATGTCTAGAAACCAGACTTTGTGAATTTCATTTCTCCTGCATCAAAATTGATGAGCTAATTTCTCTCACTCAACTCTCTTTCAAATAAATGCATTTTGTTTTCCAAAATAAATATTACAAGCAAACTGAGGGATTAGCCATGGGAGGCCATCCTGGCTGATATCTTCATGCATTATTATGAATCAAAATTATTTGAAACTTTTAAAACTCCCAGCACTGTTCCACTACGTAGATGATACTTTTACACTGTTCGAGGGTAATAAAGATAATTTAAACAAAGTTCTTTCAATAATGAATTCCATTGATCCTGCTATTCATTGTTGAACTTGAGACATACAATTCTCTTCTATTCCTCAACATTTTGGTAATATGTAACACATCCAACTTTAGCACTACAGTTTACCATAAACCTTCATTGGTTTGCCTTCCACCACACTTTAAATCATGTCATCTGGGGGGAATTAAACAAAAGTTAGCTTCATTTCATTCCTTTGTTTTCCACGCATGGTTTGCTTCTCCAAATTGGCTGTTGATCAAGAACTAAGTTATTTAAAAGCAGTAGCTATTGACAGGGGCTTTTCACTCAACATTAATAATCGAGCAGTTAAAAAATTCTCATTTCAACACACCGAAACCCACACTCTTGTTTTAGAAGATTATAAGAATTCTGTTGTCATTCCTTTCTTTCCATCAATTAGCTATAAAATTGCATCTATTTTACAGAAATTTAACTTTCGGATTGTCTATTCTCATATCAATAAAATTTCAAGTTCCATACTCTAAGACCCCATTCCAGATATGAATTCCTGGGGTATTTACAGGATTCCCTGCCAGTGTGTTTTAAATTACATTGGTCAAACTAAGACAGCCTTAAAATTTCATGTTAAGGAACATGAGGCATATGCTAGGAAAAAGGAAACTCAAAATCCTTTACTGCCTAGCATTGTTGGTCCAAAAATCACAATTCTTGGTGCCAATAGCTTAACTCCTTTTCAGCCATTCTTATCATATCTCGTTCATTTGCACTTTGGCAGCTGATGATGGTTCGGTAAAAACCATCGAAATTAGCCCTGTAAAAATTTGCAAATATAGTGTTGATTTTTGTTCTTTGACTTCGAAATGAATATTTATTTGGTGTGTTATTTTACCTTAATTAGTTACTTAACCTTTCTTTTATTATTGCATTTATATGAAATAAAATGCATTTTATAATAACGATATCTCCCCTCCCATATTAGTAACTTCTATTTCGTTGCCCCATCAGTGATTAAGACCATTGAATACTGGTAGTGCATCTGCACTGGTTGCATGGCTTGTTTTACCTGTGTGTAACGTAAATACTAGTTAATTTAGTGCACCCTCCCCAGAAGCATCATTTCATTCTGGAATAGCACTGTGTAGGTATGATGATGCAATTGGGACTATACATGAAGTGTTGGACTAAGGAAAAAATAGTTAAATTATGCATCCAACTGATGTTAAGACGTTTTTGTCATACAGGAAAGAATATATCAGCTATTATTTGTAATTATAACATAAATAATGTTAATAAATGTGTTATCACATGAATTATTTTTTACTCAAGACATTTTAATTTATACCTAACCCCTACAAAGCAACTGCTTTTTAAATTTCTAAAAAATATTTATTTAAACTCTTCTTTGATGTGTTACTGCAGTGTGCGTTTGGAAATGTAACTTTTTTATTTGTAATTTTTTAAAATTATTCTTTGTGGTGCGTGGATCATTGATATGAACATTTAACTTTAATGTATTTATTTTTTATTTTAGGGTGATATTTGCAGTTTTTGCGAAATGAAAATCCCTTTCATGGAGGAAAAAAATACACAATGTTCTGCTTGTAAGACAGAATGAAGATATTATTCCATGTCCCCAGTTTTCTGTCATAATGTATATACTCTAATAGAAGAATAAGATAAAGAAACAGATACACAATTTATACGTCATGAAATTGAATGTATTTTTTGTTTTTATTACAGATTGCAATTCATAAAGTGTACATATATGAAAAAATATTTCCAGGATGATGCTGGACTGCTACAAACTGTGTTTTCTAGGAAATTTGGCAGTTCCTTTTTAATCTTCTCAAATATAATAAACAAATTGCGATATTATCAGTAAGCTGGAAAAAACAAAGTTTCATTAGGTTAGGCATTTTTCAAGACAAAATTTCTGCATATAATTTGGTAAGCATTTCTGTTTTTAACTACATATACTCTGTAATAAAAGTTCATCTCTTTCAGCTCTTTACAATTATCAAAACTAAAGCTGTGAACTTTTTGGACCCTGTTGATGAAGTGATGAGAAAGAAATTCAGAGTGAGGAAAAAATTCAGCTGGAGCTGGCACGAAATAGCTTGATCAAGTTCCTCCTCTCTTGTTGTTTTTCTTCAGGATTTCTGTACTTCTCGGAATCGACGTCCAGATGTATGGTAAGTCGAAATGGCTCTTTTGCAATGTGTGTAGTGGCAATTTCTAGCACCTCTATGATTTCTGCTTTCATGTGACAGTTTGTTGATGATTTTTACTCTCCTATTCAATTATTGAGTTTGGATACTCCAGGGAGTACTATATTTCCTCGCATTCCCCCTCGCATTCCCCACCAGGACCTTCTGAAAATTTTAAACTATACTTATACAGTTTTCCTTTTCTTGATGTACTCAGAAAAAAATAGTCTGATTTTACCCAATCAGCTACACATTCAACTTCTCTAATTATTTATAAATGATTGCAGGAAGTAGCAAAGGCAACAAATACAGAAATGGGGCAAGATTCAAGTTATGGGGAAGCAGAAATGAAGATATCTTATTAGATATTGTAATGTTCATATTATGCATTCTTATTGGAATGTAGGTTAGTTTAAAAAATATTGTGATAACTACCTGTGGATTATCCATGACTACTTTTCATTTGTTACATTCTATCTGAAACTTCCTTCAGAAATCAAATTATTTGCTCCTCTTGTTTTTTGGACAATAAAATTAGTACAAAAGAGAGGGAATATGTGAGGAAATATGGTATTTAAACAGAGATGTGCTATTTTTGTTGATGTATTGCTTGGCAGAGAATTTGTAAGTATCTTAATTTTTTTAGATGTGGAACTGATATATTATTGAGTTCTGTGTTTGTATCTTCATTGCGTATCAGGATAATATACACACCCGAGTATCCGATTTGTTTTTTTTTTTAACAATTTCCAGATGGATGAGGCTGGGGTTATGGTGTGTTTATAACCAAATCCTGAAAATGCAACTAATATGTGAAGTAATGGGATAGTAGGAGAATGTTCCATTAAATTTACTCCGTTTGATTCATTGACAGCAATTTTACTTAAAAAAAAAAAAAAAAAAAACTGCAGAAGTTTGTCTATTGATTTTTCATCAAGTTTTCCAACAAAATTGGGAGTGTATTTTCACTATATGACCAAAAGTATCTGGACACCCCTCGTAATAGTGGATTCTGCCCGTGACATCGAGTTTCTAGACCAGATAAGTTCGCAATCTTGATTTTCAAAGTTAGAAAAGTAGAAACCCGAGTTAAATGCTTTTGAACAGAGAGGTAAGTGATTGGTTGTCAAAAAATTTGTCAGAAATTCCAAGAAACCTTCAGATGCAGTGTCAGCATGGCAGTTTGACGCAAACTTCGAACTCTTGCTTATGAAACAAACATTGCCACTACCATTTCAAAGTGTAGCTTAGTGATGCTTGAGCTTATGGCATCATGTGTTATAGAATGATAAATCAAGTTATACTATACTGATGGTAGAGTTTGCGTTTGGAGATTGTTTGTGGTAAGACATTTTATCAGACTGTGTTGTGTTCCAAGTGAAATTTGGAGGTAGAAGCATAATGGTTTAGAGCTGTTTTTCTTTGTTTGGCTTGGATCATTTGGTTCTTATGCAAGGTACTCTCAAGAAACATATCTGGATATTTTAGAAATTCCAAGTGTCATGCATTGAGGCAACAGTTTGAAAAACGTTATTCCTGTTTCAACAAGATTGTGCTCTCATACTCCCCAAGTACTGACGGCACTGACCAGTACTATTCTGCAGGAATGGCATGCAATTCCTGTTGAAACATTTAAAAAAGTTGCAGACAGCTTTTCTCAGAGTGGTACCTTTCACTGCAGCAAAATGTGGGCCAGCCTAATTTTACAACAATATTACTTTTTCACTTACCTGCAGAATAAAAAAAACACAAGGTGTCTGGATATTTTTGATTGTGTAGTGTTATTACTGGTAATTAGTGCTGGATTTTGTAAGATGTATTTACATTTGTTTCTGTAAAGTCTGGGTGCAAAACAGAATTCTTTCACTCATTTCAAGTAAAAATTGAAAGCAGTTGTTTTATAACGATAAAATTAAAAATTTACGAAAGATCTGACTGAATGATCTTCTTTATAGGTTTTATTCTGCATTAAGAGCTGTGCTGCACTTTAATATGAATCAATGTTACTAAGATAGTTTTTTATGTGAGGATAATCTGCAAATGAAATGGACAGTTTGTTAGTATTGATACCATCTCCAATTATGCATTTATTACCAATATCTACAAAACTTCACAATTTTACAATGTTAAGAGCCAACGGGCAAACTTAAAAACAGGAAGAAGGTCTCTTTATGAGAGCTTCAAAATTTATGAGAGCTAAGCTATTTCTTTTAACCATTTCTTTGGAAGAAGTAGGCAACATTTTTCAGATTACACTATCACAAACCACACTAACCCAGCCAACTTTCTATTTTGCTTAAAATGAGTGAAAGAATTCTGTTCCACATCCAAATTTTAAGAAAATAAATATAAATTCATCTTACAAACTGCAACGATCATTATATATATCCTCCCAATTCTTTAGGAAAACTTTGATGATTTTAGCTAGATATGAATCTGTAAAACCCAAAAATTCAAATGGAAATAAAGTTGATGGAACATTCCTCTACTATCCCATCACCTGCCCATCAATTCTATTTTCAAAACTTGCTTAGCCCGACCTTCGAAATTTTTACGAACTGGTGAATCGGACGCAAACATACATGCTTCAGATGTGGATACTATTCCAATATGTGATGAAGATACGAACACAAAAACTGAATATATCAGTTCCACATCTAGAAAAATTGTCGTGCACACAAAAAAGATACTTACAGTTTCTCTCCCATCAACAAAAATAGAACATCTCAAATTAAATACTCCCTGAAGAATCCAAACTCTATAACTGAATGCAAGAAAAAAGATACTTACAGTTTCTCTGCCATCAACAAAAATAGAACATCTCAAATTAAATACTCCCTGAAGAATCCAAACTCTATAACTGAATGCAAGAGATCAAAATCATCAAATGACATGAAAGCAGAGAAAACTAGAAGTTACCACAATTGCAAGAAACATAATACATCTGAACAAAATTCTGAAATTAGAAGTACATGAATGCTGCAGAAAATAAATAATATAAAAAAATAGAGGGTAAAAGTAAAAATTCTTATTTTTCTTTTTACTAACACGTCAGCTTAGTTAAAAGAAAAGATCACCCACCCTTTTAGAACTGACCAATTTTCATTTTACTCACTAAGCAGACACTGCAATAAATCTTCAGCATTCTTAGAGCGATAAGATAGAAACGGGACGCAGTCGATGCACGCATGCCACTTGAATACTCCAATAACTATCATAAACATCATAAAGATTGCGATTACGGTCCAGAGAAACTATCCCGGGTCCAGTTTCTATCTTATCGCTCTAACATATACAGGCACTAATCAGCATAAAATATAACAAAAAGTTAAATCTAATAACCATTTTTTCACTTGTGTTGCATCGAATATGAACCATTTTAACATTTTATTAAGTTATTTTGAAACACAGACCTCTTGTGATGAGTACAATAAGGTCCCAACAAAGGCGCAACGATATATCGTCATTGGTATTTTTGGCAAGTGCACCGAATGACGATATATCGTCGTTCGGTACTAAAAGAGTTAATGGAAAACCCTGGATTAGTAGAAATGTTCTGTCAACCAGAACAATTTGTTTGAGGTCGTTGCTAAAAAGGAGACTCTGGCATTTCGATAAATTAAACCAAGAAAAATAAACTGCTACACAATGTAAGAGGTGCAAACACCGCATATAATGTTTCTTCTTTGGATCTTCAATTTATTGCAATGTTTCATACCTATACTTTGTCGAACATTCAACTTTTTATACATTCTTCTTTGTTATGATATAAAACATCCTTGTTTCTCATTGAGGCAAAGATTTCAGAATTTTATTTATATTATTTCTATAGCAGAAAAGTAGAGATATGGAGGGAACTTTCTCACTTTATTGTAAAGTGCAATCTGTAGAAGTCGTTTTGTAATATAACCGAATTTTCCTCAGAATTACTCTAAAGAGTTTTGTAAATAAAAGTTATTAAGAATTACCTATGATCTATAAATGTGTTGCACTAATGAAATTTTATTATACTCTGAACAAATGCAAGGTTTCCATAACGTCATCATCGATTTTGCTTAATAAATAACATTTCTAATGTTTGGAATTGAATTTAATGTTTTATTTCCTTATAAACATTTTGATGCTTTTATAGCAATTCTAGTGTATAGTGGCAGCAAATTCAAACCACCCTAGGTGGAAAAAGAGGTCATAGGTTTTACCAAAGCAGCCCATTTCAGGCCTAGTCATTCGGTTATTCATATTTTCATGCCAATCATACGAGTGGTTATAATTAATCATTGCAAGAATAATCGCATCAGTAGCTAACAATTAACACCTTCTAGTAAACACATCGTCCACATATCCAAAAGCTGGATGAACCTGTGAATGTTTAGAAATTTATCATTCATACACTTTGAAACAGCTTTTGTGGAAAATTTCTCATTAAATTAAAAATAAGGTAAAAGAAATAATGCTTCATAAATATCAACATAAAGCTATGATCATGCATACAAATCATAAAAGCTTATGTAAGGTGCGATTTCATCTTCGGATACCAAAAAGAAAGCGAACGCACCAAAAGTTGCAAATGCGACAGTATCGATAACGTTTCGTCGAGCTTTCGGAGATTTGGTATCGGAGGGCTAACAGTTTGGATAAAAAAGAGATATGATAAAAATTCTCTATTAACACCTTATTGTCATTTGTATCCGTGAGACCACTGTGCCGGTAATTTCTGTGTTTTACCTCACTGAGTGTTTGGGGAAAGCGAGATGTGATGCAAAAGGCTTATTTCACTGCTAACATTTTTTTCCTTCAGCATCACTCTTGTGAGGCAATCAAATTACATTTCAAAAATAAACCTATATACTGCATCATAATGATTCACATTTATGTGCAACTTCATAAGACAAAAGCTGAAGCATGCATTTCATTTTTGCCTTTGGGGGGGACGTAATGGTGAAAATATTCTTCAGAGTTTTTACATAATTTTGTTTTCCATAAAAGTGAACTTTCATATATATGGATATTATTCTTTTTACAGTAATCTTAAATTTTATGAGAAACTCTATACAAGAAATTTTAAAAGCCTTTTCCCTATTTTAAGGGTACAACCCTTAATTGATCGACCTTGCACGGTGAGTGCGAAACATTTCGCATCATTTTGCCGGCAACGAAATCCCCGCTCCATAACGTAACCCGTCGAGCGAGGAAATATCGGCTTAAAATTCGATTTGAAACAAAAATTGTTTTTCGATTTACAAAAGTATTTATGAATGATAAATATCTAAACATTCAACAGCATGTTTAATGCATGAATTATTAACATTTTCTAGTAACAGTCTTAGAAATACTGATGTGATTGTTCTTGAAACAAATGATTATATCACTCCTGCCAAACTAGGCCTGAAATGGAAACTGACTTGGTGATGTAGCTAC
The DNA here is from genome assembly GCA_000611955.2 of Stegodyphus mimosarum. NCBI lineage: Eukaryota > Metazoa > Arthropoda > Arachnida > Araneae > Eresidae > Stegodyphus > Stegodyphus mimosarum. Next base: position 37,932 of record KK120532.1, on the reverse strand, counting down.
AGCTTTTACCACTCGGGCAGTTTGAGATTGCTGCCCTTCTAACTATACAACAGAACTGCTATAACAACAAAATAATGTATAAGGAATTAAGTTAGAACATTTCGTCCAATCTGCGATGCTATTTATTATGCTTTATTGTCGGCAAAACAATCAACGAGGTTATTCAAATCTTGCATTACTCTATTGTTCACTGGTACAGTGAGATTTTATGAATGCGACTCACTTGTAGGTTTTAGGAAATTCTTAATAATTTTTTTTTACATACAACACTCCTCTGGTAATGGGCAACACTTTGAGCAATTATGAGGAAAATACATGACTATATTATGATACAATTTCTAGAGACTGCATTTTGCAACAAAATGCGGAAGTTCCCTCCGCATCTTTCTTTTTTCTCCCTTGGAAATAACATAAATAAAATTCTCAAGTCTTTTTCTCTCAATGTGATGCAAGGATATTTTAGATCAGTACAGAAATTATATAAATAATTGAACATTTGAAATGAGCATTGGAATAAACTTACAATCTATATTCATTCAATACCCAAAGAAGAAAAATTTTAAAAATATACATATGCAGCATTTGCACCTCTTAGTTATGTAGCAGTTTGTCATTTTTGTGAAAATACGGTTTAATTCATCGAAATACCTTGCCGGCCCGAACGTAAGCCACACCCTGAAATTCGAAGGAGCAGAAAAGGTATGCCGGTAATCATTTACTGGCAGAATTCAGGATAATTATTGGTAGTTAAATACATAGTTTTATTTTATCATAAATACAGTGCATAGTGAAGTATCTTTATTCAGAATTAGTTACAATTGTAAGTCATACTTTAGGGGCTTTCTGTTAACTACTAGGACTTCTAAAGCAACAAAATTTGCATATTCACTGCTTATGCTATTGTCAAACTGATACGATGTAACAAATTGTAACCATTTTTGTAAGGTTGCGAGTATAAGAATTCTAATTTTTTGCTACTGAAATTTGGATAAAATGTGTGGCTTTTGATTGGGCCGATAAGGTACCCGAGTCCCCTTCCAAGAAGCACCACCCGAAAAATTGTTCTGGTTGACAGAAGCAACAATACTTTTACACGAATCCAGAGTTTTTCATAAAGACGTGGGCACTTTTATGTCAACTTAGCATTTTTCGAAAAGGTGCTGAAGATTTATTTCAGCCCCTGCTAATTTAGTTAATCAGTAGTGCAAATGAAAATTGAACTTACTTAAGGTGTTACCTCACGAAGGCCACGTGATTAGTTTTGCACCGTGGAAAAATCCAACATGTCGCATGAGTGCTTATAACATGCCTGCAGAAGTTCTTACTGCCCTTTACTTCCACAATTACTAGTCATAGACATATACTACCTCCTATAAACATTACACAAATATTCATATTTGGCATTTTTAATAAAAAATAATTTTTTATGTGAAAATTACAAAATCCAAGTTTTCATACGTTTTTTTCAGTCTCTATATTTAACATTTAGGAAAATTTTACACTCGATCTAAAAAAATTAAATATAAAAAGTCCGACTCTTGTATGTTAAAAACTGACCGAGAAGTTGGAAATATTCAGGTAAAAGTGTTAATATAAAGCTTTTGAAAAAGGAGATGTTATTCATCGAATCTTGTATTTTAGAAAGGAGTTTCGTCACAGACGCACAGTCAACTTGTAACATCATTTCCATACATTGAAAATGAAAAATATTTCTAGATTAATGACTTTTTTGTATGATTATTAGATTGTGATTCTACGGTCAACTGGTATGCCAAAAGAATAATTTAACTTTAAGTTTTCAAACTTGTAAACTAAAGAACATTACATTAGTCAATCACAAAAGACTATTACATAATGATGGGCATTTAAGGCTGAAAAATTAACCTCAAATTATTCTAATTTATTTATCACCTCCCTCAAGGCAAGCTGAAAATGTCAAATATCCAAAATTTCGAAATTCAGTATCTCTAGTACTGAAGTCAAACTTTTTGTATTTTAGTTTGATACTGAGTATAAAATTTTCCTAAATGTAAGTATAACTTAAAACATTACAAAACAGTTGTTCAAAAGCCACTTTTTGATTAAACAGTCGCTCAATCAGCACTTCCTAAATGCTAGAATAACCACCTTGTGAATGCATTTAGTCACCACTCCTAAATTTAGTTTCCTGTGATTTTTGACCTTGCAGCTATCTGAAAGACCTGTCTCGTCAGAATTATATCTTCACTAGATCTGAAATAAAACACATTTCATCGCATGTGTAACATTTCACTATATCAGATGGCTGAATATGCAATTTAAAGGTTTCAAATGGTAGTTGACAGTGCCTGCCGTCATGCTGAACAGGTTTCGCTCTCTCTCACAATGCAAATTGACACTATAATTTAATATCAAATTTTGAATAAAGCATCGACGTACTCTCCAGTGATGAATTTTGGAACAAATCTACCCTCGGTTAATTTCTTTCCCAATCCATTCATTAAGATTATTCATAAAGATTCATAGCTTTCTGTTCAATATTTATGGCTAAGCATAGCTTTTAATTTTAGGCATTCTGTTATCCTCTTAGCTTTATGGATGTTAAATTCCACATAAAAGAGCGACTTTCATATTCATTACACGTGAAAATGTTTTACTATATCCGATTTTGGGTTGGATGTATATTGAAAGAAAAGCAGTTAAGTTACAAAGTGAAAGAGCAATTTTTTAATTGTAATCCAGAAAATAACACTTAATCAAGACATTTTGAGGTACTTTAAAATTTCGGGGCTAAACCTGTAATGCTCTGAGGGTTAGAAATTCCTCTAACATCTAAAGGTTAATAACAAAATATCACAAAAAAATTTGCTAATTTTTTGGTAAGAAAATTATCAACATTCATAGAAACACTTATTTTGTTTCAGCACATATTGTATATTTCCGTGGATAACACTTTCATTGAAGTTTTATAATTTAGCATATATCTGTCCAATAAGACAACCCCCAAACTAATTCACTGACCAGTCAACCACTTGTGCTCAGGCCTTAGGATAGAACAGAATAGGATTAGGAATAATTCTTTGAGACAGTGCTGATGTGTCTCACATAATTGGAAAATGATTAGCTGTAAAATGTTGGGATTTTAGTTGCAGAACTGCTATAACGTCTAATTGTGCACCTCCCATTTTTTACAAACATTCATGCCTTCTTCGAGACTCAAGCCATTCAGTATCGCAGCATGCTTCTCTAACCACTACCATCTGGGTGTCCTCAACAAAGTTTTATACTTTCAGCTTATATCTGTTTTATATGACAAACTATCAGGGGACTGTGAATTTAGTTTAGATCAGCAATCATCATATGGAACAAATTTTATTTTCTTTCATCCGGCAGCACTGCTTATACAAGCAAGCGCTGAATCCCAGATTCACGTTTACCTCTAATAAGTTTTGTTGTAGGTTGTGTCATGTTTAAACAATTTCTACTGTAAGTGCTATCAGAATAAAATTTGTAAAGTATTGATCTAAGAATGGAATCAATAACAAAAGGAAATATGAAGCAAGCGTCACATTAAAAGTCAGAAAAAAGGTTAAAGAATGGGAAAATGTGCTTCAGAATGAGCTTTTGATATAACAGAGAAAATGGTGAGAGGCTAGAGAAAGAATGAAGACATTAAAAAAATGGCAAAAGGTATTTTGTGAGATGAGGAATAGCTCACTGGATATATTTAGAAAATAATGTAGAATGGATACAAGAACAGAGGCAGAATTGTTATCTTGTTACAAGAAATATGATTAGGACTTATGCACTGAAGTGGGCATGCACCAATCCAGAACAAGGCAAAGAATTTAAAGACCGAAAACAAAAATTGTGCAGAAATTACAAGATCTTGACCATATAGTTAAGAGCTTTCACAAGTTAGTTATTAGTATCGGGCAAAAGTATAACTTTGCCTCATACTAATACTCATACTTTTATCTAATATTGAAAATATGGATGAAAACCAATGAACTTCCATTTGATAAACAATAAAACTGTGGCATTAAAACTGTTCAAGTCAGAAGTACAGGACATGAAAAAACTAGATTTTCAGTGGTATTAACATACGTGGCAGATGGAACAAAGTTAAAACCCATGGTCATTTTCAAGAGGAAGCCAGGCATTTTCATTATAAAAAATGGATGAACGAGAATGGTTAAAAGTCGACCAGGTACTCTACGACATCAACACAGTTTTTTGGTTCCAGATATGTTTGGCAGTCACGTAAATGAGAACACTAAAAATCGTTTAGCAGGGAACAATACTGAGATTGCTGTGGTACCAGGTGGCTTAACTTTGATACTACAACTTTTAGATATCTCTCTGAATAAACATTCAAAGATCACATGTGTGAACAATGGAATAATTGGATGGCGAGTGGCAAAAGTTTGTATACAAAAGGTGGAGCTATGTGGGCTACATCACTTGATGTGTAGTGTGATTTCGTGATCAAACATGGGGAAAATTAAATGAACAATGAACTAATCCTTCAAAAAGTGTGAGATTTGTAATACTATGGATAGCACTGAGGACAAATTGTTTTGGGATACTGATATCGAAATCGACTTCCTTGCTACAGAACGGCAGCCACACGACGAGCTTCTCAACAACGAAAGTGAGGAGCTATTTGCCTTAGATGATTATATGAGAATTTTAAATACATTGGTGGGTGATTTGTTTTATGTTAATTTCAGTCTTTTTTGGGGAATATCTGTCATATAAGATAACCCTAGATTTTTAGGGCCTTTTCGTACAATTCAACTACTGTCTTTATCTGTGGAAATACACAGTACTTATTTTTTGGTAATTTCTAAATGTTAAGCTTGAAAATTTCGTTCACTGCAGGCATGAGGCAATGTACTCACTGTGCATGAATGATATTGCCAAAATTGCTCACTTCATAGAAAGCTTGTTTTTGATGAAATTGGTTTAGCAATCAATCTACAGTCTTCATGTTCCCCACTTCTGTCCCCAGCCAAGAACAGCAACCTTCACAGGTGCTCTTATTGGCAAACACTGCCATTATTATCCAATTGAGCAATAACAATTCATTCGGAAGACCCAAAATAACCAGCAGTGACAGTAACACAGTGCCTCCACACTTCTAAAAACTATCACTTATTACGAAGTTTTAAAAACACCTTAAGTAATACTTTTTATATCTATGTGCTTCATTCTAAATTTTAAAAAAGGTCATATAATTTCTTACCACACTTTCTTTGATATTGTTGAAAGCAGCAGCAAGCTAAGTTCTGAAACAAACACATAAATAAATTAAGGTTGATTTCACTAATAATATTCATACAGATAAAATTTTATTTATAGCGTTGATAACTTATTAAGTATATGAAAATCGAAAGCACAAACAGTGTATGAAATCAGTGTTCCGTTAAAAAATGATGATTAAAGCACACTAAATTCTCAATTATATGTACTAATTAATATAAAGAAAATGCAGAAAAAATTTTATGTCCTTTTTATAACACTTATGGTGATATTCCTTTATGCATTGTCACAATACTGAGCAAAGCTGCAAGTTAAACCAGCTTATTTATCATATAGTATAATAACTTTTCTATACACTTTACTGCTACTCTTCAACTGCCTTTGCTTTATCAAAATTGCCTCGGTCTGATAAAATTATGGTGACCACTTGTTCCGCGGGCCATTCTGGGGCATTCATCCTTCCCATCAACCAAAAAGACAATATTTAAAAAATAAAAAATATACAAATATGGTAAAAAAAAAAAAAAAAAAAATTTTTTTTGAACCCTTCGCAGGTATCGCACTCGAAGTTATAACCAGCACATTCACAGTATCGATGTTCTAATGCGATTTTTCTGCTGTTTGTGAATTATAATAGAAAACACCCTTTCGGTAGTTGCACTGGTACCAACTGAACAAAGCATGAATTCTATAGCTTTTGTAAGATGCATACAAGGAATATGATTTTCACTGAAATAATTAAAAATTTTAATGCAACGCTTATAAATGGATATTTCATAAGACCATTATTGAAATTTTTCAAAGTTTACATACCCTCATTGAATAGTTCATTTTCCAGTGCCATATATTCATTTTTGTGCAAATACTTTTTCATGAAAACTATCGTTAGTCCAATCTATTTGACATTTTAAATTAAACATTTAAAATAAGGAATTTCCTGAAATCATTTGTCCCATAAATCTAGATAAAAAAAATATTTGTATAAAAATTGTGATTTGATTAATAAACCACTTTTGGTCTGTATTTCTATTTTCAATTATATTGTTTAAACTTGGGGGTAGAAATATAGAATCGATACTTTCTTCAAATATAAAAATTACATCAATTTCTTGTGTAATTTTGATATATGTTTTTTACTTCCATTCTTTTTACTGAATTATGAACACTCGTGCTTGTATGAGAAGGAACTGAAATCGAAGTTTGGCTCATTAATTTAAAAAGAAATTTTTTTAAAACTATCAGACACCGATTAGATGAAAGCAAACATGATTTTAAAGTATTAAACAATTGTAACACTCTTCCAAACTGCGGGTATCTTGTTTTGGATACCCGCAGTTGGAAGTCAGTATTCTACTTCTGCGTCAGCACAAAATTGTACAGATATTCTACACTCACGTTTGTGAAAATTGCAACACCATGAAGGACTTACGCGAGTGAGCTGAAATTTTCAGGAAATGCAAAGTAGTGCATGATATGCAAATGATTAGAATTGCAAATCCGTAGCGCATGCGTATGCTGAGCAGCGCCCTCTGAACGGCTGATGGATCCGAATAAATAGACGGCTGTAGCGAGGCGTGTATGGTTATCGGTGGTTATCTGCTAGTGGTAAACGTTAACTCAATCTGTACTTATGCCTCGTCGGCGAAAGAGAGCGAGATTTGAACAACTTACAGAGTTTGAACGAGGGAGAATCATCGGCCTTCGTGAAGCTGGATTGTCGTATCGTGCAGTAGCCTCTCGTGTGCAGCGTAACAGCAGCACAGTGATGCGCGTTTGGAAGCAGTGGACGGACGAGTGTCGGACAACTCGGAAATCCGGGAGTGGACCCCGAAATGTGACGTCAGCTCGCGATGATAGACACCTGGTCCGCATGGCGCGGACGGACCGTACAGCTTCCTCTAGACAATTGGCAGCACTGTGGTCAATAGCTACAGGTGTTTCATTGTGTGCTTCATCAATTCGTAGACGTCTGCTGCAGTGTGGACTGCGCGCACGGACTCCTTTATACAGGATCCCCCTAACGCACGACCATCGCCGCCTGCGGCTACAATGGGCCAATCAGCATAGAGACTGGCGTGCTGATTGGCAGCATGTCGTGTTTTCTGACGAATCCCGCTTTAATTTGTGGTACCATGATGGCCGCATTCGTGTCAGACGCTATGCCGGTGAACGCCACCTTCCGGAGTGCATTATCGAACGCCACAGTGGACGAACACCCGGAGTTATGGTCTGGGGCGCCATAGCATATCATAGACGATCTCAATTGCTACGAATTGTGGGCAATCTGAACAGCAACCGGTATATCCGTGAAGTTCTACAGCCCGAAGCTGTTCCCTTCCTTCAAAGCTTGCCAGGCGCTGTATTTCAACAGGACAATGCCCGCCCTCATACTGCTCGGATTGTTAAATCCTTCTTTGCAGCGCAGCAGGTACAGCTTCTTCCTTGGCCTGCGTGTTCCCCGGATATGTCGCCAATTGAACATGTGTGGGATGTCATTGGTCGGCGTCTTGCTCGTGATCCTCGTCCTGTTGCGTCTGCAGACGAACGGGGGGTACGCGTACAAACGATATGGAATGCTCTTCCTCAGTCAGACATTCAAACTTTGTTTGACTCCATGCCACATCGTGTAGCAGCACTTATTGCGGCGCGTGGTGGCCACACAAAATACTGATTCTGATCTCTTGTTCTTGTTTGTTTGCTTTGAACATTTAATCATTTATTTGTACCACTACCACTCAACTGTGTATTAAATTGCATTCAATTATGACGATTCCTTCTTGGTGTTGCAATTTTCACAAACGTGAGTGTATTTGAACCATGTAAATATGTAATAAACCTCTTCTAAAAATAACACAAATATTCAGATTTGGCATTTTTAAATTTAGAAAAGTTTATTTTGTGAAAATTATAAAAGTATAATTTTTTTAACACTCAAACTAAAAATTAAAATACAAAAAGTGTGACTCATAGATTAAAAACTGACTGACGCACTATAAAGTTTGAAATATTCAGGGGCTGTAAGCTTGGAAAAAGGTATCTGATGTTATTTAAATGTTACTGTAAATTTTGCCAACTATTCTTTAGTTACCTGAAAATCTGATACTGTTTGAACTGCATCAGGGATTATGTGTGCTGCGCAGCCTTCCCCGATTATTGGACAATTTAATTGATTAGCGAATCCAGAAAATATGCTGTTTGTTTCTTTTTTGAACAAACAGCACTTTCAAAAACTGCTCCAAAATTTGAATTCATATTGGTTGCACAATATTCCACCAACTTATGTGTCAAGTTGTTTGAATCCAATGTATGAATAATGTACTTGCTGATTATTTCCAATATTTCCTCGGGAAGAGTAATTAAACACCTTTATGATCAAAAACAAAAAAGGCCAAAATCGATATCTATGTAAATGGCTATCATGCAAGTATTTTAAAAATTTGAATTTCTGAGTGGAGACTGCGAAGACTTTTATCACATTTTAACTGTTGCCTCAGTTTTTGTTACGTGCAAAGAAATTTTTTTTTTTTCAAAAAACACTTTTTTTAATTTTGACAGTTTTATTTTTTAATTTAACACTTTAATTTTTTAACACCCACCTTCCTAAGATAACCCTTTCTGAAAAAGAACAATATGCCTCCCAACTTATCAAACTCAAAAATGAAGAGAATTTTCCTTAGAAATCGGAAGAATTTTCTCAGCAACAGAAATAATTTTTAAATGAAAAAAGTATATAGAAATGAAAGATTTCTTTTAAGAATGAACTATTTATTTAATATTTGAAAGTAAATATACTAATTTTTGAATTCAAATTGTAAAAAAATACCTTTAAGTCTTATACAAAGATAACAGTTTGATTAATATTCACTTGATTGTTCACAAAAGCGGCAGATTTTTGCTTTCTTTAAGGAAAAAAGTAGCATAGTTTTGTTCACAGAATTACCAATATTCTATGGTTAAGGCCTCTTTTTGCCAATTAAAGTTATTCCAGTGTGTCATTAATCATGGATATAAAAACAAAATTTCTCAAATTAA